>JAMPIV010022542.1:637500-989714 GCA_024509875.1 Oreohelix idahoensis
ATTCTACGCAGCGGAAGACAGATGATCCCACTAAGAGTCAGTGCGATACCAGCGAAGTAGAATGCTGCATTGTAGTTACCAGTTGAGTCAGAAATTGCACCTGTAAATAAATCAAAATTTAAACGAGGTCTCCCAAGTCAGGACTGAAGTATCAGCATATTTGTTTTTTAACTATTTAAGGTGACAGGTAGTCCCATACCAAATAATGTCGTAGGGGAATGAAATGTTAGAGCCTTTACTATACTAGGTCCAGCTTCGAGAGGTGGGGCAGCTAATATGAGGTTGTCTTTGGGGATGACAACCTCGTCATGTAAAACAGAGGATTGTGTGTGATGGCGAGTAGACGTACGTGTGTTGAGCTCCTGCATTTAAAAGTGTTTAAAAAAGGAGTTCTGTGATCACTAATAAAATATAAAAATCATATTGAGAACAAAACGACAGCCTTCTTAACATGGACTGACTGTCGATTATATGCCATTATATTGTTGGCCCTAATTGCATTACTTGTGGAGCTGCGCGCAGTCTTGATAAAATTACGTATATTGTCCACGTCGCCAGTTGTGATTCAAATAATTCTGAGTGGTGTGGGCTGGTTGCGGTGTCATTAGAGATTTACTACCCTAGAAGTCATCTTGGCCACAGGAACCTTCATGTTATGCTATATTTTAACATTTACATCAAAACGACACGTAATAGCTACTTAATTTTGGAAGTCAAGTCGGGATTATGAACATATGTGGTGAAGTAATTTTTCAAGTCTTTGGGCTACATTATTATTTTCAAGATGGCGGTGTGGATAGGCTACAAAAAGGATTTCTAAGTCTAACCCTGAGTGCCGCACTGTATGTGTGTCGTCATTCCTGAGCCAGAGGTTGAAGCCAGGAGGAATTTTTTTCGTATAACAGATAAGTATATTTATTGCTACATACAGTGTGTGGATTGAAGAATCTCATTTGACAGGGTTCTTTCTTTTATATGTTATTTGTATATCCGTATTTATATATTTGTGATATAGGCGGGTTGGTTAACGAGGGAGCCATTAGTTCACAATACCAATCCCACGGTCGTGAATTATTGGCTGGTCTTTAGGTTTGGTTCATGATTTTCTCAAATAGTGAGGACGGCATTACAAAGCTGTGAGTATAACTGCTACTATTGAGATTACCATCACCATTTCTGTTAGCTTTTTGCCATGTTTATTTGTAAATTTGTAGTCGTGTCAGGTTAATTGTATTTTATTTGGTTCATTCTCCATTATTGTTTGTAAATTTGTTCATCTAATCTTGCTATCATTTAGTTATTAGATGTATTTTATGTTGGGAAATCGTGCTTGTATTGTCATAAATGTGGTAGAGCCAAAAAAGAAAATTTCATTTTTCTTCAATTCATAAATTTCTGCCTTGGTTTATTCAGTAGTATTATCTTGTTGGCTCTTCTACTGTAATCTTTTATACTGTGATTTTTTTCGTATCTTTATTTTTTGCTTCTACAATAACATCTGTAATTTCAGGCAGTTCATTGATAGTGAGTGGAGAAAGAATTGTTGCTAATGCTGCTCACATTAAATTTACATATATATCATTTGAATTATTATTGGACAAATTGGAATCACAATAAAAGTGAAATATGACTACCTTGGAGTATTTTGTAAAGATTGGAAAGGAATTTGGTTTGGAGGGTGAAGCATTAAAAACTTATGCATCCAATGAGCTCAGAGATCAGAGACAATTACATGGAGAGGAGAAGAGAGAGGAAGAATTAGCTGAGAAGAGAAGACAGGAAGAATTAGCTGAGAAGAGAAGACAGGAAGAATTAGCTCATGAGGAAAAAAAATTGGCACATGCACAAGCTCAAGCAGAAATAAAGGCACAAAACCTTATACTGCTTTCGCTACACCTTAGGGTTTGTTCCAATTTAATTTTATGGCTTTTGGTCTCGTTAACGCGCCTGCGACTTTTGTCTGCATGCTGCGAAAAATTGTCTCTAATCGTGATGACATAATTACCTACATTGATGATATTTGTCTTTTTCCATCAGTCTTGGGAAGAACATGTTCTTGGGATTCAGTCTTTGTTGAGTACTCTTCGTCTCCATCACCTTACTGCTAGACCTTTGAAAACTAAAATAGGTTTCACCGGAATTTCTTTTCTGGGACATAAAATAGGAGGCGGTTGTCTAAAACCTGAAGATTCCACTATCTCCAGGATTTTGAATCTAGAAATACCTAAGACTAAAAAAAAACATGTTCGCAGTCTTCTAGGTCTTGTCGGATTCTATAGGAAATTTTTGCCTAATGTTTCAGAAATTACTTCAGTTCTGTCTTCATTATTAAGAAAGAACTCTCCAAATAAGATTGTTTGGTCACATTCATGTGATGTGGCATTAAAATTACAATACTTAAATGTTATTTCTCAAAATCACCAAATTTAAGATTGCCTGATACTCGTTTTCCTTTTGTCCTTAGAGTCGACGCCTCTGGATCGGGAATCGGTGGTACACTTATGCAGGAATTTGATGATGGGCTACATCCAATTCTGTATGTCAGCCAAAAATTTACACCCACGGAGAAGACATATCCAATTGTAGAGCGGGAGTTGCTCGCTGTGGTTTATTGTTTCGCACAGCTGCAGCGCTACCTCATTGACGCAAAATTTATCTTGGAGACAGATCAAAAAGTCTTGTCATATCTAAAAACTGCAAAGTTTCGCAATGATAGGGCTGCCAGAGCAATACTTGCGCTCCAACCCTACGACTACGACATTCGTGCCATCAAGGGCAGTCACAACGTGGTGGCGGATGTGCTTTCAAGTTGTATGAAAGACTCACTATCAGCTGACAACGTGGCAGATGCAAGTACCTTGTGAGGTTACAGCTAACCTATTTGCTCACTCCCTCACATGTTTATCGATGAAACATTCTACTTTTTATGAACTTGTTTGCTGACAATGCTGATGCTTACAGAAAGTTCCAGTTTTATCCGTTGCTGTGCAAGGAATGTATATACAAACGCTCAGTGATGCATGCCAAAGCTGAGAACAATCATAACATCTGCATCGGAAATTGAAAGAAATCGCTCAAGGACTCTTTTGATAGTACTTACATATATTGATCGCTTCGCTCGGCACCTGATGATGATGAATGCTGATATCGCTGATTTCAAGTTCGACCTCATGTTATTCAACTCATTACGGGGATGTTTTCGACCTTTTGAACAGTTGTCACACGTACTTTATATGCATAAACACAGTTGTGGGTTATTGCAGACATATGTCACATGTATGGATATTTGGAATGAAAATCTTGTTTCATGATATTATTGCCACGACGTCTCAAGATGAAGGGACAGTACTCAAGAATTCTTCACTTGGTCAAGGGGATGAAACTACTAGAATTATATCGTGCTTACAGTTACATTATAATGCGACTTATACGAGAATGTAGCAGAGGATCATGGACATGAACTTGATTCGTGAACTAAGAAAATGCAGTTGACAATGTAGACAGAGAATCACTTTGGAAATTGATGAGGCATTATAGGTTCTAATGAAGATCATTAACTTAATGAGGAAGACCCTTGAAGACATGACATACAGAGTTCTTCATGAAGGACAACTTACAGAACCGTTTAGGATTAGAACGGGAGTGAAACAGTGATGCCTCTTCTCTCCATTTCTTTTCTTACTAGCAATAGATTGAATTGTGAAAACATCGACATCACACAACAGAAATTGAATTCGGTGGAATCTGACTAAACAGCTTGATGATCTGGATTTTGCGGATGACTTGGCTCTTCTGTCCCATAACCATAATCAGATGCAAGAGAAAGTGAAAATTCTTGATAAGAGGTCACAACATGTGGGCCTGAAAATGCACAGGGAAAAGACAAAGATTGTGAGAATAAATGCAAGAAATAATAACAAGTTAGAACTTGAAACACCACTAAAGGATGTAGAATTGTACACATATCTTGGCAGTAATATAGTCAGAATTAGAGGGGCAGACAATGATATCATAATAAGATTACAAAAAGCAAGAGGAGTGTTGCGTCATTTTTGGATCCTTAACAGTAGTATAGTAGACATGAGTCTGACTTCTGTTAAGAGGGTACGCATCAACAAATGTGGTAAGAATATATTTGTAAATTAAATTCATCGCGCACGGGAGCGCACATATTTGTGCGTAAGTATTGTTTGCGTTTTGTTGCTAAAGATTAGATGACGTAGTGACCTCCTGAGAGATGTCATGACTGGTATAGAAGCCAGACTTTGGTCTGTTTTGTTCAAGACCCATATTGGGTAAACTTCAAGTGATTACTACTTGAAACGGCCTTCCAAGTGGAAGCTATCGCCGTGTGGTTCTCACCGTAAGTCTTTTTTCATTGAAGTAAAATGAAGATAAATATTTATGTCGTTTTTGCGATGTTGGAATCTAGTCAGGACACCCAATTCTGGGGTACTGAAATGGATCGAAGTTAAAGGAGATTAGTGGATCCAGCTGATTATTTTTTAGGCACGTGCCACTTGAAAGAACTGTATTTCTAAACGTGAATTAAAAAAAAATACCAAGAATATTTCCGCCGTCCTTCGAATAACTGCAAGATAATGAGAGGTCAATTGAATTACGGACTTTGGAGTTTAAGTGCATTGTTTACTATGAAGCCTCAATTTTGATGATCGAATATCCTATATATATATATTGTTTACGAGACCATTTGAAGATGGAATTTTCGTTGATGTCTTATATACCTCATGACCATAAGATGTACGTCTGCCCTTGATAGGTCAGCCGTTATAAAATTATATGTGGAGCCAGCTCATGATATATTACCTGATCATATATGAACCTTGACGCCTTAACTATGATGTCCTGAGATTTATATTATGAATTTTGATGATGATGCCTAAGATTACGTCTATGATCGTGTGTTTTCTACGTCAGTAATAAAACGTGATGTCTAAATGTGAAGACCCCGACTTCAAACTCAATTCATTGACAGTTCGATGTTATGAATTAACCTTGGCCCATCTCTTCGGCCCCCAATGATAACATTCGCGTTATTGAAGTTTGTCGGCCATCCGTAAGCCCGACCGGAGCTGATCATACTTCAGTCAGCCATTCAGCTTTAAGAATAAATAAGAGCACGTTACAGCTAAAACCGGCTGTTACAAGGAGCTTTCATTGCATTGGGAAACATATGAAGAACAAGAGCAATCAGGTCCAATACTAAAATAAGACTCTTCAACTCAAATGTCAAGTCAGACCTATTGTATGGCTCTGAGACATGGAGAGCAACAAAAACAACAACCAAAAGCTACCGACTTTTGTAAACTGGTGCTTGTGTAGAATAGAAGGACTGAAATAGTATGACAAAGTCACAAATGTGGAATTGATGACAAGAAGAGTTTAGAAGAAGACGCTGGCGATGGGTAGGACACACATTGAGGAGACCAGTTGATAGCATTGCAAGGCAGTCCTTGTTCTGGAATCCACATTGAAAGAGAGGCAGACCAAAAAACACTTGGAGAAGAGAACTGGATACAGAGGTGAAAATGATGAGGAAAACATGGAAAGAACTTGAGCGGATGGCACAGGATATGAAGACTTGGCATGTGTTTTTGAAGGCCTATGCTCCTCGTGGAGCTAAAGGGTATTGAACCACGAATATATCCGACGTAAAACAAAGTAAAGACACACCCATGACTGACACTATGAAGTTACTAACACAGATAATCGCCGACTGACACCTTTGTGACACAAACAAAAACAGTGACAGAAATTGCGCTAACTAAAGTGTATGTGACAAATTAATCATTGCTGCTAACTTCAGATATATAGGTACACCACCGATTTTCCGGGAACGGGTTGATCCAGCTCTTTATTTATTCCGGGAAGAAATCACAAGTGGGGAATTGAAATTTCAACGAGGGGATGATTTATTGACAAAAGTTAGTTGCTTATCCTTTACAGGACGTGGCAATCAACCCCAGCTTTTATTGGCTGTTTGTGATTTTTCTAGGCAATTTTTTCATTCAGTAGTTTGCCATTGCTTTCTGAACGGTACGGCGCTTATACCATTGTTTAAAATCCACACAAAGCGATCTGCTACCAAACCGCCTGCAGCAGGTTTCGAACCTGGTATATCTGGATTATGAAACTGCGTTCATATCCATTAGGCCACAGACGCCGACGATTTATTGACATTTATTTAATAATTCTGTTTCGTAAATACTAATAAACATGTATCATGTATCTCGTATACCTGTGTTTCCCACGGTAGGCGGCATGCCCCCCCCCCTTTTTTTTGTTTTTGAGGTGGTGATGAGATTACCCATGGGACTTTAAGAGGCAAAGTGGCTGCAAAGGTGATGAAGGTGTGCTCTTCTGAGGGAGTTTGTTTTTGCTTATTTACGATTGACTACCACTAATTTTAGTTTCAGAAATTAATTTCTGATCGCTTTTCTGCACTGTGGAATGTGTATTTCCATCAACATATTTAGTATAACGAGGTTTACATATGGTCATCAATTTTCTCTCTAATCAACTTCAGATGACTAAACATGGTGCTTTAAGGCTCCTGCTAAGTGACATTGAGAAACTGATATCAGTTCATTAGGCCTCTCAGTCGCTTTACGATGTAACTAAAGTGACATTGTTACTAAATGTGCTATCTAAGATTCTTGATAAATGACTATAAAACTTTAAAAACGCTGGTATAACTGGGTCAAGTTCATTTTTGTTGTTGCCAGATTTTGGTGAGCAAAGTGAACAGAAATATTGGGACTTTGACTTTGAATAGATGAGCAACTAACTGTTGCAGTTTTAAACTTTATTGTTGTTATTTCTCCTAGTAGGTCGCGCAAACCACTGTTCTGGAGAATTATGTTTATAAGACAGAGTAGGGGGAACTGGGGTTACGTTTAGTAGTAACTTACGTTAGTCTGTGTCAACGGGAAAACTGGCAAGGTTTAGCAGGTAAACGCGAGCACGTAACCCGCCAAAACATGACCCGGGGTGAGGTGGGGGGGGGGGGGGGAATAATTATGTAGTTTACTTTCTTGTGCCTCTACTGATGACAGCACCAAGTCTCCTGTTGTTATTTTATTCCTTTCTACTACTCCATTTCAGCTTTATGGGATCTTTGTAGTACAACCAAACACGACTTGTTTTTTTTTTCTGTTTTAAATAAAAGTTTGCCTCATTTTGGCGAGGCTCGATCCGCTCAGTCTATACACACGGTCAGTCGGTTATATGAGGGCGCCTGTCCAAATATAAAAGATCTTGTAGTCTAGTTAATATTTAGTCACCATTGGTCAAAGGTCAATGCACTATGAAAGAAATTGCTCTTTTATGGGTGTTCAACTTAGCTGTCACGGTGCGTTGCGCGCCTTTTCCTATTTTCACAAAAATTGATTCATTGGGTGGTTACATAGCGTTTTATTTAAACAATGTGGAATGTGGTAAAATCGTTGATGTACCTGTACTACACCACAGAAAGACAGCATGAACTAACCAGCAAGTGGTGGACCCAATAAAGATGATCCTCCTTGACACATGATGACGAAACCAAAGGCTGTGGTCAGTTTTTCTAGCCCCATCAGCTTGACCATAATGATCGACCTCAGAGACACAAACACGGCTGGGGAGAGATGTGGGGACGGAGGGGTAGGGGTGTATACAAATTAAAATGGTGCTAGTTTATTGAGAAAAAAAAACTACGATAATTCATGTAGGACGAAACCACAAACTTTAGCTGTAGCCAGGGTCGGCTTTAATCATTGTTGGGCCTCCTGGATTTAAAACGTATGTTTGTTGTTAAATGGTCTATGTTCAAATATAGCTAGTAGGTGTCGAATTTGTTTTATTTTGAACTAGAAAGTATACCCGGCGCTGCCCGAGTAAAAAAAAAAAAAAGAAATGAACTTTTAATATATCACCTTGTTGCTGTACATCTGAGCCATCATTATTGTCTGAGCAACGAAGACCACGGTTAATTCTCGGATTAGCTCATTGACAACTAAACATCTCACCTCCAGTATATCTACTCCAGTCATGTTCTCCATTGTACCTCTCACGACTGCATCTAATTCAACCATGTCCTCCACCATATCTTTCACCTAAAGCACATCTACTTTAAGCATGTCCTCCACCATATCTCTCACCTAAAGATAATCTACTCTAAGCAAGTCCACCACCATATCTCTCACCTAAAGCACATCTACTCCAAACATTTCCTCCACCATATCTCTCACCTAAACCACATCTACTCCAATCATGTCCTCCACCATATCTCTCACCTAAAGCACATCTACTCCAAGCAAGTCCTCCACCATATCTCTCACCTAAAGCACATCTACTCCAATCATGTCCTCCACCATATCTCTCACCTAAAGCACGTCTACTCCAATCATGTCCTCCACCATATCTCTCACCTAAAGCACATCTACTCCAATCATGTCCTCCGCCATATCTCTCACCTAAAGCCCATCTACTCCAATCATGTCCTCCACCATATCTCTCACCTAAAGCACATTGTTGCTGTCATTTTCGACGGAGTCATCTGTCAAGTTATTTGCTTATGTTTGTATCATAAGTATAATTGTGTCTTTACCTGCGATGTCAGGTTGATTAGGGGTTGTCTTCCCTTGTTTATTCATTCATTGTGTTTGACCTTTAGGGTCAGAGGTGGACAGTTCGGCGTAGGCCTATGGGAAGGTTTTTTAAGCGGGAGTGAGATATACTTCCGGGAAGCCGGGAGGTCCTGTTTTTCTGAAGGGACCAAGAGTCCATTGTTTTTCGGGGAGAATCTTCGAAGTAACTGCTATGGCAGTTTTCCCCAGTGAATCTCTGTGCGTCGGGATGACGACAGAATTCCTTGTGTAGTTCTGAGGATTCATTTACCAGGTAATACCGACCTTTATGCATTATTACGCTTTTCGGTGGCAGAACATGTAAAGGATTACCTAGGGTGAACAGCAGCTCACTGATCCGCCATTTCAGAACTTATATATTTGTGCTCGAGGTAGCCATCCAAGACTGTTAGTCTTATATTGTCCAGAAATCCAGTGACGAAGATATATTGTGGGAGCCGCAGATTGGCGGAACTTCATATCTACAATAAGTATTACTGCAGGGTTGATGATAACCTATTTAACAGAAGTACACGGCCGACGTTAGGACGAGGCCTGTGCTTCCGGCTATTATACTACAGCCTGATATGTGCAATTGGCAGGGAGTGCCAAGTTGCACCTGTGTGTCAAGGTAACTAAGGCATCTGACGCGTTTAGTCAGAGACGCCAAGGGCGACGCTACGAACTGTCATTATTGAAGAACTTTGCTATTGACCATCCACGTCTATTCTGATGTTTACCTTTTTGAATGCCAAATGTATACCTATCGATGTCAGGTCAGCATGACCTTGTTACACTGACTGTTCCTGTTGATACTATGTGTGTTCCCGTCAATAAATGTCTTGAAACATGCCTGCAGTGTCAAAGCATCCTTGATTACTGCATGTGAGAGTATGGGTTGCAGGATCTACATCTATACGAGCCTAAACACATTCGCGTCTTCATTCGCACCCACACTCAATTCATCATACGCTCGCACTACACATCTAACAACATGTATACTGTCTTGGGCCAGTGATCACATCAACAAGAAAAAAAAAGACAGTTACATTTCTGGTGGACCAGTTACGTGGGCTCTTATGATACATTTCTTGTCGCCAATGTGGCCTAGAAACTTACATTTCTGATGGACCAGATCTGTGGGTTTAAAAAGAACAGAGCGAGCATTTGACATTATTGTTGACATTTATGGATCCAGAAATTTACATTCCTGGTTGGCTGTTACATGTATGATGTCTCCAGTTTTGTCGAGAAAGTTACAAGAAGGACAAGTACACATTACACTTCTGATCTGTGGGTCTAAGCTACACACGGGACAGCCGTAACACACAGCGCTAATTCTACACTTGCAAGTTTTGGCTACAACAGGACAGATATAGGTCATCAACGGTTGACACAAATAAACAGTACGAGCATTTATATTATAATGCTACATAAAGCATAACAAGACATGTACTGAAGTTAACTACTAGGCATTTGCTACGTGGACCATAACTGCATAGAAGGCGGGTTCCTATTGTAAACAGTACTGCGGGTTGTGACACGTTTCATTCAACAACAGACTTTTCTAGGTCAGAGCATTCAAGCTACATTGTTGGAGGTCAAGTGTCTGTAAACAGTACGTGGAAATTGTAAACATTCAATGTGCAAGCCCTAATTTGAGAAGGTCATAGTAACATTGGTTCGTGAATACCACTTTATGTTACAGTGGATTTGACGTTCAGTGCGCGTTTGACATTTCGTTTCTGTGTTCGCAAGGAGCAAGGAATTTATTTTAGTTTCAGCTGTGACTGAACTTGTTCTGCAACACATTGAAATTGATTGCTATATGTTTATGTTACTTCTACTGTTTTTGGTGTATTTTTCTGCGGGTTTTTCGGTTGGTGGGTCTTACGGTAAATATGCCACTTGATCGAGGCTTACTGTAAGCGTTCTGTAGGTGCAAATTTTCTTAATTTGGAATTTTGCTAGTGACAATTGGTCGCTATTGATGTTAGCTGTGATGTAATTGTACTTAACGTTGTTTTTGTAATATTTTGTCTGTTTTTCAGTTTTGATTGTCGATTTGTTTTGTTTGTATTCTGTAGGTCTCTCCTTTCTTGTGTATTTCTCTACACATTTTTGGTTAAAACAGTGTTGCCATTTGTATTGTTTTGTATTTTTGTTTTTTTATTTTTTTTTTGTTTGTATTTTTTTTTTGGTTGTACTACATTACTGTCATGCACAGTCTACATACACATACTTGGTCATGTTTTGATATTATTGATAAGGTAGACTCTTCATATAGAGTTTGTTAATAAAATATTATTATATAAGATATTTATACAAGTTCTTTGATAAAAGACTTGTTATCTACAAAGATTGAGACAAGGTGAAATACATATTCAAGTTCTTTATAAAAAAGACTTGTGCCCATAGTGAGTGGGATATAAGGGAATTTTTTCCACAGGTACTCAAGTGATTTTTTGGGTACATTATAAACAAGAGGAACATACAAAGTCTTTGTCTAAGACTAAGACAGTAAAATAAAGTGAAGTGAGTATACAAGTCTAGCATTTCAGACTTGTCTCCCATTGAAGTGGGATAAGGTAATTTATTTAATTTTTTCAGGTTTCTGATCTCAGTAGACAAGATGTCTACATTGGACTACTTTATTACACAAGGGAGAGCCCTTGATAAGACTGGTCAACAGTTAGAACAATGGGCTGTTGCTCAGTATGACAAAGCATTAGCAGAAGAGAAAAAGAAAACTAGCTCAGAGAAGAAGAGAAAAAAAAGCTCAGGCTGAAGAAAAAGATTAGAAAAGAAGCTAGAATATTGCTGCTGAACAAAAGAAATTGCAGATGCAGGAAAGGAGGAAAGGAGATTTGAAGCTGAACAAAGAGAGATTGGACAAAGAAGGCTGAACAAAAGAGATTGGACAAAGAAGCTGAACAAAAGAGATTAGACAAAGAAGCTGAACAGAAGAGATTAGACAAAGAGAGCTCAAGCTGCTGCAGCAGAGGAGAGGAAAGCTCAAGCTGAGGCTGAAATCAGAAAAATGGAACATGAGGAAAGAAAACAGAAGATGGAACTTGATGAAAAACTCGCAACTTTGGAGTTAGAGAAATTGAAATTGGCGAGTACGGGTGCTCAGCAAACAACTTCGAGTACGACAAGGGAGTTTGTTAGTAGGATTAAATTGCCTCATTTCAATCCTTTAAAGGATGACGTAGCAGATTATCTAGATAGATTCCAATTTTTGTGCGATACGCATAACATAAAAAAAAAAAAAATATGTTGAACAACTGATGCCATTTTTTACAGGTGACACAGTGACTACTCTTATGACAATAGACGAACATGAGAGGACTAATTATGATGTTGTCAGGGCAGCATTACTAAAAAAATACCAATTAAAACAAGAAGACTATCGTCTTCGTTTTAGGACAATGTTGCCAGAAAATGGAGTAGATTTCTCTGATTTTGTTACAAAGATACGTCGTACATTTACACGATGGGTTGAGTTGTCTCAGATTGAGAAAAACATATGAAGGTCTAATGGACTTATTATTATTGCGAGATAAGGTTTTGTCATCTGTTAATGATTCTTTTTCTTGCATTCCTTCATGAGCGTAAGCCTAAAAACTTAAAAGAAATGGAGGAATACTGTTGTCAGTATGCCACAGCACATCCCCATGCTACAGTTAGCAATTCTAAAGTGAAAGAAGGGTTGCCAGCTGCTTCGGCAACACCATATGGCCCTAATTTCAAAAAAAAATTTCAGGGTGCTCAACAAAATTGGAATAGGGGAAGTAATCAAAATTACACTCAGAAGCGGAGTAATCCAACACATGATGGTTCTTCGTCTATGCAGTGGAGACAAGATGGTAGTTCTCGTAATTTTAGTGGTAATAATTTGAGACACTTTCGTAAAGGCTATCCAAATAATAACTATTCAAATTTTCGAGGTAATCATTCTCGACGTCAAGATTATGACGATGGTGAATTTAGAAACCGGGATTCAAACCGGAATGATGAGAACAATAGACAATATGATCACAATTACAGGGGAAATGATAGTCGAAATAATTACAGGGGAAATGCTAGTCAAAATAATTACAGGGGAAATGATAATCGAGGTAGACCTAGGTTTAACAAGAAAAGACCTTACCAACAGGCAAACTCTGCGCAACAAGAGTTTGATGGAGCCTGTAATACAGTAATGATAGTGGTAACTCTAGGGCTATCACTGGTTGTGCTTTCGATTTTGGGAGAGCAACTGAATGCCCCCAATGCTTAACATTGTTTGACTCATCAACTGTATCTACGCTAAGTTGTGGTCACCCTCTTCCTGCTCTACCTGCTCTACCTGCTACAGTTGCGCATGATGGGAGAGGATCTCTCATCTTACATAAAGGTCTAATAAATGATAGGCTAGTCTCAGTACTTTTCGATTCGGGATGTACTACCGTCGGGGTTAAGGAGTCTCTGATAGATCCTTGCTGTGCCACTGGAAAAACAATCAAATGTGTTACATTTGGTGGTACTATGGAAAGCTATCCTACTGCTATTATTAGGATTGACACTCCTTTCTTCACAGGAGATGTCCATGCATGTCTTCTTCCTAATCCTATTGCGGATCTTATAATCGGTCGTATTCATGGGGTTAAGGAATGCACCCCGCAACAAATTTCTAGTTGGGAAGAAAAAACATTCAAACGGTCAATGCAGTGGTGACAAGAGCTCAAGCTCTTAATCCCCCAACTTCATCTGATAATAGTAATGAAGTTGATAGCCAAGACGAGCACTTGGTGATTTCCCATGACTCGTTTGTTAAACGTCAAGAAGAGGATCCCCTTTCTTTGCAAGAAATACTTCCTTCTTGCAAAGAAAGGGGATCCCCAATCAAAAATACGAATCACAAATCGTATATTACTATATGAAGAATGGTATATTGGTACGAATGGTACAACACTCGGACAAGTCTATGCATTCGCAAATTCTTGTGCCTAAGTGTATGAGAGCCTTAATTCTTCGGCATGCACACGATTCTCAGTGTGTGGGACACATGGGTTTTTCCAGAACTAAAACTAGAGTCCTTGCGTCATTCTTTTGGCCATTCGTGAATAAAGACATCCGAATTTATTGCCGATATTGCAAACTTTGTCAAGAGGTCAAGTCTAGAGGTCCGATACATGCTCCTCCTATTCAGGCTGCCGATCTTCCAATTCGGCCGTCTCAGAAAATGGCTATAGACATCATTGGTCCGTTCAAAATTAAGTCAGCCAGAGGACACCAATTTATCCTCACTTGCGTGGACATGTGCACGCGTTGGCCAGAGGCTATTCCTCTGAAGAGCATATCAACTGTCGATATCGCTGATGCTCTTTGGCTCGTATTTTCTCGTCTGGGATTCCCCGGAGAAATACTGTCGGATCACGGCACTCAGTTAATTTCGGACGTTATGTCTCAGGTAATGGCTACGCTAGACATTAAAAGGTCTCTCAGTAGTATTTATCATCCGGTGTCCAATGGATTGGTAGAACGTCTTAACAGGACACTAAAGAACTTACTTGGCAAGATAACGGAGGATCATCCTGAAGATTGGGACAGGGTTTTACCTGCAGTCCTCTTTGCCTATAGAGAGGTTCCCAACGAGCATACAGGGTTTTTCTCCTTTCGAACTTGTCTTTGGCGCGCAACCGCGCGGGCCAATGTCCTTGTTACACGATTTGATAACTTCCGATAATATTGACGATGATACACAATCGTCATATGAATATGTTATAGCTCTTAGAGAAAAGATTATCGAATCGTGCAGGTTAGCAACTTCATCTTCCGAATTTGCGAAAGAAAAAGCTAGGCGATTTGCTAATAAGAAAAGACGCCTACGTCAACTTTGTCCTGGAGACAAAGCATATGTCTTACTGCCCTCAAGAGAGAATAGACTTCTCATTTCTTGGAAGGGTCCATACACTATAGTCTCGAAAATTTCTGATGTCGACTATATTGTCGATGTGGATGGAAGGCATAAAACCTTCCATATAAATATGCTAACAGAGTTTATTGAACGTCCAGACTATTTACAGCCTATTTTCCAGGCGACGGACGACTCTCCAGTTCAACATGGTCACATCTCATCCCTGTCTGTTATACAGGATGAGGAAACTATTTTTTTCTGACGTGAACTTACCTCTTCCTGCGATTCCACTTACTTCAACGGAATCGTGGAGAGACGTTACAGTCTCTTCCAACTTGTCTTTTGAGGAACAACGTCAAGTATCCTCTACGTTACAATCATATCAGGATGTCCTTACCGACATTCCTGGACACACACAGATGTCATAGAACATGACATCATACTTACTGATCGTAATCCGATCAGAGTAAGACCATACCCAATACCTATTCATTTTCAAGCACAAGTCGAGAAAGAATTGGATGAAATGATTCAACTACAAATAATTGAACCATCCACTTCAGCTTATTCTTCGTCGATAGTTATTGTTCGAAAGAAAGACAATAACATACGTCTTTGCGTTGATTATCGCAAATTAAATCAAGTTACGAAGTTCGATGCTGAACCTATGCCGTTATTAGATGATCTACTTATTAGACTTTCTAAAGCTAAATTCTTTACTAAACTAGACTTGTCGAAAGGTTATTGGCAAGTCCCACTGACGGAACACGCCAAACCTCTCACTGCTTTTTCGACACCTAGGGGTCTGTTTCAATGGAATTTTATGCCTTTCGGGCTTATGAACGCCCCAGCGACTTTCGTACGCATGATGCGACGAATTCTATCAGATCGTGCAGATGTCATTGCATATTTAGACGACATCTGTCTTTTCAGCGATACTTGGGAAGAACACTATGTGGGTCTGAAGGAATTGCTATCTACTCTACGTGAGCATAGTTTGACTGCTAAACCCTCTAAAGCTTTTGTTGGGTTTAGTGAAATTTCCTTCCTAGGTCATCGAGTTGGTCATGGTCTGTTGAAGACAGAGGACCAAAACATTTCAAAGATATTAAATATCTCGGTTCCGAAGACAAAAAAGCAAGTGCGTAGTCTCTTGGGATTGATACAATTCTATGGAAGATTCATTGAGAATCTGTCCTCCATTATGGCACCACTTTCAACGTTATTGAAAAAAGGTTCTCCTAATATGGTGCGTTGGTCCCAAGAATCCCAATCTTCATTGGATCAGGTTAAGAATTTGTTCTCATCTCATCCTATCTTAAGACTACCGACGATTGATAAGACTTTTGTCCTTCGTAGTGATGCCTCTTCCACTGGCATTGGAGCGGCACTAATGCAGGAATATTCAGGAACTCTGCATCCTGTAATGTATATTTCTAGGAAGCTGAATGCGGCAGAAAGGAATTACTCGGTTTTGGACCGTGAATTGTTGGCTATGGTTTGGTCCATTCTTAAGCTACAAAGGTTCCTTCTGGGCGCGCATTTCTTTATGGAAACCGACCAAAAAGCTCTTACGGCTATGCAAAGTAAGGATTTGAAGAGCTCGAGATCTACTCGTTATGCTATTGCTCTTCAGCCTTTCCATTTCACGGTGCGAGCTATCCGTGGTTCGGATAATGTGATGGCGGACATATTGTCTAGATGCCCACATGATTCCAGTTAAATCTTGTGTCCTAGTTTTTCCTGATATATTTTCAGACTTAGGTCTGTCCTTAATATCATAATATGTTGTAATACAAATGTATTTGGATGATGTTTAGATAATTTAACAAATTTCATTTTGTCCATCCATCAGTGATATGTTGCTAAAATAGCATTGGCATTTGTATATTGCTATGATTATATTATTTAGTAATGTTTGATATATGATTGGTATTGCCAGCAACTTAGGTTTCTTGAATGGTATCCCTTAGTTTGTTTGGCTTAAAGCAAATATTTTCTCCTATGTTGGGAGATGATTTGTACCCTCTTCTATTGTACCTGATATTAGGTTCATTGTTTGCATGAGCACAGAAGTGATACTGGTGCTATCTTGCTCATGAACATATAAAAAAAAAAAAATTGCATTTTTTTTTTTTTACAGGGGGGTGGTAGTAATGTTGCTGTCATTTTCGACGGAGTCATCTGTAAAGTTATTTGCTTATGTTTGTATCATAAGTATAATTGTGTCTTTACCTGCGATGTCAGGTTGATTAGGGGTTGTCTTCCCTTGTTTATTCATTCATTGTGTTTGACCTTTAGGGTCAGAGGTGGACAGTTCGGCGTAGGCCTATGGGAAGGTTTTTTAAGCGGGAGTGAGATATACTTCCGGGAAGCCGGGAGGTCCTGTTTTTCTGAAGGGACCAAGAGTCCATTGTTTTTCGGGGAGAATCTTCGAAGTAACTGCTATGGCAGTTTTCCCCAGTGAATCTCTGTGCGTCGGGATGACGACAGAATTCCTTGTGTAGTTCTGAGGATTCATTTACCAGGTAATACCGACCTTTATGCATTATTACGCTTTTCGGTGGCAGAACATGTAAAGGATTACCTAGGGTGAACAGCAGCTCACTGATCCGCCATTTCAGAACTTATATATTTGTGCTCGAGGTAGCCATCCAAGACTGTTAGTCTTATATTGTCCAGAAATCCAGTGACGAAGATATATTGTGGGAGCCGCAGATTGGCGGAGTTCATATCTACAATAAGTATTACTGCAGGGTTGATGATAACCTATTTAACAGAAGTACACGGCCGACGTTAGGACGAGGCCTGTGCTTCCGGCTATTATACTACAGCCTGATATGTGCAATTGGCAGGGAGTGCCAAGTTGCACCTGTGTGTCAAGGTAACTAAGGCATCTGACGCGTTTAGTCAGAGACGCCAAGGGCGACGTTACGAACTGTCATTATTGAAGAACTTTGCTATTGACCATGCACGTCTATTCTGATGTTTACCTTTTTGAATGCCAAATGTATACCTATCGATGTCAGGTCAGCATGACCTTGTTACACTGACTATTCCTGTTGATACTATGTGTGTTCCCGTCAATAAATGTCTTGAAACATGCCTGCAGTGTCAAAGCATCCTTGATTACTGCATGTGAGAGTATGGGTTGCAGGATCTACATCTATACGAGCCTAAACACATTCGCGTCTTCATTCGCACCCACACTCAATTCATCATACGCTCGCACTACACATCTAACAACATGTATACTGTCTTGGGCCAGTGATCACATCAACAAGAAAAAAAAGACAGTTACACACATCTACTCCAATCATGTCCCCTATCATATCTCTCACCTAAAGCACATCTACTCCAATCATGTCCTCCACCATATCTCTCACCTAAAGCACATCTACTCCAATCATGTCCTCCACCATAAATCTCAGCTAAAGCACATCTACTCCAATCATGTCCTCCACCATATCTCTCACCTAAAGCACATCTACTCCAATCATGTCCTCTACCATATCTCTCACCTAAAGCACATCTACTCCAATCATGTCCCCCACCATATCTCTCACCTAAAGCACATCTACTCCAATCATGTCCTCCACCATATCTCTCACCTAAAGCACATCTACTCCAATCATGTCCTCCACCATATCTCTCACCTAAAGCACATCTACTCCAATCATGTCCTAGACCATACCTTTCATCTCCAGCACTTCTACTCCAATCATGTCTTCCTCTCACCTCCAGCACATCTACTCCAATCATGTCCTCCATTGTACCTCTCACCACCAGCATATCCACTCCAATCATGTTCTCCACCATACCTCTTACTCCTAACACATCCACCCCAATAATGTTCCCCATTGTCCCTATTACTTCCAGTACTTCTCCAGTCATGTTCTGTGGTGTGCCTCTATTCAACTATACATCTCACCTCCATCATATCTACTGCAGTCATGTCTTCTTTTATTCTCTTTCTTTTGAGGGAGAGGGGGGGGGGCTGGGGAGGGTTTAACATTACAAAACTTAGAACCCTGATCTTGTTGAATCTGTTTTTTAATGGGAAATACACTGATATAGTAACCCAAGATTAACGATAAGGGAAACAATAAAATTAATGACTAACTTTCATTATCTAAAACGTTGTTGCATCCCCTATTTATGTAGGGAACAAACCGACAGACGTTCTACAATATAGATTAGATACAATGTAATGGGACCCGAAGATGGAGCAATAGTGAACGCAGTCAGCGACTCATAGCTTGACTGCTTGCGTCAGGACCAGCGAACCAGAGCTGGTCAAGACCGTGCTCCACCTCCACGTGGTGGTCCTGGAAACAGTCTGCAGCAGTGCAGTCTGGCTGAGCGAGTGTGGATCGCAATGGGAAGGCAAACCCGGTCCTAAAAAATGCCGTGCAGAAGTCGGATGTGTCGACCGAAAGGTGCAGATATCACAGCTTAGGCGTAAACAGACACAACGCAACCACCGTCCTTTTCAGGACGAACGAGGAAGAAGAATGTCATGGAATATTCTAATCCACATATATAAATTATCAATTAAATATAAAGCCTAATAAATACATATAATAAAGAAAAGAGCAATGGTAAAATGACAGTGCTATCACAAAGAATGTACTCGAAATCCCCCTTGTTTTCTGCTTCGTCTGCAAATTGTAACGCTTTCACGTTGATAGTAAAGCTTACTGTATTATTACCCGCCTTCTTCAATGAAACGTGTGCTGTATTTCTTGGAAAAGCATTGAGACGTACTGCGTAATGACCTAAATTAACCCTAACATTAATTATACTGCGTTACCAAAACGAACGAACAGATGGACTAAAGGGATAAAAAGAGAAGGGAGAGGCAGAAAGCCGAACACTAAACCCGCTTCGCGCGATACACAATTACTACCATCACGCGTGTAAGTCTACATGCACTAATTTTTTTTCAGACGGACAGTGATAAAATACACTACCCTTTCCCAGAGTTAGGTTTATAAATCATAACAGACTCTTATTAGAAAAGACAACATTATATGGGTTTACGTTTGAACACATAACAGTACCCAGACAGCACATCTTCTAAACAGGAGATAGAAGAAATTGCATATTTTGAACGCAGCCACGTAGCTCCTTTAAATTAGTATTTTTGGGTTCCTTAGGGTTTGCTGACAAATAATATGTAAAACGTTACGCAAATAGTCCAGGAATTAATAAATTATACCCAAAATAAAATATTGGGGGTGCCTGACAGCATAAAATCATTTCTGCTCATAAGATTTTTTTTTAACGTGTTTGAAAAAATTTACGTTACAGAAATAGCCTACCATGTAAACTCCAAATTGATTGGAGCGCAACAAATGAAAGCCTAACCACGATTGGTCGGGCTATAAATACTATCTTGGTTGTTAGGGGAGACGGGAGAAGATAACATTTTTTCAAACACTTGTCGAAACGTGGCTCATTGGCCAGTCTCGCTGATATACACACTTGGGAGCGTTAGTTCGAGACCACTAATTCAAATAAGCTTGATAAAGCGACAGTACGTTGAAGCCAGCTCACATTTTTGCTAAAATAAAAGCCTGGAACATAGGCAGAACGGAATTTGTGCCAGTTTGTGCCAGAATTCATTGCTAATCAACGTATCTGTGTTTATTTCCATGAAATTGTGGTAAGCTTGAACCATTCAGTATCTTTTAATGAAAAATTGAATGTGAATTGTTGATTTATGCCTGTATATATATGTGTAGTTCAGTGGCAAACGTGAGGTAAAGCCTATAATGCTCCAGCCTGAACAGAGGGTGTCGGAGAGAAGTAAAACGGCATGGAATGGCCAAATAGTACACTGACACCTGGATGATGGACTAGAAAGAAATAATGCTGGAAGTGCAGAGGCGTAGTAACCATTAAGAAGGGTAATACTGGAATAAAGTATTTCAAATGAAGCTGACTGTTGGCCTAACGCTCTGAACGCAATGTTTGTGCTGTATTGTGATCAGTGTAAAAGAGAATATAAATTAGTTATGAAGTAGAAGGTACATCCTTCTTGATTTCAGGGACAGTGGTCTTGATGGTACTGAGCAGCATCTGGTCAGAGATTTGCTGAATCCAGAGTCGGACAGCATACTCCTTGGTCTTTTTAGCTATCAGTGAGGTGTCTCCTGAGCCCAGAGGAGAATTCGAGCAGAGGAGTCCTTTCCTGCCGCCATCACTCAAGATAAGCAGAGTTGGCCAGCTGAGCTCAACATTATGTCCCCTCATCTTGAAATAACTTTATAAAAAAATACCATTCAGAGGGGAATTTACTTGTCTTAAAATCAGGAACTGTGAACATCTCCAATAATAGTCCCTAAAGACAAACTATTGAAGTCATGATGACAAATACCAACAGAGCTTGAACAAAACAAAACCAGTATTACCTCATTTTACTACTACACAACTGACACACATAGAACATTTGTACTAATATATGTCACTACAATATTCATATTAAATACATTCTGTACATAACTTGTAATTTAAATTGATTGTGATTCCTGGTTCCCTTGTAGTTGAATCAGGACACATATTCATTCATGCCAGTAATGAATACATATTGTTATTTGAAAGTTCATCAGTGACTCTTTTAAGATATCTTTGTAGAGTGTGTTATATGTATGTGAGTGTCACAGTGTTGTCAAGAGTAGTGGATTAAATTAAATTGTTTATCTGTCTGTTGTTGTGACTTACACTTCACCATACTCATACCCTAGACACATAACGTAGCATCACACTATTCCAGAATAATTCTGACTGAGATATATAGATATGTGGTAGCAAGTAAGGTTATCTATAATACACTACTCTTAATAGATATAGATACCTTCACAGCTGATCTCAGTCAGTACACTAAGTTCCCTATAAGTATTTATAACTTCCCACTTCACCACATATATTGGGGTCTCGCTCTTGGGATTTTGAATCTTTCACTATTAAAAATATTGGGGGGTAATTCACTTCAGGGAATATAAGAATTAAAAGGTATCCTTGGGTGGAATTAAATAAGGTTGAGCTCACGGTGCCTGTGTTGTCCATTAGAGATTGAATTGTTGGTTAGACATTGTATAAATTTACATAATAGACAATGGCGGACCTGGCCAAATTTCGATCTGCTGCGGTTCAGACTGCAAAAGAGTTAGGATTAGATGGGCAAGTTATGGTTGCCTATGTCACAACGGAATGTGACAAATTTATTGAACGCGAAGAAAGAAGATTAGAAAAAGAAGCCGAAAGAAGGTTAGAGGCTGAAAGGGAAATTAAGAAGTTACAATTTGAGCTGAGGCTGAGACTAAGAGGTTGCAAGCTGAGGCTGAGACTAAGAGGTTGCAGATTGAGGCTGACAAAGAGGCTAAGAAATTGGAAGCAGAAAGAGAAGACAAAAGATTAGCTGCAGAAAGGGAGAGAAGAGATTAGCTGCAGAGAGGGAAGCAGAAAAGGAGGAGAAGAGATTACAAAGGGAACATGAGTTACGACTAAGGGAGTTTGAGTTTCAAGGCCATGCTCCTGAAAATGGTGCCAGTCCCTTTGCCTCTGATGCTACGGTTACTCAAGGAGCCTCAATCTCAGCTATGAATTTTCATTTAGATCATTTTGTTGAGAAAGACGATGATATTGAGAGCTATATAACTAGGTACGAACTATTAGCTACCACGTATGGGTTAGAGAGAGAAAGGTGGAGCTTAAAGTTATCTCAGGGACTTCGTGGGGCAGCTTATGAAGTTTTTGCAAAAATGAGCAGAGGTGATCAGGAAAATTATGACATGCTAAAGCAGGCTCTTTTGTTAAGGTATGAAAAGAATGCAGAATTTTTACAGAAAAAATTTAGGAATGCTAAACTACTGTCAGGTGAAACCTATCACCAGTTCTCTGCACGAATAGAGACATACTTGGAGAAATGGACTTCTCTGGGGGAAAACCCAAGATCTTAAGGAAATGGTCCTTATAGAGCAATTAAGAGAGTCCATGGCTCCAGACCTGAGAAAGTTTCTCATGGAACAAGGTGCAGAGAGGCTGGGTGAGTTGCTAAATGTTGCTGAAAGGTATCAAGCAGCTCAAGCAGAGGTAACAGGTAATACAAAGAAACAGGTGGATAACTTTAGGGCACCACAGAACTTTAATAAATTTGATCCTAGGGATCAAAATAAAGGTAAGCACCAATTTGATAGGCCACGGTATGACAATAAAAATAAATTCCCACAATTCGATGAAAGGAAATATGATGAAAGAAAATCTTTCAACCAAGGAAAAAGGTGGTGTAAAAATTGTCAGATGGACAATCATGACACTGACCGTTGCAGAAGGAAACCTGTGTATATGGCAACCCTTCAGGTCAGGTCGACCTCAAGACAGGAGGAGGATATTATGTTAGATACCACTCCAGAAGAGATGAGGAGGGCACAGGCTGGGGATAAAACACTCAAGCCTTGTTTCAGAAAATTGTCAACTTGTCATACAACTCCAGGCAAGGGAGATTTTTACATGAAAAACAAGTTGATGTATAGGAAGACTGGAACTAGATCCAATGGTCACGGACAGCTGGTTCTTCCAAAAAGATACAGGACAGAATTAATAAGGAGCCTACATGTGAAACCAGATGGGGACCATGAGAAGATAGGTACCATCATTCAAAAGGTGGCTCACAATTATTATTGGCCCAAAGCAAGATGGGACATTGAGAATTTTGTAGAAAGGTGTAGCATAGCACATGAGGGAACACCCACAAGTGGGAACATGGATCAGGACCTGGACACGCCCCGGGGCAAAATTAGGCCTGACAATAAAAAGAAATATAGATTTGATAAAGGGGACCAAATGGAATGGGAAGCCCCTTTTCACGGACAAGCTTCACTTAACTGTTTTACAATGGCCACTATGCGGAGAGTGCAAAAAGATGTCTTACCCCAGGATAAGCCGACAATCCCTCAATCGGACTTAAACAAACTGGAGGAAGAGGATGTAGGGCGGAAATCTCTCATCAAGAATTTTAAGTGGGGAGAAAGCCCCAAAAGAAAAATTGGTAGCGGTCGTTTTGTGAATGATAATTCTGGGAGGAAAAATCATCACTATAAAGCTTCGAGTGGAAGAGACCATACCGGTGCATGGACAAATAGGTCCACACAATTAAAGGTCCATATGTAGCTTTGTTAAGAACGTGGACTGATGAAAAGGCAGAGGAAAACATTACATCTTCATACCAATATGTGAATGAGCTGACCACTCGGTTAAAAACTGGCTGGAAACTTGCCAATGAAAATATGAAACAAGCCAGGAAGAAACATGCTGCCTATTATAACAGGAAGGCGAAAGACAGAAATTTGGCTGTGGGAGAGAAGGTACTGCTGCTTTTGCCCGGGAGTCAGAATAAGTTACAAATTGGATGGCAGGGTCCATATACAGTTCTAGAGAAGGTGTCTAGAACAAATTATAAGATAGATAAGAAGGGGAAAGAAAAAAAATCTATCATGTGAATCTCCTGAAGAAATATTTGGAAAGAGAACATCAGGAAGAGACACACTTGTTGACCTTGTCCATCGCCATGGAGATGAAAAAAGGAACCACTTTCATCATTTGAATATCCATTACACCCCTGTGAGACAGCAGCACAGGTGAAAATCAGTACACATTTAACGAAAACTCAGAAAGAGAGAGTGCAACAGGTTCTAAATAATCATGCAGAGGTGTTAACAGACCGACCAGGGCATACAAACCTATTGGAATATGATATGAAACTGATAGACCCCACACCTGTCTGTATGAAACCATATTCGATTCCGTTTGCTAAGGAAAAAGCTTTGAAGGAAGAGATAGACTATCTATTGAAGGAAAGGAATTATTTCGCACAGTGAGTCTTCGTATAGTTCCGGTGTTGTACTTTTAAGGAAGCCCTCTGGAGAACATAGACTCTGTATAGATTACAGGAGACTGAATGCTATTACAGAAGGACAGGTGGATCCATTGCCGGATACAAATCAGCTGTTTGCCAGACTAAATAAAGCTAAATATTTCTCAAAAGTGGATCTGAGTAAAGGATACTATCAGATTCCAGTAAAGCCTGAGGTTAGACCATACCTAGCTTTTAGTACCTCAGAAGGACACTATGAGTTTAATAGATTGCCATTTGGATTGAAGAATGCGCCTATGTGTCTTCTCTAGAATGATGAGAAAATTATTGGATCCTCTGAATAATCCCTGTATAACAAATTTTATGGATGATATCCTTATAGCAACAGAAACATTTGAGGAACACATTGACTCTCTGAACATGCTGTTTGATCGACTTACGTAAAAGGACTTCCAGATCGCATTACATGGACACCACAATGTGAAATGACTTACCAAGAATTGAAGGAAAAGCTCACAAGTAACCCCATTTTGAAATTACCTGACTTAAGTCAAGAATTCATAGTAAGGACGGATGCAAGTAATATTGGGTTAGGTGCAACTTTACTACAGAAATCAGATGCATTGGATGGGGAATTAAGCCCAGTGGCATATGCTAGCAGAAAGTTGAATAAAGCTGAAATCAACTACTCAACTAGCGAAAAAGAATGTCTTGCAGTAATATGGGCAATAAAGAAATTCAATCTTTATCTATATGGGAAGGCATTTAAGTTGCAAACTGACCACAAACCTTTATCGTTTTTAGCACAGGCTAAGCATGAGAACTCTAGGTTACTCCGATGGTCTTTGCTTCTGGCTCCATATAATTTTAGCATTGAGTATATATCTGGAAAAACAAATCTGGGAGCGGATTTTTTAAGCCGCCATCCGTGTGATGAGAATCACCGTAAACCCCAGAAATAATAATAAATTTCTCTATGTGTATATAGAATAAAGGACTGACATATAATGTCTGTTTTAAAGAGGGGAGGTGTCATGAAATATTCTAATCCACATATATAAATTATTAGGTAAATATGAAGCCTAACAAATAAAATTAATAAAGAGAAGAGCAATGGTAAAATAACAGTGCTGTCACAAAGAATGTACTCGAAATCCCCCTTGTTTTCTGCTTCGTCTGCAAATTTTAACGCTTTCACGTTGATATAAAAGCTTACTGTATTATTACCCGCCTTCTTCAATGAAACGTGTGCTGCATTTCTAAGAAAAACATTGAGACCTACTGCGTAATGACCTAAATTAATCCTAACATTAATTATACTGCGTTACCAAAACGAACGAACAGATGGACAAAAGGATAAAAAGAGAAGGGAGAGGCAGAAAGCCCGAACACTAAACCACCCGCTTCGCGCGATACACAAATGCTGCCATCACGCGTGTAAGTCTACATGCACTAATTTTTTTTCAGACGGACAGTGATAAAATAGACTACCCTTTCCCAGAGTTAGGTTTATAAATCATAACAGACTCTTATTAGAAAAGATAACAATAGATGGGTTTACGTCTGAACACATAACAGTACCCAGACAGCACATCTTCGAAACAGGAGGTAGAAGAAATTGCATATTTTGAACGCAGCCACGTAGCTCCTTTAAATTAGTATTTTTGGGTTCCTTAGGGCTTGCTGACAAATAATATGTAAAACGTTACGCAAATAGTCCAGGAATTAATAAATTATACCCAAAATAAAATATTGGGGGTGCCTGACAGCATAAATCATTTCTGCTCATAAGATTTTTTTTTATAACGTGTTTGAAAAAAACCTTACGTTACATAAATAGCCTACCATGTAAACTCCAAATTGATTGGAGCGCAACAAATGAAAGCCTAACCACGATTGGTCGGGCTATAAATACTATCTTGGTTGTTAGGGGAAGTGGGGAAAGGTAACATTTTTTCAAACACTTGTCGAAACGGGGCTCATTGGCCAGTCTCGCTGATATACACACTTGGGAGCGTTGTTAGTTCGAGACCACTTGTTTAACTGAGCTTGATAAAGCATCAGTGCGTTGAAGACAGCTAAAATTTTGAACAATAAAAGCATGGGAGATAAGCAGATGGAAATTTGTGCAAGTTTGTGCCAGAATTCATTGCTAATCAACGTATATGTGTTTATTTCGTAATGAATTGTGGGGTAAGCTTTGAACCATTTTCATCTTTTCTTTTTATTATGAATTGTTTGGAAATTAGAAGATGTGAATTGTTGATTGTGCAATGTTGCCTGTATATATATGTGTAGTTCAGTGGCAAACATGATGTAAAGCGTATAATGCTCCAGCCTGAACAGAAGGTGTCGGAGGAAAGTAAAACTGCATGGAATGGCCAAACAGTACACTGACACCTAGATTATTGATTAGACAGAAATAATGCTGGAAGTGCAGAGGCGTAGTAACCATTAAGAAGGGTAATACTGGAATAAAGTATTTCAAATGAAGCTGACTGTTGGCCTAACGCTCTGAACGCAATGTTTGTGCTGTATTGTGATCAGTGTAAAAGAGAATATAAATTAGTTATGAAGTAGAAGGTACATCCTTCTTGATTTCAGGGACCGTGGTCTTGATGGTACTGAGCAGCACCTGGTCAGAGCTTTGCTGAATCCAGAGTCGGACAGCATACTCCTTGGGCTTTTTAGCTATCAGTGAGGTGTCTCCTGAGCCCAGAGGAGAATTCGAGCAGAGGAGTCCTTTCCTGCCGCCATCACGCCAGATAAGCAGAGTTGGCCAGCTGAGCTCAAGATTATGTCCCCTCATCTTGAAATAACTTTATAAAAATACCATTCAGAGGGGAATTTACTTGTCTTAAAATCAGGAACTGTGAACATCTCCAATACTAGTCCCTAAAGACAAACTATTGAAGTCATGATGACCAATACCAACAGAGCTTGAACAAAACAAAACCAGTATTACCTCATTTTGCTACTACACAACTGACACACATAGAACATTTGTAATAATATATGTCACTACAATATTCATATTAAATACATTCTGTACATAACTTGTAATTTAAATTGATTGTGATTCCTGGTTCCCTTGTAGTTGAATCAGGACACATATTCATTTATGCCAGTAATGAATACATATTGTTATTTGAAAGTTCATCAGTGACTCTTTTAAGATATCTTTGTAGAGTGTTATATGTATGTGAGTGTCACAGTGTTGTCAAGAGTAGTGGATTATAAGTTCCCTATAAGTATTTATAACTTCCCACTTCACCACAAAGAAGAAGAAGATACAATGTAATAACACAAATCCTGATGTTTAATTTGAAATAATCTTCGTTCCTTTTTTCAAAGCTGGAGATGGGAAACATGGATGTAAGTCACTAAAGGTAAAGGAGTAAAAAGGATCCCGTTACACGCCAATTGAGGCATATTGGGAATATGGTGTTAGGCCCATATTTTCTTGACCATCAGCACACTAAGGGTGATGTGGTCAGCATCACGCCGGCCGCCTTAAGTCACTAAAAGCAGCACTGATTACCTTGCACTGAGGGGGGCTTTCATACCAGTTCAGCCATAAGGCATTCATGACATTGAAAAATTATTGGTGGCTTTTTAGTGCATTAAAAGCGTGTGTTTAAAATCTTTTTTTAAAATTTTTTATTAAGAATAAATACCTTGTTTTATACTAAACAAAATGTCACCATACTATCTGCTGGACGGTCGGCTACAATTGATCTCCAAATTCTTGTGCTGTAGATACATTACTATCCTCAAGATGAATACATGGAGAACCCCAATCTCTTCCATGGTGACCAGCCGTCATCTTACTGTATGTCATGACACGCCTCTACTGTGCAACACACTTTGCTGTTTGCCTTAGTTAGGTGTTGATCTTTTCAGATTCTTCTGTCTCACTCCCGATCACATATCATCATTAACAACCATCATATGTCTTACAACCCAATGACCCCTGTCTACGAAGCACTATTTTAAGAGGTCCTGGGTTCGATTCTCCGGTAAGCCAATCACTTCTGTTGTTGTTCTGTTGTCTAGTTTTCTACTTCTTTATTTCTCACGAGCGCCTGAAACATTCCTTTTTGTGTGTAATATTTATGTATTTAATGTTTACAGGTCTCGGGTTTCCCCTCTTTATTTGTTTATATGTCTTACCTATGGCGGTACCGAACACGGCAGCATATATCGCTAGTAGGTAGTAGTATGTGTAATAAGGGACAAATAATGTAGCCACGCCCCCAATGATCAGAGCTACGTTGTTGATCATCAGGCAGTCCGCCCAGGGCTGTGGATAAAATGAATATGAATTGTTTAAACTGTATCGATTCTGCTGCATACTCTATCAATACGAACAGTAAATTTAGCATATAATATTATTGTTTGCAAGGGAAAACAATGCATAAAATGGATATTTTCTTGTTTGCCTTCTCTGTGATCTTGATTGCAAGTGCGTTTGACGAGAGATAATATCATTAGATTTATTTTTTTATATTCAAGGAACGCTTTATTTTATTATTCCACTCAAACAGGTCAAGGCAGTTCAGCAGCAGATAAAGTAGGGAAGTGAAGTGTTACAAATGTCTCTTATAATGGATCTCTAGTTAATGAAGTGTTACAAATGTCTCTTATAATAGATCTCTAGTTAATGAAGTGTTACAAATGTCTCTTATAATAGATCTCTAGTTAATGAAGTGTTACAAATGTCTGTTATAATAGATCTCTAGTTAATAAAGTGTTACAAATGTCTCTTATAATAGATCTCTAGTTAAAGATAAATAGATTGAAGCGTGGCGCGATCAGATTTCGATCCAGGACTCATTGCCTCAAAGAGCAAACGTTCTAACCACTCCGCCATTTGGATGATGATTGTGTTGTGTGAAACTGGGATACACTCCATCTGTTATTGTCACTCACCTTGATGACTTTTTATCCCCATCATCATTGTCTTATGTGGTCTTTAGGAAGAACTGAGCCACAACTACAGATGACCGTCTTCCAGGAAGCCTACACCAAACAGTCACATGCGCTTGCAGCGGTGGCGTCTTGAGCAATTTGTTTGGTTCGATGAAGTTTCCACCCTCATGCTCAAACTCACATACGACACGCCTATGGGACAGTTTATTATTCCTATCCTCTCTTTTTGTCTTCAGAGACCCCGCCGGATATACAAGATGTATTGAGTTTTACAGCAATAAAATAGTTTGAATATTCATACAATAACTTTAATATTATTATATTATATGACCAAATAGTTTTCCCTAATTGATAGCCTAGATTTTGCTGCACAATATTCTACGTTAAAACAAATCTTTCTTTTCTTGTTGTTGTGAAGTTTTTTTTTTTTTTTTTTAACGTGTTCTACAAAGTATGCTAGTAAAAAGAAGTGGTAGATTTAAGAATACTTCCTTAGTGAGGAACATTCGGGTGAGCAGTGCCCTATCTCGGGGTAACAGTCTTGTAACCCCCTCACCTCAAGTCCCTATATAAATTTTCTGGCAATACCTTCTAAATCAGAGATTATTAATCTATGGGACGCAACCCAAAATATGGTCGCACGACACATTACGATGGGTAGCGTCCCTTAGGTTTCCCTAAAATGAAGTTTTAAGAGGCTGAAAGGTCTGAATTCCTTTAATTAATTTTTACTTGTCAATTTTGGCACACGGTTCGCTAGCTTCATGTGAAATTTGGGGAGTGGTCGTAAAAGGGTTGAGAAAGGCTGTTCTAAATGATTCTCACCTGGACTACAAGTAACACCCATTTACTTAATCGCAACTCAGGAACTACAGCAAGAAAATGGGAGTTTCCTCACCCCGTCTCCACCCGCCCAGAACGGAATTCTCACAGTTCATCTGTTTTACGGCGACTTACTCAATATAGTCCAGAAATATTAATGCAGGCTCTTCAGGTGTCTATATACGGCTCTACAGAACAAGATTAAGACCAAGCAATGCCTAATCTACTAACTTAAAACTGTTTTTAAAACAAGTTTGCAGTGTAACATTCGACCTGACCCGTTCTCTTCGCAAGCACTTTAGTGTTCGTTGTCATGAGATAAAAGACATAGCTGAGAATCAAAGTAGAACTTTTAACTTTCACTTTCAGATGTTAATTTTTTTTTTTTTTTTTTTTTTTTACATTGTCTGTTTAACATTTCTTTCTGTTCGTCAGAGCAGGGCGTATCTAAATTTGTTTCCGATTTTGTAATAACTCTTTCGTATTAATACTATTGTTTTCTTGTTATTATCTCTGTGCTTATTCCTCTCATTCCTACGCTGACCATTCTCTTTTACATCTCTTTTACATCTGCGCCTTCGTTTTTTCGTGTTGAGGAAAATTAGGAAATCCTCACAAAACTAACAAGCTAAGTCACAGCGTGGACCTTTAACTGTCCCGAAAAGATTAATTCTCTACATTGACTGTGGTTGAAGTAAAAATATTCCTTTTCGTTCGGAACAGACTGTATTTTAAGATAAAACCGCACTTTTTGCAAAGAATAAGATACTGTAAACAGTGTCCACAGACTTTACAGAAATCTATTGCAGTGTATATTTTATAACTAATGTGAGTCGTGAGAATGTACCCGCATACCACTGTACTTTAGAAATGTGAATGTTTTCGTTTGCTTAAATGGGATGATGTATATGAGATTAAGCAGATTTTACATAATTTTTTTGTTTTTTTAACTGCACAAAGACTTTACCTGCCACAGAAGTGCGTAAGAAAGTGTTATTATTATTATTTCATTTTCCACCAAGAATGTATGGACATAAGCGAGAATGTGTTTATATAATTTTTGTATTGATTATTGATGACGCATTCGAAAATACAGATTAATTGTAGACGGTTTGACCGCATGAGTGAGTGTCGGTATACAGAATTTATTTATTTTTATTTATTGTTTTATTTATTTTATTTTATTATTACTTTTTTTCCCAATTACTATCTTGTTTGTTTTAAAAAAAAACCTACTCATTTTTTATTATGATTGCATACTGTAAATGAATGCTGTTATGTTAACTTTATAATGTTGCATGTCTTTAAATTAATGCTTAAAGTATCACGTGGGAATGAAAGGATATAGTATGCAAGATTAATGAGAGTGGAAGGGCAGAATGTTAGACGGGCCTGCGCGCCCAATTCTTAACCCTTCGAAAATAAAGTTCGTTCGTTCGTTCACCATTCCGATTAAAAGGTGAATAAATATCCATCTCTGTCTACACAGATAATAACTAAGAAATGATGCAGCAATTCAAGAGTCTCTCTGAAGATCATTACCTTAATAAAAACAATTTATGAAGACCTGACATGCATAGGTCTCCATGAAGGACAACTTACAGGCCCGAACCTGAAATGCATAGGTCTCCATGAAGGACAACTTACAGGCCCGATTGGGATAAAAACTGGCGTGCGACAGAAATGCCTCTTGTCGCCATTTTTATTCCTGTTGACAAAAGACTGTGTTATGAAAACATTGACGTCAGCCATTAGAAACAAAATAACGTGGACTCTGATAAAACAGCTTGACCATTTAGATTTTGTCGACCACCTGGATCTCATAGGGCATAAACGTCATCAGATGCAAGACAAAATTAAAATAGTTGATGAGAGATCACAGAAAGTGGGTCTGAAAATACTTGATGAGAAATCACAGATAGTGGGTCTGAAAATACTTGATGAGAAATGACAGAAAGTGGGTCTGAAAATATTTATTAAGAGATCACAGCTAGTGGAACTGAAAATACTTGATAAGAGATCACAGCTAGTGGGTTCTAAAAAATACTTGATGAGCGATCACAGCTAGTGGAACTGAAAATACTCGATGAGAGATCATAGACAGTGGGTCTGAAAATACTGGATGAGAGATCACAGAAAGTGGGTCTGAAAATACTTGATGAGAGATCACAGAAAGTGGGTTTGACAATACTTGATGATAGATCACAGCTAGTGGAACTGAAAATACTTGATGAGAGATCACAGAACGTGTGTCTGAAAATACTTGATGAGAGATCGCAGCTTGTGGGTCTGAAAATACTTGTTAAGAGATCACAGAAAGTGAGTCTGAAAATACTTGATGAGAGATCACTGCTAGTGGGACTGAAAATACTTGATTAGAGATCACAGAAAGTGGATCTGAAAATACTTGATGAGAGATCAAAGCGAGTGTGTCTGACAATACACAGGGAAAAGCTAAGATAACGAGAATAACTGCAGGAAACGATAAGAAGATTTACCTGGAAGAAACACCACTAGAAGATGTAGAATGTTTCTGGTTTGGTTATTGGTGAACTGTCGTCAAATGACGTCTGTTTCACATCACGAATTCTAATAACTCTGGTCCTACGGCACACCATACAAAGATATGATACACCGACCAATGAAAACGCTTTTTTGGTCCCGTGTTTACAACTGCTGGGAGAATAAAGATGGCCAGACCTTATTTTGTGTAACATTATTAACTTCGGAATTTTGCTACAGCAGTATAGAAGAACTACCACTTGGCAGAGGTTATCAAAACAATATTAGGGATGTTACTCTACCCGCAAGTTGTAATACTTTTACTAATACTATTATAGGACGGGAGAAATCTTAGGTTAAATGCATTCGAAGCTTCAGGTTGGCCTACGTTTAGCTGTTTAAACTATGCATAACAGAAAATGCAAGTAGTAACCAAAAAGATTATTATATAGATACGTAAAACCTAATTCGAAGTATAAGGTAAACGTTAATTGACTAAAATCGCATCAGGAATAACGGAGATAATTAAAAAAGCAGTTTTCCTACATTGTACAAAAGGCCAAACGGTACCCACATTTTAGGCTAGTTATTGCATTCCTAGGGGGATTCCATCTCGTACATCCGAGGTCAGACTATAAATAGACTTGCCTAACCAACTCCGGTCAGTCACGATTTGAAAAAAAAACTGAGAGCGGGGAAAGCAGAGCATATATTAATGCCAGCGTTTTCCTTCTGCAGTTGTTAGCAGACCTTATTCAACCATTGAAGGCTAGTCTGTGTGTGTATCTGAGGGTTTAATCCTTTAACAAAAGTCTCGAAATCAGAAGAGGCTGCTCTTACAAAAGTTGCAACGTATGCAGTGCCAGTTGGTGGTAGCAGGCCCGTCATCACGTTCGTGACTACTGGAACAAGTTCATCTGAATTGTATATCCAGCATATAAGGGAGCCATCTGCAGTGACAAGATAAGTTGCTTAATGCAACTGTGCAGCTTATCCAGATTCAATAAAGACATATACGCTTCAGTTTGTGATGACTAAACTAATATAATGTTTCTATAAACTTATAGTAAAAATGTAGCGTCTGTGGCCTAATGGATATGAACGCAGTTTCATAATCCAGATATAAGAGGTTCGAAACCTGCTGCAGGCGGTTTGGTAGCAGATCGCTTTGTGTGGATTTTTACCAATGGTATAAGCGCCGTACCGTTCAGAAAGCAATGGCAAACTACTGAATGAAAAAAATTGCCTAGAAAAATCACAAACAGCCAATAGAATCTGGGGTTGATTGCCACGTCCTGTAAAGGATAAGCAACTAACTTTATAGTAAAAATAATAAACAATCCTACAAGTGAATGATCAAGCAAGTGAAAGTTGTCTACAAGATGATAGACATTTTGACCCAAAAAAAAAATTTGTTAACTATTATTATTTATTTAATGTTGTAAAATATTTGAGTTTAACACTTCTCAAACAGAAAAGAGAAACTGTTTAATTAAATTGTAAATATTCACCAGAATACTTTCTTGACTCTTTAAGTTGAATTACAGTTCTTGTTGGTGAATATAGTTATATTAATTACCCCTAGCAGAGTCAGAAACATATTAATTACCATAATCACAGAGGCGGATCAGGAGAGGCAGCAGTTAGGGACTCAGAGTGCTACATCACCATCTTCTCTGGGAACTTACATAGCTTGACCCTACCTTTGTGTCTATACACCCTTACTCTCTTCAGAGAAGGGGGTATTACTGATAAGACCAGACTCTTATCTCGCACTATCCTGGTATCATCTGACACACCTGTATGTCCACGATACCTTATTCTTTAATAACATCTAAACCTCTCGCGACATGAACGTTAACCAGTTGACCACTTAGAATTTTACTGTGTTCAGTCTTTAAATATATATATATATATATATATATATATATATATGTATATGAACTGCAAGCAAACACATAGGAGAACACATAAGCATTTAAAGACACGTATACACACAGACATAGGGGTCGTTCACATATTACGCGTTGCAATATTTGCCACTTTTTAACCCTCCATGAGACACTTCGTCACAACAAACCCAAATAACAATATTTATTCATCTCCGTGTAAGTCCCCAAGGAGCATGGGCGATCAACAAACTTATACCAAGTCTTCCTGTCACGTGCCATCTGCTCAAGGTCTGTCCGTGTCTTCTTCATGTCTATCTCCAGTTCTCTTCTCCATGTGGTCTATGTTCTCCCTCTACCTGTCTTACCTTGGGCATTTCAGATCGTAGATTTTCTGTCAGTGTTCTCTCTCCATCTCCAGCACCTTCTTCTCAACACTTGTTCCACTGGCATGTGTCTTCTCCTTATCACCAGTTCTACATCAGTGATCTTGTCATCAGTTGTACATCAGTGATCTTGTCATCAGTTCTACATCAGTGATCTTGTCATCAGTTCTACATCAGTGATCTTGTCATCAGTTCTACATCAGTGATCTTGTCATATCACCAGTTCTACATCAGTGATCTTGTCATCAGTTCTACATCAGTGATCTTGTCATCAGTTCTACATCAGTGATATTGTCATATCACCAGTTCTACATCAGTGATCTTGTCATCAGTTCTACATCAGTGATCTTGTCATCAGTTCTACATCAGTGATCTTGTCATCAGTTCTACATCAGTGATCTTGTCTTATCACCAGTTCTACATCAGTGATCTTGTCATCAGTTCTACATCAGTGATCTTGTCATACCATCAGTTCTACGTCAGTGATCTTGTCACACCACCAGTTCTTCATCAGTCATCTTGTCATACCATCAGTTCTACATCAGTGATCTTGTCATCAGTTCTACATCAGTGATCTTGTCATCAGTTCTACATCAGTGATCTTGTCACCAGTTCTACATCAGTGATCTTGTCATCAGTTCTACATCAGTGATCTTGTCATCAGTTCTACATCAGTGATATTGTCACCAGTTCTACATCAGTGATCTTGTCACCAGTTCTACATCAGTGATCTTGTCATCAGTTCTACATCAGTGATCTTGTCATCAGTTCTACATCAGTGATCTTGTCATCAGTTCTACATCAGTGATCTTGTCATACCATGTCAATCTTTCTATTCTACGCAATCATCCATTTTAGAAAGTCTCTTATATGACGTCACAAATCTCTTAATTACCTCCTATTTCCACCATTTTATTTATTTATGTTTTTTGTTAATACTGAAAAAAGAAGAAAATAATCAAACGTAAATTAGTTAACAAGTACCGACAAAATAACAATCTTTTAAAGTAAAATTATGTTTAACTAATCAGGCGTTTGTAAAGACTGCTTTGTTGGTTAAATGTTAATACATTTATTTTTAAAATATCGCTCATTTTGACTAGATTCGTTTTAAGTAGGGCAGCACCGAATATTCGATTCTTATTCGATTCGGTGCCGAATAGTGCATTCAATGAACTAATCGTATTCGGTCGTATAGTTCGCTGTCATCAAATACGAATAGTAAATTTATGTCCAGCACTAGCCGACAACACGTTTTCATATAACAGATGTTATCGTTTGGCAGAGAATGATGAGAGACTCGTTTGTTTTAAAGCCAATGCATGTTTAATGCAGCAATTAAAAAAAAAACTGTTTAATGGCTAGTTAGTAGCATTAAACTGTTCCAAGATATTTGCCCTATTTTTGTAACGCTGTATAACTAATAAAAATGTCAGTAGCCCTATTGAACACAACTTTGTATGTCCAACATTCACTCACTTTTCGTATTCGGCCGAACAGTTACAGGCCTCTGTTCGCATTCGGCTGAATAATAAAAACCACTATTCGGTCGTATAGGTTGTATCTATCTCCAGGTATCTACTCGAGGTCGTATCTATCTCCAGGTAACTTGTATCGCTCATTTAGTGAATGTTTCTCATCATCGTATGTTTTTGTAGTACCTATATGTAATTCTTGTCTTTGTCACCTGTTTGTGGCTGACGAAGGGTAAAACCCGGAACGTCCCTTATTTCATGTGAACCGTTATTTGTAAAACTGATTCGATACCGTTTTATTGGTTTATATACTTATATTCGGTGCGGTACTAGTTTTAGGGTTTTAATTACACGCGGATAGTCCATCAATGCTCTTATCTATCCCCTTGCGTCACACCAGGAGGATCTCAGCACAGTGACTTCATTTAATTTTAACCTAAATAATAAATTAAACGTAAATTAAACACGTCAACAACTTCAATTCTTACTTATATTAAAGTTTCATAAAATATTGGTAAACTTGTCAGTAAATTTTTTTAAAGTCGAGGGTTAAATACCTGAGGATTATAACAAAAACGTCACCCACGAGGGAGATTTTAACTATTGCAGAGCAAAGCAGACTATCTGGATGGTGGTTACGAAATCTACTTTGTACTGACTACATTTCTGAAAGAAGCGATTCTCATTCCTAATTTGTATCGTCACTCTTCACAAAAATGTGAACCACTCCCCCCCCCCCCTTTTCCCCAATCACTGCGTGTTGTTATATGTGGACGACCGGATACACATCCATGTACGGAAACATTAACACCTCCACCAGCATACACATACTGTACATTTCTTCTTCTTCGCCAAGTACCCCAGCAGCCGGCGCTGGTGATCACGTCCCTTCGCAACTTCAGGTCACCAGTATTGTTTATGAATTATTTTGTTGAATTCCTTCAATGTCTTATTGTCAAACTGTCCAGTCTTTCTATCTCTTGTCCCTGAATTTGTTGCTGTTGTCACGATAAACTCCAGCGTTCTTCTTCTTCTCATAACATGTCCATGGAAAACGGATTGCTTTCTTCCAACAAGAGGAATTAACTTCCTACATATCGTCAAGACTCGAAACAACACATACACACACACATTACCAAACACACACACATATATAAACATATATATATATATATTCATTGGCTTACGCAGGCACATATACAAGAATTGATTCAAAAAGACTCGAACCTGATCAGAAATAAATCCAACGGCCACACGACCGACGGTGTTTGTGATACCAATGATGGAAATGAGGTAGGCGGCCATGGTAGAGTCCAGCCCCATATCTATGGCGTGGGTGGGCATGTAGATAAACGGTACAAAAAATCCTGCAAAAGTCAGTTGTCAGTTCTTGTTGTAGATATTTTTGAATTGTTGATAATAATGTTGATAATGATGTTGATAATTGTTGCTGTCATTTTTGACGGAGTCATCTGTCAAGTTATTTGCTTATGTTTTTATCATAAGAATAATTGTGTCTTTACCTGCGATGTCAGGTTGATTAGGGGTTGTCTTCCCTTGTTTATTCATTCATTGTGTTTGACCTTTAGGGTCAAAGGTAGACAGTTCGGGCGTATGCCCATGGGCAGGTTTTTTTTAAGCGGGAGTTGAGTTAGACTTCCGGCAAGCCGGGAAGTGTCCTGGTTTCTGAAGGGACGAGAGTCCATTGTGTTTTTCGGGGAGAATCTTCGAAGTGACTGCACTGGCAGTTTTCCCCAGTGAATCTCTGTGCGTTGGAATGACAGCGGAGTTCCTTGTTAAGTTCTGTGGATTCGGTTACAGGTAATACCGACTTTTTCCATTACTATGCTTTCGGTGGCAGAACATGTTAGAAGATTGCCTAGTCTGTGAACTGCAGCTCACCGGTCCTCCATTTCAGAACTTATATGTTGTGCTCAAGGTAGCCATCCAAGACTATTAGTCTTCATACCATCCAGAAATCCAGTGACGAAGATATATTGTGGGAGCCGCAGATTGGCGGCATATTTATGTCTACAATAAGCATTACTGCAGGGTTGATGGTAACCTGCTTATCAGAAGTACACAGCCGACGTCAGAACGAGGCCTGTGTTTTTCGGCTATTATACTACAGCCTGATAATGTGCAATTGGCGGGGAATGCCAAGTTGCACCTATGTGTCAAAGTGATTAAGGTATCTGACGCGTTTAGTCAGTGATCCCAGGGCGACGCCACGAACTGTCCTTATTGAAGAACATTGTATTGACCATGCACGAATATTCAAATGTTTACCAGCTTGCTGAATGCCTAATGTATACCTATCGATTTCCGGTCAGCATGACCTTGTTTACAATGACTGTTCCTGTTAATACCATGTGTGTTCTCGTCAATAAATGTTTTGAAACGTGCCTGCAGTGTCCAAGCATCCTTGACTACTGCATGTGAGTGTATGGGTTGCAGGGTCTACATACATACGAGCCTAAACACATTCGCGCCTTCATTCGCACCCACACTCAGTTCATCATCCGCTCGCACCACACACCTAACAACATGTATACTGTCTTGGGCCAGTGATCACCTCAACAAGAGAAAAAGTACAGCTACATTTTTGGTGGACCAGTTACGTGGGCTCTTCTGATACATTTCTTGTGGACAGAGCGAGCAATTAACATTATTGATGACATTAATGTGGTCCAGAAATTTACATTTCATGGGGCTATTTGCGTGAGAAGGACAAGTACACATTACATTTCTGATCTGTGGGTCTAAGCTACACACTGGACAGCTGTAACACACATCGCTAATTCTACACTTGCAAGTTTTGGCTACAACAGGACAGAAATAGGTCATCAACGGTTGACCCAGATAAACAGTGCTAGCATTTATGTCATAATGCTACATAAACCACAACAGGACAAGTACTGAAGTTAACATCTAGGCATTTGCTACGTGGACCACAACTGCAAGTCAAGTCCCTTACAGTAAACGGTACCGCTGGTCGTTTACACGTTTCAGTCAACAACAGACTTTTCTACGCCCGAGCATTCAAGCTACATTGTTCGAGGTCAAGTTCCTGTTTGTAAACAGTACGTGGAAATTGTAAACATTCAATGTGCAAGTCCTAAGTCGAGAAGGTCATAGTAACTTTTGTTCGTGAATACCACTTTATGCTACAGTGGATTTGACATTCAGTGCGCGCTTGACATTTTGTTTCTGTGTTCGCAAGGAGCAAGAAATTTACTTTAGTTTCAGCTGTGACTGAACTTGTTTTGCAACACATTGAATTGATTGCTATTTATGTTAATTGTACTATTGTTGTGTATTTTTCTTGTGTTTTTCTGCGGGTTTTCGGTTGGTGGGTCTTACAGTAAATATGCCACTTAATCGAGGGTTACTGTAAGCGTTCTGTAGGGATTGCAATTTTCTTAATTGAAATTTGCTAGCGACTTTTGTTGCTATTTTTTTTTTTTAACTGTGACGACATCAGTTAGTGTTGTTTTCGTTATTTTTCCGTTCTTTGATTTTCGACTAATTTTGTTTGTATCTGTTCTTCTCTCATTCCTTCCGTTTATTTCTTTACACCTTTTCGTTTATAACAGTGTTGCCATTTGTCTTGTTTATTTTTCGCGGTCATCATTACACATTTGTGTAACATTTTCTTTACTTTTTGCTGTAGTGTTTATTTGACTTCCGCGAACGTTTTCGGTCATTGTTCTGTATTTTTGTCTTTGTATTTATGATTGTACTACATTATTGTCATACACAGTCTACATACATACACTTGGTCATGTATTATTATTATTGATAAGGTACACTCTTCATATAGAGATTGTTAATAAAATATTATTATATAAGATATTTATACAAGTTCTTTGATAAAAGACTTGTTATCCTCAAAGATTGAGACAAGGTGAAATACATATTCAAGTTCTTTTAAAAAAAAAAAAAGACTTGTGCCCATAGTGAGTGGGATATAAAGGAATTATTTTCCACAGGTACTCAAGTGATTTTTTGTTACATTATAAACAAGAGGACCATACAAGGTCTTTGTCTAAGACTAAAAGAGTGAAACAAAGTGAAGTGAGTATACAAGTCTAGCATTTCAGACTTGTCTCCCATTGAAGTGGGATAAGGTAATTGTTGAATTTTTCAGGTTACTGATCTCATTAGACAGAATGTCTACATTGGATTTCTTCATCCAGCAAGGGTTGACCCTTGGTAAGTCTGGTAAAGAATTGGAAGAATATTCATCTGCTCAATTCGCCATTGCATTAAAGTCAGATGAAAAGAAACAAAAAGAGGAAATTAAATTGAAAGCAGAAGCTGAACAAAGGAGAGCAGAAGCTGAACTAAAGAAGCTAGATGCTGAGAATAGAAGATTAGAACTTGAAGAGAAAAGGTATCAAAGAGAAGCTGCTGCAGAGGAGAAAAAACTTCAAGCAGCTGCAGAGAAGAGAAAACTTCAAGCTGCTGCTGAGGAGAGAAAAGCTCAAGCTGCTGCTGAGGAGAGAAAAGCTCAAGCTGCTGCTGAGGAGAGGAAAGCTCAAGCTGCTGCTGATGAAAGAAAATTCCAGATGGAAATGGAAGACAAAAAACTTCAAGCTGCTGCAGAGGAGAGAAAAATTCAAGCTCAAGCTGCCGCAGAGGAGAGAAAACTTCAAGCTGAGGCTGAAATTAGAAAAATGGAACATGAGGAAAGAAAACAGAAGATGGAACTTGATGAAAGACTCGCAACTTTGGAGTTAGAGAAATTGAAATTGGCGAGTACGGGTGCTCAGCAAACAACTTCGAGTACGACAAAGGAGTTTGTTAATAGGATTAAATTGCCTCATTTCAATCCTTTAAAGGATGACGTAGCAGATTATCTAGATAGATTCCAATTTTTATGCGATACGCATAACATAAAAAAGGAAAAATATGTTGAACAACTGATGGAATTTTTTACAGGTGACACAGTGACTACTCTTATGACAATAGACGAACATGACAGGACTAATTATGATGTTGTCAGAGCAGCATTGCTAAAAAAATACCAACTAAAAGAAGAAGACTATCGTCTTCGTTTTAGGACAATGTTGCCAGAAAATGGAGTAGATTTCTCTGATTTTGTTACAAAAATACGTCGTACATTTACACGATGGGTTGAGTTGTCTCAGACTGAGAAAACATATGAAGGTCTAATGGACTTATTATTGCGAGATAAGGTTTTGTCATCTGTTAATGATTCTTTTCTTGCATTCCTTCATGAGCGTAAGCCTAAAAACTTAAAAGATATGGAGGAATACTGTTGTCAGTATGCCACCGCGCATCCCCATGCTACAGTTAGCAATTATAAAGTGAAAGAAGGGTTGCCAGCTGCTTCGGCAACACCATATGGCCCTAATTTCAAAAAAAAAATTTCAGGGTGCTCAACAAAATTGGAATAGGGGAAGTAATCAGAATTACACTCAGAAGCGGAGTAATCCAACACATGATGGTTCTTCGTCTATGAATTGGAGACAAGATGGTAGTTCTCGTAATTTTAGTGGTAATAATTTGAGACACTTTCGCAAAGGCTATCCAAATAATAACTATTCGAACTTTCGAGGTAATCATTCTCGACGTCAAGATTATGACGATGGTGAATTTAGAAACCGGGATTCAAACCGGAATGATGATTACAATAGGCAATATGATAACAATTACAGGGGAAATGATAGTCGAAATAATTACAGGGGAAATGATAATCGAGGCAGACCTAGATTTAACAAAAAAAGACCTTTCCAACAGGCAAACTCTGCACAACAAGCGTTTGATGGAGCCTGTAATACAGTAAATGATAGTGGTAACTCTAGGGCTATCACTGGTTGTGCTTTCGATTTTGGGAGAGCAACTGAATGCCCCAATGCTTAACATTGTTCGACTCATCGACTGTATCTACTCTAAGTTGTGGTCACCCTCTTCCTGCTCTACCTGCTACAGTTGCGCATGATGGGAGAGGATCTCTCATCTTACATAAAGGTCTAATAAATGATAGGCTAGTCTCAGTACTCTTCGATTCGGGATGTACTACCGTCGGGGTTAGGGAGTCTCTGATAGATCCTTGCTGTGCCACTGGAAAAGTGGTCAAATGTGTTACATTTGATGGGACCATAGAAGAATATCCTACTGCTATTATTAGGATTGACACTCCCTTCTTCACAGGAGATGTCCATGCATGTCTTCTTCATAATCCTATTGCGGATCTTATAATCGGTCGTATTCATGGGGTTAGGGAATGCACACCGCAACAAATTTCTATTTGGGAGAAAAAAAACATCCATGCACTTAATGCTCATGGTAGCATTAAGCAATATGGGAACAAAAATAGTTTGTGGAAAATATAGTTTCCCACGGAATAACAATACTGCCTCTAATGGGAGTTGGCGTCAGGCCAACAAAGGTAAATCAAGTTTGGATCACGGTGAGGACTTTGATAAGTATCATGTTAAGATTCCTCAGGGAAACCGTGCATCGAATTCCCAGATTCCTGATAAGTGGGTAAAAGAAAACAAAACTGTTACTACCCATCGTACTCAGCTCAGTCAGTACGATGTACCAGTTAAGCATATTGCAACAGGGAAAAATAGAAGCAACTTTATTAAGAGGAATAACCGTGATTGTGGACATTGCCAAACGCGTCCATCACGTGATGGTTCTTCTTTAAAGAATTGGAGGGAATTTAATTGTCCTCAACATGTTGATCCCAGTGACCATAGGAACTTTAATAAAAGTTACCAACCTGATAATAGTTTTTCTTGGAAACAACAAAATCCATGTATGTCTTACTTCCCTCAAGAGAGAACAGAATTTTCATTTCATGGAAAGGTCCATACACTATAGTCTCCAAAATTTCCGATGTCGACTATATTGTCGATGTGGATGGAAGGCATAAAACCTTCCATATAAATATGCTAACAGAGTTTATTGAACGTCCAGACTATTTGCAGCCTATTTTCCAGGCGATGGACGACTCTCCAGTCCAACATGGTCACATCTCATCCCTGTCCGTTATACAGGATGAGGAAACTATTTTTTCTGACGTTAACTTACCTCTTCCTGCGATTCCACTGAATTCAACGGAATCGTGGAGGGACGTTACAATCTCTTCGAACTTGTCTTTTGAGGAGCAACGTCAAGTATCCTCTACGCTACAATCATATCAGGATGTCTTTACCGACATTCCTGGACACACAGATGTCATAGAACATGACATCATACTTACTGATCGTAATCCGATCAGAGTAAGACCATACCCAATACCTATTCATTTTCAAGCACAAGTCGAGAAAGAAATGGATGAAATGATTCAACTGCAAATAATTGAACCATCCACTTCAGCTTATTCTTCGTCGATAGTTATTGTTCGAAAGAAAGACAATAACATACGTCTTTGCGTTGACTATCGCAAATTAAATCAAGTTACGAAGTTCGATGCTGAACCTATGCCATTATTAGATGATCTACTTATTAGACTTTCTAAAGCTAAATTCTTTACTAAACTAGACTTGTCGAAAGGTTATTGGCAAGTCCCACTGACGGAACACGCCAAACCTCTCACTGCTTTTTCGACACCTAGGGGTCTGTTTCAATGGAATTTTATGCCTTTCGGGCTTATGAACGCCCCAGCGACTTTCGTGCGCATGATGCGACGAATTCTATCAGATCGTGCAGATGTCATCGCATATTTAGACGACATCTGTCTTTTCAGCGATACTTGGGAAGAACACTATTTGGGTCTAAAGGAATTGCTATCTACTCTACGTGAGCATAGTTTGACTGCAAAACCCTCTAAAGCTTTTGTTGGGTTTAGTGAAATTTCCTTCCTAGGTCATCGAGTTGGTCATGGTCTGTTGAAGACAGAGGACCAAAACATTTCGAAGATATTAAATATCTCGGTTCCGAAGACAAAAAAGCAAGTGCGTAGTCTCTTGGGATTGATACAATTCTATGGAAGATTCATTGAGAATCTGTCCTCCATTATGGCACCACTTTCATCGTTATTGAAAAAAGGTTCTCCTAATATGGTGCGTTGGTCCCAAGAATGCCAATCTTCATTGGATCAGGTTAAGAATTTGTTCTCATCTCATCCTATCTTAAGACTACCAACGATTGATAAGACTTTTGTTCTTCGTAGTGATGCCTCTTCCACTGGGATTGGAACGGCACTAATGCAGGAATATTCAGGAACTCTGCATCCTGTAATGTATATTTCTAGGAAGCTAAATGCGGCAGAAAGGAATTACTCGGTTTTAGACCGTGAATTGTTGGCTATGATTTGGTCCATTCTTAAGCTACAAAGGTTCCTTCTGGGCGCGCATTTCTTTATGGAAACCGACCAAAAAGCTCTTACGGCTATGCAAAGTAAGGATTTGAAGAGCTCGAGATCTACTCGTTATGCTATTGCTCTTCAGCCTTTCCATTTCACGGTGCGAGCTATCCGTGGTTCGGATAATGTGATGGCGGACATATTGTCCAGATGCCCACATGATTCCAGTTAAATCTTGTGTCCTAGTTTTTCCTGATACACTTTCGGACTTAGGTCTGTCCTTAATATCCTGATATGTTGTAATACAAATGTATTTGGATGATGTTTAGATAATTTAACAAATTTTATTTTGTCCATCCATCAGTGATATGTTGCTAATATAGCATTGTAATTCATGACATTTGTATATTGCTATAATTATAGTATTTATTAATGATTGATATATGATTGGTATTGCCAGCAACTTAGGTTTCTTTAATGGTACCCCCTTAGTTTGTTTGGCTTAAAGGAGATATTTTCTCCTATGTTGGGAGATGATTTGTATCCTCTTCAGACGCTTTGTTTATGCGTCTATTGTACCTGATATTAGGTTCATTTTTTCATGAGCACATAAGTGATACTTGTGCAATCTTGCTCATGGACATATTAAAAAAAAAAATTTCATTTTTTTTTTACAGGGGGGTTGTAGTAATATGTTGCTGTCATTTTTGACGGAGTCATCTGTCAAGTTATTTGCTTATGTTTTTATCATAAGAATAATTGTGTCTTTACCTGCGATGTCAGGTTGATTAGGGGTTGTCTTCCCTTGTTTATTCATTCATTGTGTTTGACCTTTAGGGTCAAAGGTAGACAGTTCGGGCGTATGCCCATGGGCAGGTTTTTTTAAGCGGGAGTTGAGTTAGACTTCCGGCAAGCCGGGAAGTGTCCTGGTTTCTGAAGGGACGAGAGTCCATTGTGTTTTTCGGGGAGAATCTTCGAAGTGACTGCACTGGCAGTTTTCCCCAGTGAATCTCTGTGCGTTGGAATGACAGCAGAGTTCCTTGTTAAGTTCCGTGGATTCGGTTACAGGTAATACCGACTTTTTCCATTACTATGCTTTCGGTGGCAGAACATGTTAGAAGATTGCCTAGTCTGTGAACTGCAGCTCACCGGTCCTCCATTTCAGAACTTATATGTTGTGCTCAAGGTAGCCTTCCAAGACTATTAGTCTTCATACCATCCAGAAATCCAGTGACGAAGATATATTGTGGGAGCCGCAGATTGGCGGCATATTTATGTCTACAATAAGCATTACTGCAGGGTTGATGGTAACCTGCTTATCAGAAGTACACAGCCGACGTCAGAACGAGGCCTGTGTTTTTCGGCTATTATACTACAGCCTGATAATGTGCAATTGGCTGGGAATGCCAAGTTGCACCTATGTGTCAAAGTGATTAAGGTATCTGACGCGTTTAGTCAGTGATCCCAGGGTGACGCCACGAACTGTCCTTATTGAAGAACATTGTATTGACCATGCACGAATATTCAAATGTTTACCAGCTTGCTGAATGCCTAATGTATACCTATCGATTTCCGGTCAGCATGACCTTGTTTACAATGACTGTTCCTGTTGATACCATGTGTGTTCTCGTCAATAAATGTTTTGAAACGTGCCTGCAGTGTCCAAGCATCCTTGACTACTGCATGTGAGTGTATGGGTTGCAGGGTCTACATACATACGAGCCTAAACACATTCGCGCCTTCATTCGCACCCACACTCAGTTCATCATCCGCTCGCACCACACACCTAACAACATGTATACTGTCTTGGGCCAGTGATCACCTCAACAAGAGAAAAAGTACAGCTACAATAATGATGTTGACAATGATGTTGATAATGATGTTGATAGTGATGTTGATAATGATGTTGATAATTATGTTGATAATGATGTTGATAATGATGTTGATAATGATGTTGATAATGATGTTGATAATGATGTTGATAATGATGTTGATAATGATGTTGATAATGATGTTGATAATGATGTTAATAATGATGTTGATAATGATGTTGATAATGATGTTAATAATGATGTTGATAATGATGTTGATAATGATGTTGATAATGATGTTAATAATGATGTTGATAATAATGTTAATAATGATGTTGATAATGATGCTGATGGCCATGTTGTTGATGATGATGTTGATGATAATGAAGAGGGGTAGGATAATCATGATGGTCATTATGATAACGATAATTATGTTGACGAAAACATCGACGCTGCCCTATATACTTCCTATTGACCCAGAAGAGACATAGAAACAGTAATATTACTGCTTCCTCCAGCATGTCGCACGAGGCGACTAGTATGAAATTATGCACGACGCTGGAAATCTCATCTTACAAAACTAATTGCTACAGAAATGGACCCTGCAAGATAACATGATTGTTCCGGAGCAGGCAGTGGGTGCCCCACGCTCTAACAGAAGTCAACGGGAAAATCATGCTGAAGATAACGATGAGTTGGACGTGAAAAGGTTCCACACTACCCGTAGATGTGACACAATTACAAAGGCAAGGCAGAGATGCGTCCGGCAATACAAGGTACAATTCTTTTGTCCGAAGCACTGTCTTTTGCTTTGCTTATATAGTGACGCCACAGTACTGGGTTCGATATCGATCCTTAATCATGTCAATTAATACCACCAGCTTACAAATCAATTTACCTGCCATGCACAGAAAACAGGAGGCGCCATAGATGAGAAACGTTGGACTTTTGAGCAGTGAGATGTCAAAGACGCTGACAAATGATTGGATAAAACCTTTTTCCCCTGAAGTTGATTGAGCGTCTCCCTGCGCTGTTGGCTCTGCTATTTTTCTGCGATACTCCTCTGCTGACCCCATCTCTCTAGTTTAAAAGAAAACGTATCAAAATCGAAAATTAAAACAACTCAGAAAATACAAGTCAAGATGATTTCTGCTAGAGAAATGCTAATATGTTGTTATCATGTTTCTGTTAGATGACATGAAGACTAGCGTTAGATAGGACTCATGATGGATATAACGCCCATTAAGGAAACCTGTTGATAGCATTACAAAGCAGTCTCTGGTCTGGAACCTACAAGGTACGAGAAGTAGAGAAACATCGAAAAACACACGGAGAAGAGAACTGGAGACAGAAATAACAATGTAAAGAAAAGATTGAATGACCTTAAGCGAACAGCACGGGCAGGAGGGCGTTGGGTGAACATGTTTAGAAGGACTGTGCTAATTGAGCGGCTAGAGGTTATGAACCACTGGTTTAGAAAGTCGCTGTTTATGCTGAGTCTCAAGAAAATTAAATAAAGCAGATAACAATGTATTGAGAAAGCATGGAAATAAAGTATCAAACACATAATGTAAATAATCGCTGATTTTTTCATCTGTTTTTTTAGCTTATCGCACTCTCTTATCCGTCAACTCATCCATTCGTCCGTCCGTCCGTCCGTCCATCCATCCATCTATCCATCCATCTATCCATCCATCTATCCATCTATATATCTATCTATCTATCTATCTATCTATCTATCTATCTATCTATCTATCTATCTATCTATCTATCTATCTATCTATCTATCTATCTATCTATCTATCTATCTATCTATCAGTCTATCTGTCTGTCTGTCAGTCTGTCTGTCTGTCTGTCTGTCTGTCTGTCAACGAGAAAAAGTGGGAGACTTAAAATTACAAAGAGAAGGTAACTAGAAATACATTTATCAAAGATAAAGAAAATATCGAAAGATCGTGATCGGACAGCACAGGACATAAAGGCCTCGCTTGAACTTACAAAAAACCTTTGCTCCACAGGGAACAGGCGGGCAGTGGTGAGGCTCCACAGGGAACAGACGAGCCGTGGTGAGGCTCCACAGGGAACAGACGGGCAGTGGTGAGGCTCCACAGGGAACAGACGGGCAGTGGTGAGGCTCCACAGGGAACAGACGGGCAGTGGTGAGGCTCCACAGGGAACAGACGGGCAGTGGTGAGGCTCCACAGGGAACAGACGGGCAGTGGTGAGGCTCCACAGGGAACAGACGGGCAGTGGTGAGGCTCCACAGGGAACAGACAGGCAGTGGTGAGGCTCCACAGGGAACAGACGGGCAGTGGTGAGGCTCCACAGGGAACAGACGGGCAGTGGTGAGGCTCCACAGGGAACAGACGGGCAGTGGTGAGGCTCCACAGAGATTAGACGGGCAGTGGTGAGGCTCCACAGGGAACAGACGGGCAGTGGTGAGGCTCCACAGGGAACAGACGGGCAGTGGTGAGGCTCCACAGGGAACAGACGGGCAGTGGTGAGGCTCCACAGGGAACAGACGGGCAGTGGTGAGGCTCCACAGGGATTAGACGGGCAGTAGTGAGGCTCCACAGGGAACAGACGGGCAGTGGTGAGGCTCCACAGGGAACAGACGGGCAGTGGTGAGGCTCCACAAGGGACAGACGGGCAGTGGTGAGGCTCCACAGGGAACAGACGGGCAGTGGTGAGGCTCCACAGGGAACAGACGGGCAGTGGTGAGGCTCCACAGGGAACAGACGGGCAGTGGTGAGGCTCCACAGGGAACAGACGCGCAGTGGTGAGGCTCCACAGGGAACAGACGGGCAGTGGTGAGGCTCCACTGGGAACATACGGGCAGTGGTGAGGCTCCACAGGGAACAGACAGGCAGTGGTGAGGAAGACTAGGAACAACCTGTCATAAAGGGACATGAATTGCAACTATTGTAGGCAGGAAACTACACCTTGTACACGGCTGTTTGTGCCATGTATTACTGAGTCCCGAACGTGGAGCAAAAAATAGTAACACTTTTATTTACCACGCATTCTGTAAGAAACCACTAAGGGGGGTTGGGCATGGCGCTGGTTACTCTATCCTTTAGACAATTTAATCCCACAAAAACATCAACAAACAACATTGAGAAGTCTACTACTACTTAGTCGTTCCTCTTCTACCGTGAGGTTGAGAAGTCGACTAAAGTAAATATCTCAGTTCAGCTATGCAAGAAAGGAGAAGGTTCTCCGGTAAGGTGGCTCATGACGCAACCCAGAGAAACCCGAAAGGTGACTGGGTTGCTGACTCACTTATGTTTCATCTAGTAGAATCTCTGGAATTTGGCAACTGGAATAACTGGACATGAAGGAGACATAGAAAGACCTTGAGCTGATAGCGTTAGGCAGGACAACTTGGCAGACGTTTGTTGAAGGCATGTGCTACTTGGGCAGACGTTTGTTGAAGGCATGTGCTACTTGAGCAGACGTTTGTTGAAGGCATGTGCTACTTGGGCAGACGTTTGTTGAGGGCATGTGCTATTTGGGCAGACGTTTGTTGAGGGCATGTGCTACTTGGGCAGACGTTTGTTGAAGGCATGTGCTATTTGGACAGACGTTTGTTGAGGGCATGTGCTACTTGGGCAGACGTTTGTTGAGGGCATGTGCTACTTGGGCAGACGTTTGTTGAGGGCATGTGCTACTTGGGCAGACGTTTGTTGAGGGCATGTGCTACTTGGGCAGACGTTTGTTGAGGGCATGTGCTACTTGGGCAGACGTTTGTTGAAGGCATGTGCTACTTGGGCAGAAGAAAGGTGCGGTAGCACAGTGGTTAGGGTATTGGCTTCCTAGCTCGATGATTCATGGTTCGATCCCCAGTTGATGTGAGACTTTGTAGACCGCAAACGGTTCAGGGATCGAACCAGCCCCATGATTTGAGCACCAGAGCAACTCTGGGAAGGTTAAGGCGGCGGGCGTGATGCTGACCACATCACCCCTAGTGATGCCGATGGTCAAGAAAATATGGGCTTAACACCATATTCCCAATATGCCTCAATGGGCGTGTAACGGGATCCCTGTGCAGAAGAAATGTGATGAAAGCAGGACACTTAGATTAGAAGATTGCTAATAGACAGATAGACAGGTCGTGGTCACTTTAAAATCCTTAATGTCCAAATATGGAAAGCAACGAACTATTTAGGGGTATTGACCTATGACCTGAGTAAGGTTAATTACTTGAACTCCTTAAGATGCCAAATGCTGCCACTGTAAAAAATGTCTTTTCTCTGCAGGGGCGGCACGCTGATGTTGTGTGTTGGGTCAGAACGATGCCCTGCAGGCCGCTTCCGTTGGTGAAGTGAGAAATCTTGACTGAAAGCCAAACGTGCTAGGTCGTTAGTGCCAGCTGTGAAATTGTGACCGTCAGGTGTTATCTGGGGTGTGTGAAGGGTCATCGACCTGAGAGATAAATAAATTAATTTTATAAAATATGTGGTATGTCCAGTACCTTGATTATTATTATTATTATTAATATTACTTACTTAGTCGTTCCCCTTCTACCGTGAGGTGTAGAGGTTTGGAAGAGAGAGCGCCAGACTATACTATCGGCTTTTTCCTCTTCCTGGCTCCATTCTAGTCCTCGGTCCTTCAAAGATTGTCTAATTTTGTCATCCCAGCGGACTCTGGGTCGTCCTGGAGGTCTGGATCCCTGGCTCTTTGTTTCCCATGCTTGTCGTGGTAGCCGATCTTCTCCCATTCTGCAGACATGGCCAAACCATCTTAGTTGGGACTGTTCTACTTGGGTCTGCAGGGGGTGGGATTTTAGGCCTTGACGTATCGTCTGGTTGCGGGCTATGTCTCTTCTTGTTACTTCAACCACCTTTCTCAGATACCTCATTTCTGAGGTTTGATTATTATTATTATTATTATAATTATTATTATTAATTCTTTCAAATATTTTAAGACCTGTTTCTATTACTGACCACATCTAAGCCACTTTATATTGCTTCTGTGAATTTTTTAATCGCAGCTGTTCTCTATTATAGTCCGTTCACTAATTGATGTTCAACTTAAAAAATTTTTTTCTAAACAACTACCTGATGTAATGAATTTATATTTTGCATGTAGTCTTATATTGTTCATGACGTTATGAAAACATTTTTTGCCTCCAGAAAATGTATCTAGATTTAGATATCTATTCATCGGGTTATATTAAAATCACACTCCCCTACCGGTATTAAAATGTAGCATGTCAGCAGTACAGTTGTTTTGCACGGGCAATAAATGGTTTTTTAATAGAAAAAAAAATATTTTAAGACGAAATCATGACATTTCGTGCACCGCATTTGTCTGCTGTTGAAAGCTGAAATAGTGCAACATCATTGTAAAGTCAGTGGCGTATTGTGAAATTATTGTAAAGTTACACATGATACCCTAAAAAAGACAGATTTTCAATTCTGGAAGAAATGTGTAGATCATGTGTTCCGTGAAGAAGAAGAATACTGCAACGTGATGGATTACAGTTTATCCAGCCATTAACAGTTGTTAATCTAATGGAATCGTCATATATGGACTGAGATAAATGTTACTTAATTGAGATATCAAAAACATTAAACAATGTCATTATGCTCCTTCAAAACACGAAGAAATAGTGCAGGTATACATGTAAAATTTACCGTGTCGTATACAATATAGTTTTGAATACAGTTTTTTACTCCCACGTTTCAGATTTAAATGTATCACTACTTATAGCTGTTTCCTATGCGGTGAGCAGATATGGATACGCCTCTGATCCTACTTTTGACATTTATGACGTAGTATACTGTAAAATTTAATTTTAAAGCCGTATTAGTGAACGGACTATAGTAGTATCCATGTCTGTTAATTCTGCCAACTTCTTGTATGCAGTAAACTTTTCGTTAGGGTTATCAAATTGTGTGTACACCGGTTAAGGACCTGTAATTTACTGCGAGTTATATCTACTCAATGTGCACCTGTAATTTACTGCGAGTTATATCTACTCAATGTGCACCTGTAATTTACTTCGAGTTATATCTACTTCATGTGCACTCGTAATTTACTGCTACTTATCTACGTCATATGCACTGGCAATTTAATGCAAGTTATGCCTACTCCATGTGCACTGGTAATTTACTGTTTGTTATATCTACGTCATGTGCAATGGTAATTTACTGTTAAAACTGGCAATAGTGTCATTATTCAGTGAGAGAAGGACAGTAATTATTAACTGATAGAGAATATCCACTGACCTGGTTCTGTAGACAGGTGGTAGGTTGTTATCGGCCTTTAGACGTTCGTATATCTGTATTTTAAGCTCATCACTAATTGGACTCTTCTGTCCCCCGTTGTTGACACTAGAGGCCGGTCTGACGTCTGTCATGTCCTTAAGAGATGACAGTTACAATGGTTAGTGAAACTGTTTAATTTCGTTTTATTAACACTCATTGATATTTAAATAATAGTGACGATAATAATTTAGATAATGGAAATGATCAGTGGTGGATCTACATTTTGGGCGCTCTTAAGCTTGAACTCTTGGAAAGGCCCAAGGATGAGAAAAAAGGTATTGTACCTGGGCGCCCTGAAGCTTTGTTAGTTTCATAGTAGATACGCCTCTAAAAATGAAGATATTTGTATTGAGGCTTAAAGTTTCTGGAAGATAGGGTAGTCAGCTCCATACCCAACCTTCATTAGTCGCCTTTCAGGACACGATTGGTAGGTTATATGGTTACTGTTATTTCCTCTCCTTTCGGGCCCCGGTAATACACGTAATGTAGAAAGGAACTGGAGACAAACACAAGGCATAGTGAAGACATAGAATATGGTCGAGCTGATGGCATGGAACTTGAGGAGTTGACAATCAGTTTGTTCAAGACCTGTGCTCCTTGGAAGCTGAGGATAAAGTCACAGTTAGGTTCCACCCACTGTAAGATCGTAGATTCACCTGCAATTAAACGATGTATTGCTTTTGACAAAATTCTAGTCTAAGGGAAATAACCACATAAATTGAGTTAGTACAGAGAACTAGTGAATAACATACCTTTATAGAAAACTAGTCAGTTCTCAGTTGTTCCAGACAGACGGAGAACTTTAACGAGAAAGTAACACAAGATATGACGGGATGAAAAACTCCCATCCTGGTAGTACTCTACCCTATGTAAACTTATTGAGGATTATGAAGTCCATCTCCATGTACACATAATAACAATGATAATATTAGTGGTAATAATAATAGTAGAATTATTTGAGAAAAACAAGATAAAGGAAATGAATCGTCAAAACGTTACAATACTTAATAAACAAAAACAGACACATCAATAACCAAAAGAAACAACATATAAAAACACAAAAAACACAAAGAAACTACTACTTATCATAATGAAAAACAATAAAGTAATACAAGAAGTAGGCAAATAAACAATTGTAACATGTAATCATCACAAACAGGAATAAACTGTAAATTACAAAATGTAATCGAATATACCTGGAAATAAAATTACACTACGTACTCTAATTATAATCGACAATTAGGTTGAACAGGGAGCACCAAGATGGTGGATGCCCGGATGAAAATGAAGATCGTCTGATGCTAGATCGCTCTCCTTCTATTTTCTTTAAAAAAAAAAAAACTAAAATATTACGGGAAGAAAGCCCGTAAGTGAGCCACAGTTTTTGTCGGTGATGCATTCAGACAGGCAGTCAGGGTATTCCAGGTTTATTCGAGATATGGGGCCAAGAAATGTGCTGTTCAAACCAGGATGTAAAGAAGAGTACCGAGTTTATATTACATACTTTAGTGTACAGAGTCGAGATAGACCGAACATAATTTATTAGTAAAGAATTACATTCGTCTCTTTCAGTCCGCAACCAGTTGATAAAGCAAGGCCTCAAAACCCAGCCCCTGCAAACCCAGGCTGAACTGTCCCAACTGCGATGGTTTAGTCAGAAGATCAGATACCACGAAAAATATAGGAAACCAAGAGCCACGGATCCAAACTTCCAGGACGACCCAGAGTCCGCTGGGAGGACAACATTAGACACTCCATGAAGCACCGAGGACTAGATTGGAACCAGGCCAGGAGGAAGACAGCCGATAGGACAGCATGGTGTTCTCTCTGGCAAACCTCTACACCCCAGAGTACAAGAGTAACGACTAAGTAAGTAAGAACCCGATGCGTTGCAATGAAGTAATCGAATAATAAGATAATATATCTGAAAACACAAGAGAAGAAGCTGCCTACATTATAATTCACATTTTATTTTCGGCGTAGAGAACCTCTTGACGAGTCTGAAGTGAATTTATAACACTGAGAGAAGCTACTTCAGCGGAAACCATTTCAGCTATATTGAATCAGCTGTGCTTATTGCAACGCAACATTAGTATGTGGAGACTGTGCAGTAATAACTAAAAAATATTTAAAATTGTGAAATATGAAATAAATCATGATTGTGTTATTGTTGAATGAGAGACTGTCAGTTGACTTTATTCCGATTTCCTCATCTCGTAAAGATTTAAGGTTATAAGTAGACAATACTGTCTAAGTTTGATCCCTGGAATTACCTAGTTGCCATAACCAGTAATGACGACACGATAAAAAGGTTTATTAATATTGTACACGGATATCAGATTAACGGCAAAATGCTCGGCATGATTGTACAGAGAGAGAAACTGTATGGTGATGAGAGACGCAATATACAGACAGATACTGTATAGAGAAGAGGTTATAAGTACCAAGAAACCAGTCAAGTCATGTATCAAGGAAATAACATTAGTATTAGAAACGGTTGTGACACTTTGATAAAATACGTGTATATATTTGACGTTTGGTTTCTATTTTCAGTTAATGTTATTGTGTTGACACTTAGCCCATGCTTCAGGAGGACAAAATTGGCTACTAAATGAATGAAAAATATTCATGGAAGCTTCATAGTTCCAGGAACTGGGGTGGATCTACTGCCCTGGTCATGTAAGGTGCGCAGCATTAAGAGATTTGATGGACTAGCTTCAAGAGCACCCATAATGGTGACATTAGATATGGATAAAGGAGAGATGCTAAGGACAATGCATGATACCCTGTTAGAAAACGACACTGCAGTCGATGAATCAATAATGCTAACGCTGCTGGAATCGTGCATGACTAGCAGGGATGGACGTATGAGAGGATACATCGGGCGTGTATGTAACATGCACACAACAGGAACAAGCTGCATTTATACACTTCAACATGTGCTGAGGGAGAATAAGCACCTATGGGTTTGTCCGGAGTGTAGTCATGGTGATTCTGATCAACAATAACAAAAACAATTAAAGTGTGTTGCGTGGACAAGGAATGTTTAATTGTGAGAAGAAGACTTATCTTTGCCTAATCAGATGAAATGTAGCATGGTTTAATTGTGAGAAGTGTTGAAGACTTATCTTTGACTAATCAGATGAAATGTAGCATGGTTTAATTGTGAGAAGTGTTGAAGACTTATCTTTGACTAATCAGATGAAATGTAGCATGGTTTAATTGTGAGAAGTGTTCAAGACGTATCTTTGCCTAATCAGATGAAATGTAGCATGGTTTAATTGTGAGAAGTGTTGAAGACTTATCTTTGACTAATCAGATGAAATGTAGCATGGTTTAATTGTGAGAAGTGTCGAAGACTTATCTTTGCCTAATCAGATGAAATGTAGCATGGTTTAATTGTGAGAAGTGTTGAAGACTTATCTTTGACTAATCAGATGAAATGTAGCATGGTTTAATTGTGAGAAGTGTTGAAGACTTATCTTTGACTAATCTGATGAAATGTAGCATGGTTTAATTGTGAGAAGTGTTCAAGACGTATCTTTGCCTAATCAGATGAAATGTAGCATGGTTTAATTGTGAGAAGTGTTGAAGACTTATCTTTGACTAATCAGATGAAATGTAGCATGGTTTAATTGTGAGAAGTGTCGAAGACTTATCTTTGACTAATCAGATGAAATGTAGCATGGTTTAATTGTGAGAAGTGTTGAAGACTTATCTTTGACTAATCAGATGAAATGTAGCATGGTTTAATTGTGAGAAGTGTTCAAGACTTATGTTCCCACATATGTTGCTCTCTTTACTATAACTATTGACATATCCTTTCCTTTGAGTGGGAGTTTGCCAGATAACGTGTGCTGGTCACAAAATTGCCAGGCTGCGTTTGATAGGATAATGCATGTTTTTTTCTACACCATCTATTTTGAGGTTGCCAGACATTTTTTTTTTTTTTTTTTTTTAATATAACCAGCGGCACTCGAGCTTTTCCAGCTCTTTCGGCCCAATGACATGTCATTGCGAGGCTGTGGGGTCAGTGGACTTTCCTTCCAACCCGGTCAGGAGCTTCGCTCCTTCCCATCCACACGGGATTTATGTGCAGGAGCCGTTCAGATTATTCAGTCAAATTTCCGGTCGTAAACATTTCTTCAAACGCCGACGGCCGGGTTTGAACCATGAACACCTGGTCGCCAGTACAACGTTGTAGCCATTACACCAGCGCGGCTCCTGCCAGACATTAATCGTATTTACATTCTCCGTACAGATGCTAGCTCTCTAGGATTAGGCTCGTGTCTGATGCAAGAATTTCACAACGTCCTTCACCCTACACTGTATATATCGCGCAAGCTGTCTGACACAGAGAGAAAGTACCCAGTGTTAGAGAAAAAACTCTTGACCGTCGTTTGGACCATCAAGAAACTGGAACGCTACCTGCTGGGAGCATCATTTATTATTCAGACGGATCAGAAGTCTGTAGCGACTCTCAATCGTGCAAATCATAAAAACGCTAAACTTGCACGTTTCTCAATTTTATTACAGCCATTCCAGTTCGAGATAAAATCTATCCCTGGTTCAACTAACGTTGTTGCCGATGCGCTATTGAGATGTGCTCCATCAGCATCGGATATTTGATCTGTCACATCTTTGTTACTTTACAGAACATTTTTACAGGTCCTTATAGCATATGGGATAACAAGACAAACTTTGTTGAATGACATTCTCTCACGATTAATATGGGTTTGCAACTTCTCATGATACATGATGCATGCTTTGTTGATCATGATGGTTTTTTTCGATGTCAAAGTTATTGACTTTTACGATGCGATCTAACGGCATTTCCTGATCCAGCATTGATTTGGCTTCATTATGCACCTGCTGTGTATATATTCTAACTGCTCGCCCAGATTGCACTTATTTGGACTATGCCTTTATACACTCTTTACTTCGAAGAAGATATTGACCATGTTACAAAAACAAAAACACAAAAAGCGTGTTTCTTCTGGTGGCTTTATTAAGCACGAATAATTATTATATGTTCCTGTGTACTACGTTCGCAGTGATATTTCGCATTGGACTTATGCTGTATTATAAACATTTTTCAGGCTTACTATCGTTATACGTTTGACATTAATCTTGTATTTGTTCTATCAAGCATTTTAATGTAGTTGTTATGTATCATTTAATTTCCATTTCACTTTTGGACGTAATTTGATCTTATTTTGTCTTTTCATGCATATTTTGCACTACCCATCATGTATTTTGGCTTACATTCAGATATACATTAGGGGAGGTAACACATTATTAATTGTTTTGATGCTATCCGGGTTTCAGTTACTTCTCTTTTCTTTTCTTTTATTTCTTCTATATCACATACTTACACGTTTGTGTTTTACTTACCATCATCTTTGTTTTTGTTATATGATTGAGATAGAATACTTGTCTTGTCTTTTCTTTTCTTCATTCCTTATACACATCCTGGTACATGTGTCTTCTATCACCCACATATTATAATTGTTAAAATTTAGTAGCCACATGAAGCACAATACTTTTTCTTAAATTCGCGCGGCAAATCTAACACCGTGTCATTCAATCGCCGTGTCAAGGCCGTGGAAGATGAATCTCTTGGAGTTGTCAGATTTTACACGCAACAAAAAGAATTGTGTGCAGCTTTTGCAGGAACGAGGAATTATACACAACGGTCGACTGTGTGCTGACTATCATGTCATGAGTTTGTCTCTCACAGTTTGCCAAGATCGTTAGAGATGCCGCACATGTCAGCAGGACAATCCTGTTCGTTCTGGCACATGGTTAGAGAGCACACATTTGTCCTTCAGGCAGATTATTCTGTTCATTTACTGTTGGAGTAAAGAGATGACTAGCATTGCTTTCTGTAAATCAATATTCTGTTCTCTCATATCACATACATATATTTTTGTTTTTCTTTCCATGTTCTTTTTTCCACATTGTATGATAGTAATATTCTACTGCAATGTTCTTTCCTTGACCGTTGACGGACTTCTTTCTGCTTTACATTATTACTTCCATTAGTGCATATGCTTACCGTTTTTGTCTCACGGTTTCTTCAGTTTGACATCGACTTTATTATTGACATTTTTATGTGATCACTTCTGGCCGTTCGTTTTTTCCGATCTCGTATATTGATTAATTGTACTATTATATTTCATTTCTTGTGAAAAAATCAAATTCTTTGATATGTTTAAACCCGAACGACGGAGTTATTGTTAAAGTGCAAATATTAATGTATTTTGTATCTTTACCACACATAGGCTATTACCAGTTAATACACGCGGTAATATGTCTCTCTGTGGTTAGTCATGCGTTTGCACGGGTTTTCACATATTAAACGCGAGATATTTAATACGTCATCGGTAGTTAATGGCGTAATGCGTTCTGCACTAATTTATGCAAACGGTTAATATTCTTCGCCTTTCGTGATTTTTAGTCTTCGAGGAAGGACGTATTTATGTAAGCTCCTGGTATACTGTGGAAGTTGAGCTATTTGTGGCATATTTTATTATTCGAAGGCCGCCACTATTATGAAGATATTGGATAAGATGATCCAGAACTTAGTGAGAGGTTTGTGACAACCTAAGAAGTATTTTATGATATAATTCCACATCTGCATTTGTCTGACCCACATTACTTGGGTGATCATCGTTCGTATGCACCTCTAGTACAGCGGCTAGAAATGTTGATGAGACGTGACGATTCAAGGACAGGACGAAGTACTTATATATATGCCATGCCATTATTCTATGATGTCGTTATCTGCTGTTGTCAATAAACGTCAACCATATTATGTGGACCCATCCACCTCACGGCTTGGATTCGTCTGAACTGATGTATTGTATGTTCTTGCCCGTCTCCATTCATGTTTGTCAGTACGATGCCTATTTTGTCACTGAGCTTTGCAATACTATCAACTACACACTACAAGACCAATATCATCCGTAACAGACTAATCAGATGAAATGTAGCGTGATGTAATTGTGAGAAGTGTGGAAGACTTATCTTTGCCTAATCAGAAGAAATGTAGCATGGTTTAATTGTGAGAAGTGTGGAAGACTATCTTTAATCAGATGAAATGTAGCATGGTTTAATTGTAAGAAGTGTGGAAAACTTATCTTTGACTAATCAGATGAAATGTAGCATGGTTTAATTGTGAGAATTGTGGAAGACTTATCTTTGACTAATCAGATGAAATGTAGCATGGTTTAATTCTGAGAAGTGTGGAAGACTATCTTTAATCAGATGAAATGTAGCATGGTTTAATTGTAAGAAGTGTGGAAAACTTATCTTTGACTAATCAGATGAAATGTAGCATGGTTTAATTGTGAGAAATGTGAAAGACTTATCTTTAATCAGATGAAATGTAGCATGGTTTAATTGTGAGAAGTGTGGAAAACTTATCTTTGACTAATCAGATGAAATGTAGCATGGTTTAATTGTGAGAAATGTGAAAGACTTATCTTTAATCAGATGAAATGTAGCATGGTTTAATTGTGAGAAGTGTGGAAGACTTATCTTTGCCTAATCAGATGAAATGTAGCATGGTTTAATTGTGAGAAGTGTGGAAGACTTATCTTTGCCTAATCAGATGAAATGTAGCATGGTTTAATTGTGAGAAGTGTTCAAGACTTATCTTTGACTAATCAGATGACATATAGCATGGTTTAATTGTGAGAAGTGTTGAAGACTTATCTTTAATCAGATGAAATGTAGCATGGTTTAATTGTGAGAAGTGTGGAAGACGTATCTTTGACTAATTGTGAGAAGTGTGGAAGACGTATCTTTAATCACATGAAATGCAGCATGGTTTAATTGTGAGAAGTGTGGAAGACTGCTTAATCAGATGAAATGTAGCATGGTTTAATTGTGAGAAGTGTGGAAGACTTATCTTTGCCTAATCAGATGAAATGTAGCATGGTTTAATTGTGAGAAGTGTTGAAGACTTATCTTTAATCGGATGAAATGTAGCATGGTTTAATTGTGAGAAGTGTGGAAGACTTATCTTTGCCTAATCAGATGAAATGTAGCATGGTTTAATTGTGAGAAGTGTGGAAGACTTATCTTTGCCTAATCAGATGAAATGTAGCATGGTTTAATTCTGAGAAGTGTTGAAGACTTATCTTTAATCAGATGAAATGTAGCATGGTTTAATTGTGAGAAGTGTGGAAGACGTATCTTTGACTAATCAGATGAAATGTAGCATGGTTTAATTCTGAGAAGTGTGGAAGACTATCTTTAATCAGATGAAATGTAGCATGGTTTAATTGTGAGAAGTGTGGAAAACTTATCTTTGACTAATCAGATAAAATGTAGCATGGTTTAATTGTGAGAAATGTGAAAGACTTATCTTTAATCAGATGAAATGTAGCATGGTTTAATTGTGAGAAGTGTGGAAGACTTATCTTTGCCTAATCAGATGAAATGTAGCATGGTTTAATTGTGAGAAGTGTGGAAGACTTATCTTTGCCTAATCAGATGAAATGTAGCATGGTTTAATTGTGAGAAGTGTTGAAGACTTATCTTTGACTAATCAGATGACATGTAGCATGGTTTAATTGTGAGAAGTGTTGAAGACTTATCTTTAATCAGATGAAATGTAGCATGGTTTAATTGTGAGAAGTGTGGAAGACGTATCTTTGACTAATTGTGAGAAGTGTGGAAGACTTATCTTTAATCACATGAAATGCAGCATGGTTTAATTGTGAGAAGTGTGGAAGACTGCCTAATCAGATGAAATGTAGCATGGTTTAATTGTGAGAAGTGTTGAAGACTTATCTTTAATCAGATAAAATGTAGCATGGTTTAATTGTGAGATGTGTGGAAGACTCATCTTTGACTAATCAGATAACATGCAGCATGGTTTAATTGTGAGAAGTGTGGAAGACTTATCTTTTCCTAATCAGATGAAATGTAGCATGGTTTAATTGTGAGAAGTGTGGAAGACTTATCTTTGCCTAATCAGATGAAATATAGCATGGTTAATTGTGAGAAGTATCGAAGACTTATCTTTGATCAGATGAAATGTAGCATGGTTTAATTGGGAGAAGTGTGGAAGACTTATCTTTGCCTAATCAGATGAAATGTAGCATGGTTTAATTGTGAGAATGTTGAAGACTTATCTTCACCTAATCAGATGAAATGTAGCATGGTTTAATTGTGAGAAGTGTGGAAGACTTATCTTTGCCTAATCAGATGAAATGTAGCATAGTTTAATTGTGAGAAGTGTTGAAGTCTTATCTTTGCCTAATCAGATGAAATGTAGCATGGTTTAATTGTGAGAAGTGTGGAAGACTTATCTTTGCCTAATCAGATGAAATGTAGCATGGTTTAATTACGAGTATATCCTACCTGTGTTATTAATTTTTCACATTATTAAACATCATCTAGTGCCGAGATCCATGGGCAATGCGGTTACTTCATAAGAGCACTGAAGGCAGTGTTACGAACTGTCATAATAATAACTCATATTTCAGTTTTGTAAATAATTTTTGCATAAGCCGTCTGTCATGCGGTTGGTTATAGAGTAGAAACGCGGACATTCCATAATCATTATCATCATTATCATCATTATCATCATTATCACCATTATCATCATTATCATCATTATCATCATTATCATCATTATCATCATTATCATCATTATCATCATTATCTTCCAGCCCCCGGTAGAGCATGGCACTATCACTACAACTGTTCTCCTTGACAGTCCCACGCACAACCTCACATTAGCCGACTCTTACGACATGCCTCAGGAAGCAGTTGTCCTATTGTTTGTTTGTCTCCTCACAGACTCCAGGTAACTACTCGATGTCGTATTTATCTCCAGGTAACTACTCGATGTCGTATCTATCTCCAGGTAACTACTCGATGTCGTATCTATCTCCAGGTAACTACTCGATGTCGTATCTATCTCCAGGTAACTACTCGATGTCGTATCTATCTCCAGGTAACTATTCGATGTCGTATCTATCTCCAGGTAACTACTCGATGTCGTATCTATCTCCAGGTAACTACTCGATGTCATATCTATCTCCAGGTAACTACTCGATGTCGTATCTATCTCCAGGTATCTACTCGATGTCGTATCTATCTCCAGGTAACTACTCGATGTCGTATCTATCTCCAGGTAACTACTCGAGGTCGTATCTATCTCCAGGTAACTACTCGAGGTCGTATCTATCTCCAGGTAACTACTCGAGGTCGTATCTATCTCCAGGTAACTACTCGATGTCGTATCTATCTCCAGGTAACTACTCGAGGTCGTATCTATCTCCAGGTAACTACTCGATGTCGTATCTATCTCCAGGTAGCTACTCGATGTCGTATCTATCTCCAGGTATCTACTCGATGTCGTATCTATCTCCAGGTAACTACTCGATGTCGTATCTATCTCCAGGTAACTACTCGAGGTCGTATCTATCTCCAGGTAACTACTCGAGGTCGTATCTATCTCCAGGTAACTACTCGAGGTCGTATCTATCTCCAGGTAACTACTCGATGTCGTATCTATCTCCAGGTAACTACTCGAGGTCGTATCTATCTCCAGGTAACTACTCGATGTCGTATCTATCTCCAGGTAGCTACTCGATGTCGTATCTATCTCCAGGTAACTACTCGATGTCGTATCTATCTCCAGGTAACTACTCGATGTCGTATCTATCTCCAGGTAACTACTCGAGGTCGTATCTATCTCCAGGTAGCTACTCGATGTCGTATCTATCTCCAGGTAACTACTCGATGTCTTATCTATCTCCAGGTAACTACTCGATGTCGTATCTATCTCCAGGTAACTACTCGATGTCGTATCTATCTCCAGGTAACTACTCGATGTCGTATCTATCTCCAGGTAACTACTCGATGTCGTATCTATCTCCAGGTAACTACTCGATGTCGTATCTATCTCCAGGTAACTACTCGAGGTCGTATCTATCTCCAGGTAACTACTCGAGGTCGTATCTTCTCCAGGTAACTACTCGAGGTCGTATCTATCTCCAGGTAACTACTCGAGGTCGTATCTATCTCCAAGTAACTACTCGAGGTCGTATCTATCTCCAGGTAACTACTCGAGGTCGTAACTATCTCCAGGTAACTACTCGAGGTCGTATCTATCTCCAGGTAACTATTCGAGGTCGTATCTATCTCCAGGTATCTACTCGAGGTCGTATCTATCTCCAGGTGTTCGTATCTATCTCCAGGTAACTACTCGAGGTCGTATCTGAGTGACTAGGGATCGAAGAGGGAAGGCAAACCCGGTCCCAAAGAATGCCATGCGGAAGTCGCATGTGTCGGCCGAAAGGCGCAGATATCGCAGCTTCGCTGTAAACATATACAACGCAACCAACGTCCTTTTCAGGACGAACGAGGAAGAAGAAGAACTATCTATCTGCATACATAGCATTTGTAATTGGTTCTACTGGAATAAATGTTTTTGTAACAACTGTACAGTGACGTATCGCTTACAATCATTCTATCGTCTCCTTGACCTGGCGATATCAATAAAATCTCTTCCGTTTTCTTCCCGCCCGCCAGCTTTTTCTGGCTATTTTTTGTTGCAGGTGGGTGGAGAGGTCTGTAGAAAATGGCACACGCAAATCCATGACATACCAGGGCTGCAAGTATCCAGTGTGCTGAGGACACAAGAGGAGAACGAAGCTGTTAAATAAAGGGTTGCATCCAACAACATAATATAAACGTCTATCCTTTCCTACACTACTAGAAAACAACACAAAATAAGGACTCATGAGTACAAACATCAGCACTCAGTGCTGAGTCATGAGTACAGCATCACCACTCAGTGCTGAGTCATGCGTACAGCATCAGCACTCAGTGATGAGTCATGCGTACAGCATCACCACTCCGTGCTGAGTCATGCGTACAGCATCACCACCCAGTGCTGAGCCATGCGTACAGCATCACCACTCCGTGCTGAGTCATGCGTACAGCATCACCACTCAGTGCTGAGTCATGCGTACAGCATCACCACCCAGTGCTGAGTCATGCGTACAGCATCACCACTCCGTGCTGAGTCATGCGTACAGCATCACCACCCAGTGCTGATTCATGCGTACAGCATCACCGCTCAGTGCTGAGTCATGCGTACAGCATCACCACTCAGTGCTGAGTCATGCGTACAGCATCACCACTCAGTGCTGAGTCATGCGTACAGCATCACCACCCAGTGCTGAGTCATGCGTACAGCATCACCACTCAGTGCTGAGTCATGCGTACAGCATCACCACTCAGTGCTGAGTCATGCGTACAGCATCAGCACTCAGTGCTGAGTCATGCGTACAGTATCACTACTCAGTGCTGAGTTATGCGTACAGTATCAGCACTCAGTGCTGAGTCATCCATCTCTTTTAAATGAGTCGATCTCTTTTCCTCTCCAGCAGTATTTAGTTACATTTTGTGTGTGTCGTAAATTACTTGCAATTTCTGTGGTCGCCCATTTCTTTCTCTGTTGTCAAGCAGATATTATCTATTTTCTTATCAATTTTACACTTCCTTCAGTGATAAGTGATCGTGTTTGCTTTGCGCCTCTTTGCTTTGCTAAGATTAAGACGCAGGTAAAACCAAGATGGGCCCGGTCAATTTTCGTATAGTGACCGCGTGTCATGTTAACCTAGGAGTGCCCCGCGATAAACTATCGACCTTTCGGCATGCACTCAGCGTAAAGGAATGACATAATCATTTCCTGAACACCTTGTTACAAAGGCATTACTTTAGATGAAAGTAAGATGTTGTATTTGAGAAAACATTGCCGAGAGAGGATAGGATGTTTTCATTCCATATTTGGGAGGCATGACCTTTGCAGTAATGCGCAGAAATTTCCTAGTGGAAATATTTTGAATTACCCAACAAAACACGCAAGCTTTGGAACGATTGGCGGGGGTTCGAAATAGAGGAAGAACCAAATACCGATTGGACCCTGCCTAAAACGTGAAAAAGTAGACTAGTGCAATATAACCTGACACTTTGGTCGATTGAAAGCACTGTGAAAATCTACCTCGGGCCAAGAAGACAACCATACCTTGCCAGAATTAAGACTAAAATCAGCTTTCATTTATCGGACAGGACCCTTGTATAAGCGTCTTGAGGACTTAGAGCCCAAGAAAACTCTACTATTTTAACATGGAACACCGGAATCTGAGGGAACTGAAACACAAGTCAAAGTGAGAGCTTATTGCTAAAGTAACAACAAACCTCTAAAAGTGCCTTTATTTCTCTGAGCGAGCAGTCCGTGAGCCTAAAGATTGGCGTAAGTTATACATTTTGAATTCTATATTTTTTTTTCAAAATTAACATGTGAACTAATACGTATATATTGACATGTGAATATTAATATGTGAAAATTGCTAGTGGACGTCCAAGTCATTTGAGGCTGGCAACCTCAGCATATAGAATGATGATTTCAGGCACCACCACTGCCAGGACTGGTGACTGCTTTATTGCAAGTTTCTTATAAAGAACCAAAAGCAGAGGTAGTCCCAAGTTCCATATGGAGCAGGGAGGGAATGACGAAAGAAATGATGTACATACTTGTTATAGTATTAACCTTTTCATCCAGTGTAAATATAAAACATATTCACTCTAAATATAATAAAAGTTTCAACCTTTTCAACCAGTGTAAATGTAAAACATATTCACTCAAACTGTAACGAAAGTTAACAATCTTTTCATCCGATGTAAATGTAAACATATTCAAACCATATTGTTAACATTTTCAACTAAAGTTAAATATAAAACTATTCATTTTAAATGTAAAGATAGTTTTCTACCCACTGGGATTAATATTAATTCCCAGCGAGAGTAAAAGTTCTGAGATAGATGGGATGGTGGAATGAAAAGAGGGAGGCACATAAGAATGTGTCGGGAAACTCAATACTCAGAGGGTATTTGTTTCTTTTCTTTTGTCATACTAGTTGGTGGTCCCAGCTGATGGTACTATTACTGGAACATCTGAGGGCATAAGTGGTCTAAATTCGACGCTAGACACCATAATCAGACGAGTCTTAGAGACGCTAGACCAGCTTTGCAGTTACTCCCTGATTCTACTTGGAACGTGCTACAACTCTTAATCTTGACCAGGGATGCGAGCTATCCAGTCACCTGTCTGCGAAGAACCAAAACACCAGCGGAAGCAGAAACCCCAGCAGCTAAGTGCACAAATAAAAGCTGCCAAATGAAACATCACCTTATATTAATTCCCATTAACATTATATGATGAAGACCAATTTTTGTTAAAGAATTATTAAATTTTTAATAACTGTTAAAATATAATTGATTATTAAATTTGTTACTTATATCAATCGAAATTTAAAGTTGATTTAATCATTTTGAATGTGTTGTTTCCGTATGTCTCAGATAATCTCTTAAATACAAGTAAATAGAACTAAATAATAATAAGAGGACATTCGCTGAATAAACGAGCTAATGAATTATAAGAAAACTCTATCCTTCACAAAATTTGACGGCAGATACTACAGTTAACGTGCTCAGCTAATGCAACATTGTTTTCGCTTTTCTGAATATCTTGTGAATACTCCCTGGAGGTAGAAACATCATTATCCTTCTACCTACAACTCTGTCAAGAGTAATCTTGTGCAAAAATAGACACCTTTGAAAACCCAGATCAGTTATTCTTGAGTTTTGGCCACTGTTGGACCACTACTGAGGAGCTAAGGGGAGGCAACCCAGGGCATGTGCCAAGTCTAATCTACAATGACAACAACAAGAAGCACAGGTGCAGTAGTAATGATCTGGTTACAGGGAAAGTTAGTTACGTAGCAGATACTGCCGTGGAGATGTTGTGTTTAGAGATTTTGTCTATACTAGGCCTCAGCTTGATGAGGTAGGGGTGACATGTTCCCATTCTTGCTGCGTTTTCTTTCCTTAACCCAAGAGAAGAAGACGCTGACGATGGATAGTACACACACTGAGAAAACCTGATGATAGCTTTACAAGCCAGTCCTTGTTCTGGAAACCCCAGGGAAAAATAGACAGAGGTAGACTACTGTAGACACATGAAGAAGAGAACTGTAGACAGAGGTAGACCACTGTAGACACATGGAGAAGAGAACTGGAGACAGAGGTAGACCACTGTAGACACATGGAGAAGAGATCTGTAGACAGAGGTAGACCACTGTAGACACATGGAGAAGAGAACTGTAGACAGAGGTAGACCACTGTAGACACATGGAGAAGAGAACTGGAGACAGAGGTAGACCACTGTAGACACATGGAGAAGAGAACTGGAGACAGAGGTAGACCACTGTAGACACATGGAGAAGAGAACTGGAGACAGAGGTAGACCACTGTAGACACATGGAGAAGAGAACTGGAGACAGAGGTAGACCACTGTAGACACATGGAGAAGAGAACTGGAGACAGAGGTAGACCACTGTAGACACATGGAGAAGAGAACTGGAGACAGAGGTAGACCACTGTAGACACATGGAGAAGAGAACTGGAGACAGAAGTGATAATGATGAAGAAGACGAGGAAGGAACTTGCGCTGATGTCACGTGACATAAAGACTTGAGATGTATTTGTTGAAGGCCTATGCTCCTTGGGGAGTTAAAGGGTATTGATTGACCCCAAGACCAGATAACCATTTACAGCTGAATAGACACGAGCGTGACGCACCCTGGTTCAAAACCAATAACTTCGTCTCGAGTAGCAACCATTATAACAACTCTGCCACTCAACATTCATTGCAATGAAACCACACACACTAATTAAATAGACTGCAACAGACACCACACCAAAAAACTCAAACATCGATCCACAAACAACACAAACATATGAGACAGTAAAAAACGGACACAGTACAATACTCATACAAGGACATATGCAAAAGTACCAACCACAGACCTCCACGCCAGCCATATTCATGAAGCAAGTATTCTGTGAATGGAGCAAACAGAAAGGCACCAATGCCGGAACCACAGCACGCGATTCCAGTAGCCAAAGCTCTCCTGCGCTCGAAGTAATACCCGACCATCACGATGGCGGGAAGGTACATAAATCCAAAGCCCAGACCTGAAAGCGTCAAGGAAATGGCTGAGGAATTTCTTAACATAAAAATATATGTGTTAAAACATATGGCTATGGACTATATGTTTTATTGTCTTTCTGGTTTATGTTCTGCTGTTTGTTTCTTTGAATGTCTGTCTATTTAGATCTCTATCTGCTGTTCTGTCTTGATAACTGTTTCTTTGAAGGTTTCTGCAATTATCTGGGGGGTTTTTCTGACTGTCTGTGCATTTTTTACATTTTTGGATATTTTTGTTTTGTCTGTGTCACTAAATTCTTGTTCTGTGTCTGCCTTTCTTACTGCCTAGTTGATATGTGTCTATACATATTTTCTGCTTATCTTTCTGTTTTACTGCCTGCGATTTGTTTGTGACTCTTAATGTCTGTTCCGTGTTTACCTCTCTTAACGTTTTGGCTGTGTCTGTCTCTAATGCTTTGTTCTTTATCTGGCTCTGTCACTGCCTGCGTGTTTCCATTGTTTTGATCTTTGATTGTCAAGTATTGTGTATTTCAATGTGTGTTTTTATGTATGTATTATTTCTGTAATTTGCTGTCGGTGTTATTATCTGTCCTGTTGTCTGTGTTATTGTCTGTCCTGATGAATGTGTTATTGTCTGTCCTGGTGTCTGTTATTTCTGTGTTCTGCTGTTTGTGTTCTTATCTGTCCTGTTGTCTGTGTTATTGTCTGTCTTGATGACTGGGTTATTGTCTGGTCTGTTGTCTGTGTTATTGCATGTTCTGTTGTCTGTGTTATTGTCTGTCTTGAATACTGGGTTAGTGTCTGTCATGTTGTCTGTGTTATTTTATGTCCTGATGTCTGTGTTGTTGTCTTTCCTGTTGTCTGTGTTATTGCCTGTCCTGTTGTCTGTGTTATTTTTGTATTCTGCTGACAGTTTTATTTTATGTCCTGTTGTCTTAGTTACTGTCTGTTCTGTTGTCTGTGTTATTGTCTTGACTGTTGTCTGTGTTATTTCTATATTCTGATGTCTGTGTTATTTTATGTCCTGTTGGCTGCGTTATTGTCTGTCCTGGTGTCTGTTATTTATGTGTTCTGCTGTCTGTGTTATTGTCTGTACTGTTGTCTGTGTTATTGTCTTTCCTGTTGTCTGTGCTTTTTAAATATTCTGATGTCTGTGTTATTTTATGTCCTGTTATTTGTGTTATTGTCTGTCCTGTTGTCTGTATTATTGTCTGTCTTGATGACGGGGTTATTGCCTGGTCTGTTATCTGTGTTATTTTCTGTCCTGTTGTCTGTGTTATTGTCTGTCGATGACGGGTTTATCGTCTGGCCAATTGTCTGTGTTATTTTCTGTCCTGTTGTCTGTGTCATTGTCTGTTCTGTTGTCTGTGTTATTTCTGTATTATTCTGTCTGTGTTATTGTCTGTCTTGATGACTGCGTTATTGTCTGTCTTGATGACTGCGTTATTGTCTGTCTTGATGACTGTGTTATCATCTGGCCTGTTGTCTGTGTTATTTTCTGTCCTGTTGTATGTGTCATTGTCTGTCCTGTTGTCTGTGTTATTTCTGTATTATTCTGTCTGTGTTATTGTCTGTCTTGATGACTGCGTTATTGTCTGGCCTGTTGTCTGTGTTATTGTCTGTCTTGTTGTCTGTGTTATTGTCTGTCTTGATGACAGGGTTATTGTCTGGCCTGTTGTCTGTGTTATTTTCTGGCCTGTTGTCTGTGTTATTCCTATATTCTGCTGTCTGTGTTAATTTCTATCATATTGTCTGTGTTATTCTGTATTCTGCTGTCTGTGTTATTGTCTATCATGTTATCTGTGTTATTCCTATATTCTGCTGTCTGTGTTATTTCTGTATTCTGCTGTCTGTGTTATTGTCTATCATGTTGTCTGTGTTATTTCTGTATTCTGTTGTCTGTGTTATTGTCTTTCTTAATTATATGAGCTTTCCGTATTCTACTGTCTGTATTTTTGTTGTCCCTCATACTACCCGTGTGTTACATTTATACCTGAAAGTTTGTGTGTTGCCCAGCTGGTTACTTATGTTTGTGCCTTTCTCTACTATTCATTGATTTTGTCTGTCTCTCTTGCTGTCTATTTTGCATGTTTCCAAATGTCTCAAAGGAAAATTAAGATGACGAATCATGATGTCTTTACATCTGCTACGTTGCATGTATGAATCGACATGCTGTAAGAATGTCTCCGAGTGCAGTCTTGCTATTATTACAAAAATTTATTTAAAAAACCTTTGCTTTGTTTTTCCTTCGTCTATTTTCAAACCCATTAGCTGTGACCATTCATAAAGTATTCTCACGTTTGTTGCACAAATATGACATATGAGAATGTTTCCATGCTCCCTAGGGGACCGCTAGGGAAGTAATCATGATAATACATTGTTACTCACCTCCCAAAAATCCATAAGTGAAGATAAGCACCCCGATGTTGGGTGAAAATGTGCTGATGAAGAATGCAACAGATGCCAGAACAGCTCCAAACAAAGTCACTTTCCGACAGCCATACATGTTGACTAGAGCACTCACTAATGGACCTGTTGGATATGGCAGAACAAATTGTCTTTTTCCGGGAATCTTTGGTGGCTGACGGAAGGGATACAAGGTTTAATCACTTATATTATACTGTATGTAAGGAGGGGACACCTGCAGCGATTGCTCCAAGCTCCAAAGGAAGCCTTAATGTAGACGATGATGATGATGACGATGATAATCGTTGTGGTGTCTGCCCATGCACACCACATGTTGGATTTATTGAGTTTGAGTCAGTGCTGATAAATGCGGCACTATTTGGAATATTGAAAATGAAGCGCACCGGAAAATGAGAGAAGAGAGATGTTTATAATGTGTATGGCCAAGGTGTTAAGAAAAAACCTTGAGCTTTGTGGCCGCTGTGTTTTCTTGTAAGTTCCATTGGGAACATATTGCGAAGTGTTCACCTTTCTAAATGGATGTGGTTTGTACAAGAGGAGGAATACTCTTGGCATATGATTAATACTGTATTGATGAGGTTTGGTAATGAAGGATTAATCTTGACGAACGCTTCTGTATGCTACAAGGAATATACGTTATTAAAGGATGTTGAGTTCGTTAAAAAGGAAGACTGTTTTAGTTCGTCATTGGTGATTGGGTCAGTTAAAGAACCCACATGTATGTTGTTGAGTATGGAATAAAACTATAATCGTTGGGTCACCCTGGACGTAACAGAATAACGAGCATTATTATGAAACAACAGCAGGAGTAATCAAATATACATTAACATAATCAACATATACTTGAACTGTGGACAGGGGTAGCAATTTATCTGAAATAATAAAAACGAACCCACAATATATTCAAACAGCGCCCCACCACAATGATGATGAAGATGATGATGATAATAGGCATCGAGAATGTTGTTTAATTAATCCCTCGTGTCTAATGGCTACTGATCCTTACATTTATGAACCACTATAACCATGGTGAGGAGCCGCGGTAGCATAGTGGTTAGTGCACTGGCTTCCTAGCTCAGTGGTCTATGGTTTGATCCCCAGATGATGTGGGATTTTTTTAGGCCGCAAACGGCTCCTGGGTCGACCCAGCCGCAATTGTGTACCAGAGCAATTTCTGGGAAGGTTAAGGTGGCCGGCGTGATGCTGAACACATCACCCCTAGTGTGCCGATGGTCAAGAAAATATGGGCCTTACACCATATTTCCTATATGCCTCAATGGGCGTGTAACGGGATCCTTTTTTATAACCATGGTGGGTATTATGATTCTGAGTCATGCCGCAAGTGTGATGATTTGCGTGATTCATTTGCCACAACAAATAAAAACCGTTCCTTACTATTTTGGTTAAAAGACAAATTCCTAAATACCTTTAAATGACTTTATTCAAGCATGATCAAGTACCCTCAATGATATAACAATTAAAGTGAAACCTTGAAATCTTTCAGTGCAACCAACTGGTCAAAATTTGGCTGAATATCTGAACTCAGTCAACATTTAAGTTTGCCTTTCACATTTACGTCAGTCATGAACTGATTGTAATCTGGGTGTCAGTTAATTATGCTCGGTCGTCGTGAGCTAGATTTGTTTGTGTGATGTGGGAGTATAAGTTCAGCTTGGTTGTGTTTACGCATGGTATTAGTAGCAGTTGAATAGTGTTATTAAGTTTACGTGTGTGACCGAGATGTTATGAACAAAGTTGTATCTGAATGCTGGTCAGTGGTGACATGGTCGTGTGTTAGAGCGGGCAGTTGAATGAGACTAGAGCTGTGGAGTAGGTTTTTGGATGGCGAAGTCTCAGGCCGCATGCAGCCAGAGGCTATATTATAATTGTTCTTTTGGTCCTCTCATATAGAGTGAGATTATTAGCTTGTCACATATTTTCCAGTAAATGATACCTGTTACCTGATCGATTTATGATGTTGAAGATTACTTTGAAAGTTACCGATGAATTATTAAATATTACAACTGATGACCGGTCTTGGAGATTGAGTAAATGGTGATGGGTGTTACTTTAATGGTCAAACTGTTCATGCGCCCACCAGAGCAGAACATAATTCTTATATCACGCGAATGTCGAAAATATCAAATTCTATAAGACTAACATACCACTGCTACACACAATATACTGTTAGTGAATTCAATCTGTTTGTTGACATAGATTTCGCCACACAGGTTATTTATGGTCATGCGTTACTACTGTCACGACTACTGTTTTCCTACCGTGTTAAATGTTGCAGTGAGTGTGCGTGGGTACATTCACACACTACAGGTACACGCATCAGAGGCATGGAATAGTGTAACGGCAGGTGAAAGTTAATGACGTTTATTACACCACAACACGTTACGTTACTATCGAATACACAGTCATAATCAAATTACAAGTCATAGCAATACAATAATACAGTACTCCAGTCACATCTCCACTTCTCAGAATCATTAGCGCTATACAACATCAATACTGGATCCTCTCAGCAACGGTCGGCATCACCGTGCGAATATAATAAATAATGGCCTCCTCAAATATGCCCCATCAAAGACGCTCTCAACATTGGCGCTCTAATGTAAATATGGATCCTCTCAATAATAACAATGGCCTCCTCAAATATGCGCTATAATATTCTCCTGGATCCTTTTAGCAACGGTCGGCATCACCGTGCTAATATAATAAATAATGGCCTCCTCAAATATGCCTCATCAAAGACGCTCTCAACATTGGCGCTCTAATGTAAATATAGATCCTCTCAATAATAACAATGGATCCGGTTAGCAAACGGACATCATCCTCGCCGTGCTAACAACATAAATAATAATGGCCTCCTCAAATCACCTCAATGGATCCGGTTAGCAAACGGACATCATCCTCGCCGTGCTAACAACATAAATGGTGAATACTCGTGGCAGTTTCTCGCAAGACTGCACTCCCTGGCAGTTTGCAGTAATCTCGCCCTCATGGATCCTTACCTCTTCAAAATACTCACAAACATAATTCTCCAATTAACTCAGGAATTACTGGCCTACACAAATAATGGCCTCTATAACTTTTGCACTGCGCAGGCATACTCAAAACACACACTGTAGGGCCGACCTCTCCAGTCGGTGCCCAAAAACAGACTGCTCTTAGTTCACACCCTAGTTCCGCCTAAAAAAGGACACGAGACTCCGCTGTTTACAAAACTCAACTCAGTCTCAATACTTGCATGGGCTAGTCACACGAGCTTACTCACAGCTCAAGACAGTTCAGAGAAAACACATCTCCGCAATTTGAACTGACCAGTGTTCGCCACGCTTACCGACTTGGAAACTTCTCGAACATACGAGGGAATTCCCCTAATACAATTTTAACTTAACATCAGCTTAACCAAGCAACGTAACCCGCAATCGAATCTATTCGCTTAACATTTTCAAGATCCCCTCTCCTTGCTAATATTTACTCTGTATCAATACCCAGATTACATCAAGTTCCATAAAATGTCCATTATTTGAAACCAGTATTTGACTTTATCAAAATGATTGAGGAAAATGTTGATTCACAGAGTCACGTGGAGTGAATCATGCAACCAAAAAAATTATGAGTCTGCCAGTTTCAGAGTAGAAAGTTGTTATGTCGAATTTTTCAAAGGTGAAGTGACATGGATTTTTCAAGAATTCAAATGCCAAGTTGGACTGAGTAAAACCAGACAATTTATGAATCAGATTCACCAACCAGTTCACATACTGAGACAACTTCTGAAAATGACAATCGAAATCCTTATATCAATCAACCAATCAACACACTTAACTTCCCAAGGAGCATAGGTTTTCAACTAACACATGCCAAGTCCTCCTGTCACGTGACACCATCTCAAATTATTTCCACGTTTTCCTCATCATTTTTACGTCTGTCTCCAGTTCTCTTCTCCTGGTGTTTGTTGTCTCCTCCTGCCTCTCTTACTCTGGGGGTCCAGAACAAGAACTGTTTTGTAATGCTATTATTAACGGTGGTTTGGAACAGTGGTTTGGTTTTGATAAAGGAAAGGAGTGTGAAAAAATGGTTTAAGAAATATAAATAAGTTTAGTTACAGATTATTTGTCATTGTTGCAGGGAGATAAGATGAGTAAAGTAAGGCTTTGTCATAAGGGAGGAAACTTCACATATTTCGGTTGGTAGGAGAAATGTTTAATTTAGGTTAAGTAGAATTAGAATGTTATCAGTTATGGATTAGAAAATTAGCATATGACGAATTTGTTGTAAGCGTTAAAGAAGAAGGTATGTTATTGAGGTAAAACATCCAAAGGGGGATAATGTAAGATTATGTCCCTTGCAGGTTTTAGTGAGTTGTGCTCACAAATAAAAAAGTATGCACGCACGTGAAAAGTTGAGATGTGTGAACACAGTTCAGGGAAAACGAATAATGTTAGAACGGGGATCGGGCAGTCGGATTTGAGACGCGCTATGCGTAGGAAGAGAAAAGGGGTCTCTCCCAAGTGTTAAAGTTAGACTTGAGAATCGCGCTCAGCGTAATAGATGTGTGAGAAAACATACCCAGTCTTAGATGATTAGCAAGAATTATGCTGTGAGAAATAGAGTGTATAGAAAACGCTCAGTACATTATGTACCATAAATTTGGTGTACGGCAGTATTTTATTGTGATAGTATTTTATTCTGAGGACATGATAGATGTGAAAGAGAAGAAAGTGTATTTCGTTTGAGAACAAACCCAGGTACGTTGAACACTTTTATATATCAGTAACATGTGTAGCTCAGCAGACCAGGTCTGAGTAGAGAAGAATAATAGACGAAAATCTTGGCAAAGTGACAGCCCTGGCGGTAAGGCCAGTTTTCTCTCAGTGAGATATACCAAGAGACATATGAAAAGAAAAACATAAATAAAATAAACAGTCAATATAGAAGAGAGACAAGAAATTTCTACCTGAAGAATTATAGGATATTGGGATAGCTGAAGAAAGCAAGTAGTAAGAAGACTTTTGTTGCTGAAGAAGCTGTTGTTATGAAAGACTGCTAACCTTGTTAATAAAGTTCAACCTTTGACATCTTCACTGTTATTACTCAGGTGAATTCGTTTGAATCAACAGAGAGTATGAGAAAGTATTTTTGTCAGTCTGAGAGAAGGAAGTTGGTCACATTTACCTCACTACATACTATCTACTGAAAGGGCAGTGGTCCGAACCTTCTAATACGATCTACGGCAACACTATCAACATGTTTCCTCAATATATGCCCTATCCACAGGCTTCCTCAATATATGCCCTATCCAAAGGCTTCCTCAATATATGCCCTATCCAAAGGCTTCCTCAATATATGCCCTATCCAAAAACTTCCTCAATATATGCCCTATCCAAAGGCTTCCTCAATATATGCCCTATCCAAAGGCTTCCTCAATATATGCCCTATCCACAGGCTTCCTCAATATATGCCCTATCCACAGGCTTCTTCAATATATGCCCTATCCACAGGCTTCCTCAATATATGCCCTATCCAAAGGCTTCCTCAATATATGCCCTATCCACAGGCTTCCTCAATGTATGCCCTATCCAAAGGCTTCCTCAATATATGCCCTATCCAAAGGCTTCCTCAATATATGCCCTATCCAAAGGCTTCCTCAATATATGCCCTATCCATCCCCATCGTCTTCTTCACGTGTCTTGTTCCACCGGTACGTGACTGTTTCTTGTCATCAGTTCCACATGGGTGACCTTGCAGTGACTGTTTCTTGTCATCAGTTCTACATGGGTGACCTTGCAGTGACTGTTTCTTGTCATCAGTTCCACATGGGTGACCTTGCACGAGGGAAATGGTGCTGTCCTCAAGTTTTTATCTGCGTCTAGATAAAGATTCCCTTTTAGCAAGTGCTAGAATTCTTCCTTTTGTAATTGTGCCACGAGAAGATTCAGTTTCAACTTGAACTCTTGAATGTTACGTGCTTGTTCACAGAACCGTTTCTTTTTCAAGAACATTCGTATTGAGTTTATTCAAATGAGCCATAATATCGTGCACAAAAAAAATTCAAGTCGCATTATATACTGTAAACGTATAGCTATGTATGTCATGATGTCACATACCATAGTCCTGCCAGTTAAGAGCTAAAACTGTTTTACTTGAGAACTACGCTTTGCGTGTGTGTGTGTGTGTGTGTGTTCGTTTGATGTATGATGTGGCTCTAGTTGGTCTAGACATTAGATGTCGTATTTAGCTCTTCCCGAGTTCATACTTTCCTTAGCGCACATGTCTCTAGTGCCAATATGGCTTCTAGGTGGTTATACCTGTGATGTCACTTATTTGATCAGACACCCACAACTGAGTAGACATAAAGTAATCAATACATTCAATACAACTCGAATAAGCAGTATGAACTCTGGTAAACGGTTCTGCACATTTATTACAGTAATACGATGAACATGCATGTTAGTGAATAGATGCACCAATCTGTTACAGGCACACAACTTCTATTCAGGCTTCATTTCTAGCACGATCAAAACCGGCCCATTTTCAACATAGCCTTTAAACATGTACAGTCAGGTCGCTACTGACTTAAAACGACTAGTTATCCATCTAGTCACGAAAGCATAACTTTGCCACACCGGCAAACACAGAGAACTGCCGTCCTCTCACAGTACATTCTATTTGCCTCCACGGCAAACACAGAGAACATCCAGTTCTCTCACAGTACCCATAAGATCCTGCCTATAACGGCTTACACAAATCTTCATAGCTCCGGAACTGAAACACAGCCATCCTGGCTAAACTCACAGGCCACACTCCCCAAAATCTCTTTATCTCTCCTTTATATACACGTTTCTTTTTCCCGCCATTTTACACACATCTCTCTTTTTCGACATTTTTCACACGTCTCTCTTTTCCACCTAAACAATGGAAAAACCCCAAGGATCACAGCACACATTCCTTATTATTTTCTTATTTTATGGGAGCGCTCTGCGGTCAAGCCGCAACCATGATTACTGAATATAATCTGCTCTGCACCGCACCGCTGCTCCTAACACTGCTAAATCATATGAACCTAGAAAAACCCGTTCGAGTTTTTAGGACAGGCCAGAAATATCACTTTTAATTTAAAGTTTGCCTCATATTGGCGAAGCACGTCCTGTTCAACATAGTCGGTTATATTAGAGCGCATGATTAAATATAAAAGGCCTTTTGGTCTGAAAACAAAAATGTTGTCCAGAATTATCAGTTTCAGAGTAGCATAACAACCTTTCTCCAAAAATTTTCCACGATATTTTCGTTCAATATCTTGCCAGGTCTAATCATCAAAATCGCCACCCGTGTGTTGCCAATTCGGCAAATGCGTCGATTAGTGAACGGATTGCGTGCACATCTCTGCACTATAATAATTTCCATATTTTATATAATCACTATACACTATAATCACTATACACTATATAATCAGTATACACTATATAATCGTTGGTGTGTTCTCGCATTTAGTGGATTCCGAAATAAAACGGGATGCGTAATGCAATAGAAACAGGTAACTAATCTGTTTAATTCCTCTTGCAAATTTAATTTCCGAACGAATAGTGAATGGATTACACAAAAGCAACTGTATGGGCTAGGAATCTTCATTAACTAGACAAATGTATGCAGAAATCAACACTGCATAACTGCACAAAGTGCTTTGATGCAGGCTTCGTACAAAAGAGCGAGCTGCAATATCACCCACGTTTTTCCTAAGAACAGAAGACGAACTTCCAAGAACAGGAAGACAAGAAGGAAGAACAAAGAGAATAGAAAAAAAAAAAACAGACGGTAATGACTAAGACGACGAAATAGCAATGGAAGAATAAGAGGAAAATAAGATGCGAGAAGGAAGAAGAAAAAGAGGAAAATAATAAGAACAAGAAAACAGAAGTGTAGGAAGAAAATAAAGATAAAGGAAAATTAGAATAGAAAGAAGAAGAGGAATAAGGAGAATAACAAGAGGTGAAAAACGAAAGAGATGCGGAGAATAACGAGGACAACAAGGAGGACGCTGTGGATAAAGAAGGAAATAAACGTAAAAGAAGACGAAGCAAGAAACAGAACGGGAAGAAATAAAATAAGAAACAGAAGAAAAGCCTGAAGAAGAATCCTATATATCAAATCCCAGCTTTGTCTGTCAGTGCGTTACGCTAAAGGAAGCAACTTTGGTTGGAGGTTAGACATTAATTATATTGTTTCCCTTATATGTACTCTCCCGAAAATAGTAACACTTACCAAAGAAGAATGCGCAAATGACGGTGTGCACAAAAATATATTTATAGAATGTGTGATCAAGTATACACACATTGGGATCCTCGCTGCTGCTACGTAGTTCGTGTACTTTGGTGATACACAGTGGGTTTTTTTGTTTATACTTTTGAATAAGTAAAATTGCCATTAGGTATTGGTGCTTTTGAATTTAATTCCCGTCTTATGACGGGCTTTGACACTAGTAGGCTAAGATTGATCATAATTAGAAAAATATAACGAAAAAAATAATAGAAAAGGACGGAGAGGACGGAGAGAAGAAAATTAGAGTAAAAGGAAGGAGAGAAAGAAGAAGAGAATAAGGAAGAACAAGTTAGAAGACAAAGAGAAGAAAAAGAGGCGGTGAAGAAGCAGATTATCAAATATTCGATGTAAATGACGAATAAACAAATGAAAAAAAAATAACAGATGCAGAGCGGGAATAATAAGGCAAAGAAGAACGAAGAATAGGCAGAAACATAAATAAGATGAAAAACAATAAGACATAGCGATAGATGATTAGGAGAAACAGTGGAAGAAGGTGAGGTAGGAGAAACAGTGGAAGAAGGTGAGGTAGGAGAGGATAATGAAGTAGATGGGGAAGAAGGTGTAAATGTGTACAAAACGAAAAAGAAGAAGGTTACCGAGAAAAAAGAAGAGGGAGGAAAAGAAGAAAATGATGATGAAGACCCATAAGAAGAAGTATATAAGAGGAAGAAGAAGGTGAATAAGAAGAAGAAGAAGGTGAATAAGAGGAAGAAGAAGGTGAATAAGAGGAAGAAGAAGGTGAATAAGAGGAAGAAGACGGTGAATAAAGAGGAAGAAGAAGGTGAATAAGAGGAAGAAGAAGGTGAATAAAGAGGAAGAAGAAGGTGAATAAGAAACGGATGAAAAAATGAACAATAAAGGCAGAAAAAGAAGACCAAAAAAAGAGTCAGAAGAACGAGCCAATGAAATCTTTATTTCATTAGGGTAACGAAGTATGTGTTACTGAACAAGAGGGCAGGTTTTCGACAAAACAGATCCTGTACAGACCAGATAGCCACTTTGAGAATAATAGTTGAACAAAGTCTGGAATGGAATTCACCGCTGTACATCGGATTCGTGGACTACGAAAAGGCATTTGGCAGTGTGGACAGAGAATCACTTTGTAAATTTGTGAGGCATTATGGAGTTCCCCTGAAGATCATTAATTTAATAAAGAATACATATGAAGACATGACATGCAGAGTTCTTCATGAAGGACAGCTTACAGAACCGTTTGGGATACGAACAGGAGTGCGACAGGGATGCCTCTTGTCTCCATTTCTTTTCTTACTAGCAATAGACTGTGTTATGAGAACATCGACAACACACAACAGAAATGGAATCCAGTGGACTCTGACTAAGCAGTTGGATGATCTGGATTTTGCTGATGACTTGGCTCTTCTGTCCCATAACCGTAATCAGATGCAGGACAAATTGAAAACACTCGATGAGAGGTCACAGCAATTGTTTCTGAAAATATACAGGGAAAAGACCAAGATAATGAGAATAAATGGAGGTAATGATAACAGGGTTGAACTTGAAGAATCACCAATACAAGATGTAGAATCGTACACATATCTTGGCAGCAATATAGACAAAGTTGGAGGGACAGACAGTGATATCAAAATAAGAATACAAAAGGCAAGAGGAGCTTTCATTGCATTGGGAAATATATGGAGATCAAGAGAAATCGGATCCAACACGAAAATAAGAATCTTCAACTCAAATGTGAAGTCAGTCGTATTGTATTGCTCTGAGACATGGAGAACATCAAAGACAACAACCAAAAAGCTACAGACTTTCGTAAATAGGTGCTTGCGTAGAATAGAGGGATTAAAATGGTATGACAAGGTTACCAACGTGGAACTGATGACAAGAACTAGACAAGTGCCAGTGGAACAAGAGATGAGAAGACGACGAAGGCGATGGATTGGTCAAACGCTGAGGAAACCTGTTGATAGCATTACAAGGCAGTCCTTGTTCTGGAATCCCCAGGGCAAGAGAGGCAGAGGTAGACCAAGAAGCACATGGAGAAGAGAGCTGGAAACAGAGGTGAAAATGATGAGGAGAACGTGGAAAGAACTTGAGATGATGGCACGTGACAGGAGGACTTCGCATGTGTTTGTTGAAGGCCTATGCTCCTTTGGGAGTGGAGGGTTATGAATGAAGAGGGTAGCGAGGAATAAGAGGAGGAGGTAATGAAGAAGGCGGTAACAAAAAAGAATAATCGGAGAATGAAACGAGAAGCAAAGGAGACGAAGAGGGAAGAAAAGGAAGATAGAGAAGAACATGCGGAAGAAGAATAAGATAAAGATAAAGAAAAGTAAGAATAAGAAGATAAATATTTATAATTAATTTATAATTTATAATGCTCTATGCTCAATAATTATTTTTAAAACAAAGGTTGCTTCTAAATAGTTGATAAACGTAATTCAAGCATTTAAACCACATACGATATCGTACACTTAATTCAAGTATGACCTAATCCATGTTTAGCTTTCATCTATGCGAACATCGTTAGCTCCAGCTAAGTCTCTTTTTATACTGGTTTAAATCATGCACAATCAATTCCAGAAGCACTACGTCGCACGGATAAACATGAATTGTAGCTAAACTGAGACAAATTATACTTATGGTAATCTGACTCATTAATGTACAATAATTTGCTTCAGAAATCAATACTAAATTAAGTGGTTTGCTTCCTGTAAATTTGACCTAACTGTGGCGGTGTTTCTATGCTCCGTATGGAATGCAAAAAATACATATTTTAGAAGAAGTTTTAATGTAGAATCAGTTAGCTCAATGAAAATCTCATCAATTTCGGAGTCAGCACAATCAAATACAAACCAAAAATCAGGTAAGATCCGTTCAAGACTGACCCAATCCATGACGTCACAGCTTTACTGGTACCAAACTCATTTCTGAACTCATCGAAGAAAATTCCAAACGAGAAGCAGACGCCATCAACCAGCACACTGATGAGGAAGGAAGCGGCAACTACCGCCCAGCCCCATCCTCCGTCAGGGGGCTCCACAGTTACTACCCTGTTTGTGGTGGCGCCACTGTCATTTTTCCCGATGTTATTGTTGTTGTTTTTTCTCGTGTTGTTGTCGTAGTTGATGGTGGTAGTGGTTGTTGTGTTACCATCCGCATGTCTCGTGTCATTATCTTCAGTCATCTAAGAGAGAAAAACAAGAAATATTAAAATGCTGGATTCCTCGTATCTGCTTTTGTTATTGTTCTTTATTTCACACTCTTGCTACATGTTCTACAGAAAGGTTGCCCGAGCTGGGACACGCGTATCCCCCAAAAGGTACCAGGTGTCTGTCAAAAGGATTGGAAATATTTGGTAAATTAGTGTATTACAATATTGAAACATTCCAAAAGTAGAAGTGTTAGTGAAAAGTAAGTCTCAATCATTCAAAAGCAAGAAAAAACTGGACGCTGAGCATGATAAGTAAGCATCTCTTTCACAAACTTTTCCCAGACAACAAAATGTTTGTTGATAAGAAAGAGAATGAAGACTCTCACTAATTTATTTGACTGTTTTCTGATCCCAGCATTGCACACTAACCTTAAAGGTGTCACTTGAGGCCCAAACGTAACTTTGACTTTTACCTGGTTGCCTGCATGCAGGAGAATCTCACTATGGACCCATACAAGGGAGGAGGAGCTGACAAGTGGCTGTGTGTAGGACGTGAGGATTCCTTGGGAGAGTCCAGAACGAGAGCACAGTAGTTTAGCTCTGCATATTTACAGAGCCCCCTTGGATGGCGGGGAATGCACACTATGCCTCAAGCTTCTTCCTCCTAACTTGGGACCGGATGTGACGATCCTTTAAATGCACGTCACGCTGTAGAAACTGGAACTCATGACTTCAACTCAGCACGTTTTGGAATGGCAGAAAAGTCACAGGAAAAGCATAGACCTTCAGTATGGATAGTGCCGAGGACTTTTCAAAATGGTACTGGCTTCAAAAGAACTAAATGTTCAGCAGCCCTAGTTAAACAACAACAAAAACCATGGAGGCCTGACGTATAAACACAGCACCGAAGGCAGTGTGAACGATTACATAAATTTTCCAAAAAAATATTTCGTTATGTAATAATCAAGCAAGGACAATGGATTACAGATAATATTAGAAGCTGTCAGCATACATAATAAACGATCAGGTGCATAAATGTTTGCGGTAAAAGTCGTTTAATCTGTTCTGTACGGTCCCTTGCGATTATTTCATTGGCTAATCGGTTACAGCGCTTGACTCTTGTGGCAATGCTACCGATTCAGTGGTAAAAATCTGGTAACGTCAAGCTCCAATCTACCAAACTGTAAATGGGAGCCTGGAACAAGCATTCATGTGCTCTGGGAATGATTGTTTCAGCAGCAATGAATGATGAGGTTGTCAACCCTGTGCACAACCACAGTTGTGTCCCCTCCTTCGATTGTCTGAGGGCGCTGTAATCCTATTCTGTAATTGTCTCCCGTGAGACGACCAGCCGAACTGTGGATGGGAACAAATATTTCTGTCATTCCTGAAATGGACATTCATAGTGGAGAAGAAATGGCAGGCCAAGTGTTTTTGAAACATTGGACAAAGAGCTTAAACTGAAATCTTTCTTCAATATTCAATGGCATGCACGTGCCATGGCTACAAGCTCGGTCATGGAATTTTGTACAAAAACTATTGATACCTCGAAAAACTTTGGTGAAGACAATTCACAAAGAGGAGAAATCAACCAAGCAGGAGAAACATTGCAAAGAAGATGCAAGAGCAAAAGTTGGTGTTTATGTTGTTGCTTTGTTTGTTTTGTGGCTTGTTTTTTTTTTCAGAATGAAATTTTACAAAGATTACAACACATAAGTTAAGCTCTCCAGGAAAGATGGGCTTTAAAGATCTCTACCAATCATTAGCAGATAAATGTACACACTGAAAAATGAGTACCAAAGTTTTGACTGAAGCCAAATCCAGAATGTGAATTGCAATATAAATCTTGAAAACTGGAAGAAAGCCAGAAGAAGATCTACATTTATAATCGATACACTTAAAGCACATATGACAAGAAAATCTTCATTCAATGTTATAATTGATACACTTGAAGCACATATGACAAGAAGATCTACATTCAATGTTATAATTGATACACTTAAAGCACATATGACAAGAAGATCTACATTAAATGTTATAATGGATACACTTAAAGTACATATGACAAGAAGATCTACAGTCAATGTTATATACGATACACTTGAAGTACATATGACAAGAAGATCTACAGTCAATGTTATAATGGATACACTTGAAGTACATACGACAAGAAGAGCTACAGTCAATGTTGTAATGGATACACTACATATGACATGAAGATCTACAGTCAATGTTATAATGGATACACTTAAAGTACATATGACAAGAAGATCTACAGTCAATGTTATAATCGAAACACTTGAAGTACATATGACAAGAAGAGCTGGCATGTACAAAAAAGTAAACTGTTCCGGTATAACCATAACTGATAAACAATATTCACAAGAATCTCAAAATCAAGTTGAAGTGTACTTTGTTGACTTAAACACAAATATGTCTAGAGATTTACGGCAATTTCACTGTTATGTACGTCCAAGGTATGATAATACATTTTTTAAATAGACATTGATCTTCATTGACTTAATCATGACAGATAAATTACTGAATGTATTTACTCAGTTACTCTCCGTGTTTCAAACATCGATGATTACTAACAACCTTGCGGAAACTTCCTTTTCTCAACTAAGATTAATGAAAAATTCACAAAGAACAACAATGTGTCAGCAGAGACTTAATTCACTTTGGCCGTTCAGCTGCCCAGTGGACCACAGGCCTTCAACAAACTTATGCTAAGTCTTCCTGTCTCGTACCACCTTATGCTAAGTCTTCCTGTCTCCTACCACCTTATGCTAAGTCTTCCTGTCTCGTACCACCTTATGCTAAGTCTTCCTGTCTCCTACCACCTTATGCTAAGTCTTCCTGTCTCGTACCACCTTATGCTAAGTCTTCCTGTCTCCTACCACCTTATGCTAAGTCTTCCTGTCTCCTACCACCTTATGCTAAGTCTTCCTGTCTCGTACCACCTTATGCTAAGTCTTCCTGTCTCGTACCACCTTATCGTACCACCTTATGCTAAGTCTTCCTGTCTCCTACCACCTTATGCTAAGTCTTCCTGTCTCGTACCACCTTATGCTAAGTCTTCATGTCTCGTACCACCTTATGCTTAGTCTTCCTGTCTCGTACCACCAGTTTAATTTTATTGTTGATCAGAACCGAGGTCAGTGCTTTCCGGACAAACCCATAGGTGCTCGGTCTCCAAAAGCAAATGTCGAAGGGTTTGAATGTTAATTGTTCTGCTGTACGCTTGCTGTATACACGATGTAAGCATCCTCTCATACGCCCATCACTGCTGGTCTTGCGTTTGATGCCAAATTCCAGCAATCTTAGCCTTGATGATTCATAAATTGCAGCGTCATTCTCTAATAGGCCTCATTAATTGCCCTCAGAATATCTCCCTTATCCATGTCCGACGCACCTTCTATGGGTTCTCTTGAAGCTAGTCTATCAGTTCTTTCATTGCTGATTACTCCTGCATGACCAGAAATCGTAAAATATATTTGAATTTTTAACGACAAAAGATTAAACAACCAGCTCGTAACGTCCACAACAAAAGTTCAACCCAATGCGCAAGAAGAAAAATAACCTGGGCATACGCATAAAATGAGGGAAATACATAAACGTACCTTCTTCTTGACTTATATCATAGAAGGAAACAGAGAAATGTAAACTCTATCTCCAGTGAAGATCTTCATAATCAAATGAGTTTTTTCTCCTCAAGCTGTCATTTAAGTATACACATATGAATGTAAGAGAAAGCGGAATGGATTTCGTTTAGCACTACTTCCATGTACTTGAAAACGCTTGGGAAAGTTTTAAAACACATATTGAATTGGCTCTCCAGTCTTTCGGGAAATGCCTGACTCTCAAACTTTCCGAGAAATAATTTACAGATCTACACGTACCAAGCATATACACAGATACATAAACGGCGGGATCACCAGTCAAGCGATCATTGTTGGCGGTGTCGCAATACCAAGTGTTACTAGGCAGGTCACGTAAATTCGATTTACGTTGAAACGCGTCAAATAAAGTCAAGTCAAATTCATTCAAGTCAAATCAACAAGTCAAGTTCAATCACGTCAAGTCGATTTACGCTATATCACGTTAAATATAGCCAAATTCAGTTCAGTCAAATCAAACAAGTCAAATCAAATCAAGTCAAGCCAGATTAAAATCAAACCAGGACAAGTCAAATCTAGTCAAATAAAATAAAAATCAAGTCAAATCAAATCAAATCGAGTCGAATCAGGTTATGTCAAAAAAAAAAAAAATCGAATAAGTCAAACCAAGTCAAACCTTGTCTAATTACATCAAATCACGTCAAGTCGAATCAAATCAAGTTAAATCAAATCAAGTCAACAGAAATCAAGTCAGCAGAAATAAAAACAAATCAACAGAGATTAAATCAAGCTAGATCTAATTACATTAAATCAGGCCAAGTCAAATTAAATCATAACAAATCAAGTACAGTCAAATAAAATCAGGTCACGTCAAATCAAGCTAAGTCAATCAATCAATTGAGTTTAAGCAAATTAAGTCAAAGCAAATTAGTCCAAGAAGTTATATCAAATTAAGTCACATCAACGTCAGTAAATTTAAGAAGTCAAGTGAAATAAAATCAAGCAAAATAGAGTCAAATTAAATCAAGTCAAATCGAATCAAGTGTCATGACACGGCCAGATACACATGGAAATTGCAAAGTACTTCTATAGGGAAATCACGTGTCAAATCGTACATAATAAATTCTGCGATATTTTTATAATATAATGTCGCGAACAGAAGAATTATTTCTAGGATTTGTGCAGAAATTACTAATGCTTGTAATTATGGGAGAGCATAATCTTTGATAATTGACGAGGTAATTATGATTTTGTCGCTAAATTAGCACAAATTCGCTAAACAGCCTTGAAATCCCACGAAAGTTTTCAAGCAGGAAAGAAACGAAATGATTGGACGTTCGAGAGCAAACAGGAAAGAAACAGAAAGATTGGACGTTCGGAGAAAAGGGTAGACCTGAGATAGGTGTATAAAAAAGCCTATACAGACCCAGTCCGTACTTCAACACACTCAGATAATTTAAAAGAAGTCATAACCTACCGCAATTATGAGTGCTTGTTAAATCGAAGCTCAAAACACAGCCGCAGATTCGTAGTACCACTGATCTGAGGTTTTTTTTTGTTTTTTTTTTTTACCAACGGCACTTGGGCTTTCGGCCCTTCGGCCCAATGATATGTCATTGCGAGGCTGGGGAGCCTGTGGACTTTCCTTCCAACCCGGTCAGGAGCTTCGCTCCTTCCCATCCACAGAGGGTTTATCTCAGGAGGAGTTCAGGATATTCAGTCGTAATCCCGGTCGATGACACTCTTTCAAATGCCCACGCCTGGAGTTAAACCTTGAACACCTGATCGCCAGCGCAATGTGGTAACCATTACACCAGCGCGGCTCCCGAATCTGAGGGTGAGATACCATCTATTCAACAAGCTAAAGATAGGAACTACCGATCAGTGTAACTGTGGCACTTATAAAATAACTGCTGAACATCTGCTTCAAAGTTGCCCCTTATATGTGGTACAGAAAAAGTGCATATGGCCGACGCCAGCTCCTTTCGTGGAAAAGCTTTACGGGGATTCAAATAGCCTCAAACTGACTAATGCTTTCTTTGAGAACATTCAAGTGTACGAAGAAGAAGAAGAAACTGCTGGCGGTGAGAAGCATGAGACAATTTGTCCTTGGAAATTGTGCACTGTCAACTTCTTCTTATTCTTGGATCTTTAGCCCCAAAGCAGTCAGTGACCTTCTCGCCTAGTGGCGTCTTGTAGGGCAGCAACAAACTATCCCCATTTTGCTCGGTCAATAGCTATCCTTCATGCCGTGCCCCAACTCTGGTTCATACTTTGCATCTCAACCTCCACTGTTCTTTGCCAGACTGTCTTTGGTCTGCCTCTCTTTCGTCGTCCTTCTGGGGTCCATAGCAAAGCAGTTCGGATGATAGTGTCAAGGTCCCTTCTGACGAAATGGCCAACCCAGTTCCAGCGTCTGCCTGCAATGATGATGTGCATGCTGTATAAGCAGTTCCTGGTTGGAGATGGTATTCAGCCAAATTGGGCTGAGATTTCCAAATGTTGTTTAGATTTGCAAAGGCTGTTCTGGCTTTATTCATTCTTTTACTGCTGTCTTTGCTTATTCTACCGTCTGGTGTTACTATGCTTCCTAGATATGTAAATGTATTTGTTTGTTCCAGCTTTTGGTTCCTTATTTTTATGAGCTCAGGACTTATTACACTGAGTTTCATGACCTCTGTCTTCTTCAGATTGATGTTCAATCCCACTTGTTGGATATATTTATTCAGTCTGTCTTTCTTTTTCTTGGATGTACTGATGTGAATGGGAGAGTAGTGCGAAATCGTCTGCGTATTCTAGATCTTCAAGCGTGGTATCCTCTGTTGTCTCGCGCATCACCCAGACTATGACAGTTGTCACTGTTGGGTTGTAGACGTTCGATCGTTCGTTCTTTTGTCTGCTATGTTGCTGTTATACCCTGTTCAACCTGAAAGTTGGTTATAATTGGGGTATATTGTGTGTTTGGTTCTTCGGTGCTAATCGTCTGTTAGTCCTGAAAAGGACTGGTCCTAAAAAGGACCGCTAGCTGACTGTCTGGATACTTCTTCGCTGCTTGTCTGTTTATGGTGTCGTGGCGTTCTCATGGTGTTCATTTCCTGCCTTACGGGTTATAAACGGTTATATTGGGTGCTAACGTCTTCTCTGGTATCGCGTTCCTAGTCCTGGAGATGATTGGTCCTGGAAAGGACCACTGGCTGCCTGTTCGGTCTCTACTATTCGTTGTCTGTTTTGGCTACGTGTTGTTCTATGGCTGTTGCTATTATCTTTGGTAAGAAGCCCATTATGGTTTTGATGATTATTTGGTGTTCCGCTTCTTTTCTTCTTTTTTGATTTCTTGTTAGTACTTCTACGATTTCGGTGATTATTTTGTCTTTAGTTTCTTTGTTTTGCTCTCTACTTTTTGTAAGGGTATCCTCAGCGATCCTTCTCTCTGTTTCAATTCTTTTGAGGATTTCTTCATTCTCTTTCTTTAGCTCTGTGAGTTTGACGATGTCGACTTCTATCTCGTGTTTGATAGTTTTCATTTCCTGTAATATTGCCTGGGCGCTCTGTAAGGCTCCTATTGTTTCGTCTCTTATGGCATCTGAGTCTTTGTTGTGTTGCTTGTTCGTCTCGACTTTGAGTTGTTGTTTTATGTCTCGCATATCTGTGGCTAGTCTTATCAGCTGGGCTCTTGTGTGCTGTTCTTGTTTACCAGTGCCGCCTGAAGCCACTCGGTTTCTTGCTTCTCTCGAACCTGTGTTATGTTGATGTTCTTGTTTTCTTCTTGTAGGCGGCTGTGGACTTCTTGTGTAGACCGGCTGTTGTCGATCCCTCTCACAACTATCTTTTTGGTCTTCTTGAAGATCTCCACAGTAGCTTTCATCTGGTGGGGCAGCTGGACTTCTTTGTGTCCGGACTCTAGCTCGATCATCAGTTGGTTTGTCTTCTCCGTGTTATTTAGATTTAGGATAACTCCGTTGTCGTGTCTTGAAACTTTAGATATGCTCCTCCTGCCCGTTATTGCTTCAAGGATGCCGATTACTTTGTCGTCGGGTAGGGCCCTGAGCGAGGCCTCACTTCCCGATGTCTGAGTGATCGTAATGATCCTTTCCTGCAGTGCCACGTGGGAAACCGCATTCTTTTGCTTTCGAAGGGTGCACGTTCCGACATCTGTCTCAGTTTGAGCGTGCGGTCTGCGGGACTGAGTCACATTCTGGCTGGTTGTCTGCCTCTGATCTCGTTTTACCGAATTTGTCTGGTCACTGTGTGATGGAGGCTCGACTGTGATATCTTGGTTTGGTGGTGCTTTAACTTTGACGGGCTTCAAAACATTGCTATCTTCTGTCTTCGAAGTTTTGTGGCCGTGTTTTGCAGCTGTTGTCTGGTCACTGCACACTGGAGCCGCCGCCTTGACATTGTGTTTTATCGGTGATGTTACTTTGTCAGTCTTCGGAGCCTGGTTGACTTCTGTCTTCGACGCTTTGGGTTGTTCATCGGTCGTGTCACTGGCCGCGTGGTTCGGCTTTTGAGAGGGACTGGCCCCGACGCTAGTAGTTGGAGTAATCGTGCTCCCCTTCTGACTGTCTTTGTTCTGTGAAGGTACTTGTTTGATGCTGCTGACAAGTGTTTGAGGGCTTCTATAGACCTTCCTCTTTTTCGCTTGTGGCTTGGTACGACCCATTTTAGTGAATTCCGACGGCTGTGTTCGCCCTGAAAAGGACGCTCGTTTTAGTATAGTGCTGTCTTCCCGTGAAGGCTGATGGAAAAGAAATGTGAAATCTTGGGTTGTAGACAAGGTTTGGATTTGGTTTTGATAGGACAAAGATGTATGGAAAAATGGTTTGGGAAATTTGAATAATTTAGGAAACAGGCTATTTGTCTTAAAGATGGGAGATAAAAGATGGTACACCTATGCTTAGATGCAAAGGGAGAAAACCCTTTAATTCAGAGTTACTGAAAACAAGGCTGATTTAAACTGAAATAGTTTCTGTGAGTACACAGTGATGGTTAAGGAAATTTGCATATCATGATTGTTCTAGTAAAAAAGGTAAAGGAGCCCGTTACACGCCCATTGAGGCATATTGGGAATATGGTGTTAGGCCCATATTATCTTGACCGTCGGCACACGAGGGGTGATGTGGTCGGCATCACGCCGGCCGCCTTAACCTTCCCAGAAGTTGCTCTGGTACCCATTTGGGGCTGGGTCGACCCAGGAGCCGTTTGTGGCCTAAAAAATTCCCGCCTCATCTGGGGATCGAACCATAGACCACTGCGCTAGGAAGCCAGTGCACTAACCACTATGCTACCGCGGCTCCCGATTGTTCTAGTAAGACTTAGAAAAGGGACTGTAATATTAAGGTAAAAACCTCAAAGGGAGACAACAAATAATTAACGCCCCTTGTAGGTTTAGGGAGCTGGGAAGAAAAATAAATGCACGAGAAAAAATGGGAAAAGTTTTAAAAAGCAACGGAGCACAGTTCACTGAGTTGCCTGCGTGGAAATAAGCGTGAGCGGTTGTCGGTGAGTAGGAAGAAAACAGACCAATCGGATTGACTGATAAACAAGAACGGATCATGGGACAATGATTTGAAGGACAAAAGAAATGAGTCCGGGCCATGAAACCAAGACGGCAAGACGTGCATTGCCGGGCTCAAGAAGTGAAACCTGTGGGTGACAGAAGTTCATGACAGAACAAGTAGATAACTTTAGACTGACTAGCTATAGAAATTCCGGAGACTAGATTGAACTGTGTTTAAAGCATAAGGCTAGCTCATAGGTGTGATAGTAGGAACTGTGATAAGTATTGGGATTCTGTATAATTACGGTAAGATGACTTTTGACTTTTATTATACATACATTATGTGAAAAGAGGAACTTGTTTCAGCAAAACAGTCAAAGCATTACCAGAAGTTAAAGAGGCTCGAAATTAAGGTAGCGCTCTATAAACAGGGATACTGAAAATGATGCACAATTATAAGCAAAGTGGTTAACTGTCATCAGCTGATAGCCAGGATGGGCAGTCATATAAATGAGTTATGAGGCATAGTCCTTGATAAGGATAACTGAGCAAGGGTATTTGCATCTATAAGCAGGGATACTGAAAATGATGCACAATTATAAGCAAAGTGGTTAACTTTCATCAGCTGATAGCCAGGATGGGCAGTCATATAAATGAGTTATGAGGCATAGTCCTTGATAAGGATAACCGAGCACGGGTATTTGCATCTATAAGCAGGGATACTGAAAATGATGCACAATTATAAGCAAAGTGGTTAACTTTCATCAGCTGATAGCCAGGATGGGCAGTCATATAAATGAGTTATGAGGCATAGTCCTTGATAAGGATAACTGAGCAAGGGTATTTGCAACGCAATGACTTCAATGAAATAATTCATGCGCTCTCTCATTTCAGAGTAAGTATAGGTGCTACTACAGAAGTACTTGACATTGTAGAATTTTTGTGTATGAACTAGAATTTGATAACGATGCAATTAGTTGAGTTAGGACTGACAGAGTCAATGCTGGAGAGAATATGTTCTCCATGACTTAGGGAGACTCGAGGATGAGTCCTGAGCACATAGGTGGAAAAGGAGGATAAAATGTTAGCGGAATAATGTAGATAGGTAACCAAGAGTCTGCGGAAGAGAAAATTTGGTTACCTTTGGAAATGTCCATATTATCAGGGACGGGATGTATAGATTGAAATGGAGATTTATGTCATATGCACTCTGTTGGAAACTTGTGGAACTTGTAAATAAAACTGTTTTCATTTTTGAGTACCACCACACCAGTTGGTTTGATTTATAAAAGGATGTAGAGTGGGTGCGTGAAAAAGGTACAAACACATATCTATATATCAGGAAATACTGCTATACGAAGTAGTCACTGTCTAACAACACCAAGGAGGGAAGAACGAGTCCAAGGTAATAAAAGAAACGAACCATAGCTCATCCAGGAATCGACAACTCTGGCGGTGATGGCCAGTTCATAAGAGATAGTTCTTACTTGGAAGATGAGTCAATAAAGTAAATTGACAACTTGAACATACAACAACTAGGCCTGCCATCTGTCACCTAGTTTACTTTAGAAAGAAGACCCTACATTGTTACATTAAACTACTCGATGCCGTAACAAGTACGAGGGCACGGTCACATAACTACTAATTGATGCCGTAAACAGTCCACGGCGCTGACACACATCTACTAATTGGTGCCCTTTGGACCAGTCTTCAAATCAACACACCCACTGTCACACAGTTAAAAATAGCGTGATTGACAAGGGACAGCCCTGTCGTAACCTGCTTTAACTTAGAAAGTAAGATTGCTCATTCCAACACTTCATGTAAAGTTAGCATCGATTTTTACGATGGAAACAATGTACCAAGGCATCCCGTAAGCACGTAGTATTTTCCATAAGCTGTCCCTGTGTATGCTGTCAAAAGCCTTTTGAAAATCGAAAAATGATTATAAAAATCTCGTAGTTGGCTTTCTCATTCTGAGCACTGCTCTATTATGTTTCTGAGTGGGAAAATATGATCTGCGCATCTTCTGTTCTTTCTGAATCCTGCTTGTTCCTGTCTCAGTTTATGATCTATTGCTTTTGCTGTGGATAATTATCCTGTCCAATATTTTTTCTGGAGTTGATAATTCAGGATCAATTTTTAATAGCTCTGCGCTTAAGTTGTCTTAACCAGGAGGTTTTCCATTCTTCGACCCTTTGATTGATGTGATGGTTTCTTCCTTTCTTGGAACATCTGTATTGATATCCAGGTCGATTACAGCTTCAGGAATGTTCTACTGAATCTCAGGTGGTGTCTTATTGAGCGTTTCTCTAAAGTGCTCAGTCTAGTAAAATCTGCGAGATAATCGCTCATTTCAGTAAGATTTTAGTCCTATGATAATAAATAACCCCGCCGTATGTGTCTGACTATAATCCTCTCACACGCCAGCATCGCGCTGAATTTTGTGCCATGGTAATGCTTAGAAACGATCCCGCCGTTTAAACCTACTCGCTTTCCTTGTGACGTACAATAACATTTTTAACATTTTGCCCGATCTGATAGAGACTGCGGCAAGACTTATAATTAACGATCTGCCAGAAATGTGCTGTCAAGTTACTGTCTGAATTAACGTAATACTTTAACTTTAACGCCTCTAATAGTAGTAATCCTTACACTTTTTGGTAGTGTAACACGAGACAACAGTAATAATTAACGCCAATTCTAACACCCGCCGCGCAAAACCCCGCTTCGCTTGACACGCTGTGGGATTGGCCCGATGATATATACACACAGACAGTTTAAATTCTCGCCGAGTAATGTATTTCTGACGTCACTCAAACAAGTTAGTTATTTGAATAAAAATGCTAGAGAGAGATGAGAGGGGGAAGATGGCCGACTTGGGTAAAATTTATATTTGACGATTGACAGTGACAAAATTGAAAATCTAAACCATACTGAAACTGACCATAAAAATCATATGGTAGTATAGCTTAGAGCCCCTGAGCAAAAATGTGTTTTAAAAAATATGGTAGTCCAATTATTAGCCAAGTTATTGAGAAAATACTAAATGTCTACGGACGCTTGACCAGACAGACTGTGGTTCCTGCTTGTTTTTTTCATAACGTTAGTGGGGACGCCAGCTTAAAAAGAGGCATGGTAGTAATTCAAATTCTATTAGTTGGTATAGGAGTGAAAGGGGAGAGATAGGAAAAATGTAACTAAAAACGAAACATCTTTTTCTATTGGGCATAACTAACGCAGACTGACCAATCGACTATCAGACACAGAGTTAGTTTGGAATTTTGTTTTTGTTTTTCAAAAACTACATTTGAATTCTGGTAGTCGCAAGTTTTCCATTGGCCAGTACTAATAGATATTAGCAAAAAGCTTTCAATGCTCATCGCCAGTTGACTAAAACTTTTTCTATCAAATACGCTGAGATCAGCTGTGTTAATTTATAAAATAAAGAATTAATTCGCAGTCTGGGCAGGGCAGAGAAAAACTGAGGCCATTCTTTGCAAGTCAGCGTTATTTGTAACATATTTCTGTGAAAATTGTGAGGTTTTATTTCCTGTTACCAGCCGGTGACAGGAAACCTGATGAGTGAGTGTAACGCCAACAAGTCTCCTGTAAAACGTTTATGCTGTCAGCAGATAGCTGGAGAAGCTTGTGTGTGCTGATATATCTAAATTTTCTGCAACGACATACTGAGTTATCCTTCTACAAAGAATCCCAGGTGATGTGTTAGCATCTGGGTATATATGACACTTTAGTTACAATAAACTTTGGTATTTTCAATCATACCCAGGATGTTATGGGGTGTGATGAAACCACAGCCCCTCCTAACAAATGACAAACACTATTAGATAATAAAGTTGTAATCTGTGAATACACCAACAGGAGAGATAGAGTGACTTTATACTTATTGGACAAAGTGTCCACACATTGTAGTTAATCTTTTTTATGTAAACTATCTTTTCCTCATTTTCAAAGACCTGTCCAAAAGAGATGGCGGGACAGGCAGTGTGGCGAGAGGTTTTGTTTGGCTCTTGGATCAGTATAGTACTGAAAATTACTGAAATAGAATTTCTGCAGAAAATGGTGAAGTCCCAGTGTCTGAGAGGACTACTGGTATCACAAATTAGTTACGGCTGTGAATGTTCTGATCTCGAAACAATAGTAGAGAGGAGACCGACATAAAGCGCCACCTCCGCTGTGTAACTAACTGTGATATTAAAAAACAACAAGGAAACAGATTTTGCTTAACAATGATAAAATTGACAAGTCGTTCAAATACAATTTCCTTCTTATTTATTTAGTATATACACTATCTACTCTTGTGCTGAAGGGTGAATGTTGAAAAATGGAATGTAATGGAATTGTAAGTTTACATGTGATTTACAAATATTTATTTTATATATATAAATATTTTACAACAAGTTTTTCAATTATAGGAACAAAAATTATATCAGCTGTGCTGTTAATTAAGGATATAATACTTATCAGCTATGTTGTTATTTGTGTCTCTTGCTATGCTAATTTCACTTTCTCATCACTGACAGTTTCTATGCTCACAATGCTGACAGAAATGGTACTAATGTGTACTCATCTCTTAAAACGTTCTGTTCTCCCTAGTTTGGTTCACACAACTCCTGCTGAGGCTCGTTACTTTAGCCCACCCAAGACTGAGGGGGACTAAAGATGTAGCTTCTGTACAATCTCTATGCTCCTTCGAAGTTCCAGGCAGCGGGATTGACTCGAACATACGACCTCAGGTTTTTAGGACACAAATGAAACCTGTAACAAGGAAAAATAGGGGCTAATTTCTGTCCTCAAGCCCACCTATTTCTATTGCATATGATATGAGCGTGTCTCAGTGTCTGCATGTGGGATGAATGACAACATGGCTCAGTATGATTTAGCAATAGCGAGACAAGACAGGTGTCTACTTGCAAAACATTCTTTCTGATAAACTAATGCATGGATACATTCAATAATATAGATTCAATACATGAATACATTTAATACATTAATACATCCCATAATATAAATCAATACATGAATAAATCCAATAATATGTACACCTAGGTGTGATACAACAATGTCCTTCCCCCTATAATCCCAGGCCCCCTCTGACGAGTGCTATACAAGCTGGTAACATATATCCTAACAATAACGTTATGTTCTTATGATAGGAATATATGCGACGAGGACTGTTTGGTTATATATCAGGTGGGAAATATAGGAGACAATAGATTGGAGTTAGTTGAGACAATAGACTGAAGTTATAGACTGACAATAGATTGATTCCTAACAAGGACTGTTTTGGTTATATTGCAGTTTGGAGTTATCAGAGACAATAGACTGAAGTTATAGACTGACAATAGATTGAGTCCTAACAAGGACTGTTTTGGTTATATTGCAGTTTGGAGTTATCAGAGACAATAGACTGAAGTTATAGACTGACAATAGATTGAAGTATGAGTCCTATTAGTCTTCGTCTATTCAATCATAATAGGAAATACAATCATTATACTAAATTTCCCCAAGATACAATCAGTGAACCAAAATATATTAAATATATACAGGTCTGCTGTAAGCCTCTTTTCCTAAAGGTTATCGTAAATTTATATTTACCCTCCAAGATTTAAAAAAAAAGGCCAGTTTGACTCGACTAGTGAAGTAGGTTGCAGGTCGATGCCCTCAGGTAAGCAACAAATCAAGGTGACAGCTTCTTCCTCTTCAGTCAGTATCTCTGGCGTCAAGTTCGGGGTTGCGTAGTTAGCATAAAATCCGCCCGATTATATAGGCAGGTAAATACTTAAGGAAAGCTTTCGGTTGGTTCCTGGCGGAGCAAGTTGATTGGTTTCCTCCGGTTTCGTCTTTTGCTCATACCGCCTAATTTTATTCAGTTTTTCGCCGCCATCTTGCGTGAACTGCGTGAACAGTATAATTTATTCTGTCTCAGAGACTGGTGAACGGTGATCGTTGATTGGTTGAAGCAAATCTGTATTTCGACATAGTGATTAACCAAGTAGTGGCTTACACTCGTTTCACGACAGGCAGATTAAATTGTAAAAAGAAAATATTCAATTTTAAAGAAAAAACCTTAACCACTGTTTTTATTCAATTCCTTATAATGAGTTAAAGTGTTTTGTGTTTATGTAGCATCATTTTCATTTCTTCCCTAGACATTAGGTACATCATACACCAGACACTAGAGCCAAAATAGTGACCGTGTGAGATCTAGGGAGGTAGCGTTAGGTTCCCTGCAAATACATCATTATCATCTATTAGAGTCAGGGGCCTACATGTGCTTGACCTCACACGGTTAACACAGACACAGATTTCTTTCCTTTTAGGTATAACATCATAACCTCCCCAACAAATTAAACTTGCTACACTCAGCCCATCTTGCTTCTTGCCTCTGTTCTGTGGTGATGAAATTTCACTGCTTGTCTCTTTCTTGTGTAATACGGTTTGCACCCCTGTTTCCTCTGGTAGTTTTTGTTATTGTGTATAACAGGGGTCGGCAAACTACGGCACGCGTGCCAAGCGTGGCACGTGGAATGATTTTCAATGGCACGCTGAGTGAATCAAAATACTGTACAGTATATGATCTCATTTTTTAAAATTTGAATTTTTAATTAAATAGAAGCATATAATTCTTTTAAAGCTATACCTGTTTTTACAACCTTCAAAACGAAAGTTTTTAGACATCGGAGGTAAGAATGTGCTATCTGATGCAAACTAAAGGCATGATCATACTATACTGCAAGTAAGTCTTCGTTTTTACGGACCGTTTCCGAGAACAAACATTCTTCAACGAATTTCAAGGGGAGTGGTTATACTTTGCGGCACCCGCTTGTCAGGCGTCTACCTGCTACCGTAGTTTGCAGGATGAGATTCTTGAAAAGAATCCCAAGCGAATTTTGACGGGCAAGCGGAGACGTAATATCATAATTACGCAATAGTGTCTGGCTAGTGCCTGGACGAGTGTATTTATTTCGTTTTCGCTCGCAGTTTTTGACTCCCAGTGTGAGTTTGGAGCAACAATGACTGACCTCGACGAAGTTATATTTCCGTCCTATCCTTCCCATCTCTCCCGACTACCACCCAGTTCTCTCGGCTGTCGCATACTCATGCCCGTACAGTCCGTTGACCGCAGCACAAAAGTTGGTGTTGTTATTAAGTAATACGGTGCCGTTAAAATGACTCAAAAAAACTTGATGTACGCTCGTTTCAAGACTTTTGGACAAACGAATATGGATTCATACAACAAAAGGATCGTGCTGTTTGTGCTTTATGTTATGAAAGTGTCGTGTGCCGTACGTCAAGTGTACAAAGACACTATCAAATCAAACATCAGTCCATGTTTAAAAACTGAGGAGAAAAGAGAATCCATAAAAATGGCTGTTTCTGGCTACCAAAAAAAAAACAAAGTAGTATTTTTAGTCAAGTAAATGGAACCAAAAATAAAGCTACCGAATGTAGTTACAAAACTGCACAGTGTGTGGCTTCGAAGGGCAAACCTTTCACAGATGGAGAATACGTCAAGGAAACTTTTTTGAGCAGTGCTGAAATTTTTTTTTAGTGATTTACCAAATAAAGAAACAATAATGTCTCGGATTCGAGAAATACCGGCTTCTGCGAGATCAATCGAGAGGCGCATAACTGATATGGCTGAAAATGTAACGATAAAACAAACAACAGGGTAACAACAAGCTGTTGTATTTAGTGTCGCTCTTGACGAAAGTGTCGATGTGAATGACTATAGTTGCGCGATATTGTGAAAACGACCATATTTATGAAGAACTGTGCTGCTTGATACCTTTTGATGGTACAGCCAAGGGAGAGGACATTATAACTGCATTTGTAAGCTATTTCGAAAATCAGAACATTAACATGAATAAAATATTCTGTGTTACTACTGATGCCGCCCCTGCATTTGTTGGAAAGAACAAAGGACTTGTTAAACTTCTTGAGGATCGTATTGGACTTCAAGTATTGAGCTTCCCTTGCATTATACACCAGGAGAGTATGTGTGCGAAGATTTCGTCACTATCTTGCCGACTTAATTGATCATACTAACATCCCATTTGACCTATCTCTTTTTGAGTGGATGGATGTTGACAATTCTGAAATGCAACACTTCGAATTCAAGGCATCAGAGTTATGGACGATAACATTTGTAGAATTGCGAAAAACTCTGGAAGGAAGCTGCTTGGAAAAGTCAGCTGCCATCCTCAACTGCTGGACATCCCTGCCTGAAGCGTTCACCTGTTTGAAGAAAGTTGCATTTGCTCTACTTTCGGCTTTTGGGTCAACTTATACATGTGAACAAATTTTCTCACACATGAAAGCTGTTTTAAGTCCACAGAGAAGTCGCCTAACACCTGTGCATTTAGAAGCCTGTGTGAAGCTGAAATTGACAAAATACACACCTGATATTGAACAATTAACCAAGGAGAAGCAAGGACACGGGTCCCATTAATTGATTAATGAATCAGATCAATAATAATCAATGATTTCTCATATTAAAATTTTAATAACGTGTTTTATGTTTAGTTTATTTAACTGTTTTGTTCTTCAAACTGTTGGACTTTCTGTCTTAACAAAATATACATATGGCAATTTTATTATAAAGTTTCAAATTAATGTGTTCAGAACTTAAATTTTGCAAAACATAATATTTGTATTGATATTTGTTCCTGTTTATATTAAAATATTGAATAATCTACAAAGAATAGAATAGTTATTTAATGTATCGGAAACATGTTAATACAAAATCATTTTTAAATTGTTTCAATAATTGTTGTTTATAAAAATGTGGTGGACTTAGGTTGGCACGCTGAGTGACTTTGCAACATTACTTCGGCACGACACTACTAAAAGTTTGCCGACCCCTGGTGTATAATGTGCTGCGTTCATTCCTCGGTGCTGCTTCTTCTGCCTGTCTCGCAATGCCTTCTAGGAAATTCCTTATGTCAGCTCGGGTTTGACGTTTTACTTTCTTGTTCAGCTGCCTGTAATGTTCAGTGTATATTTCCTTTAACGTAGGGAACTTTGCTTCTTATTTCTTTCTTTTGATTACTTGTTTCCCCCCCCCCCCCCCCCCAATATTGGTTTTCAATGTTGCTGGTGTTATCCAAACCTGTATCTTCTGTTCCTGGAAACTCAAGTAAGCTTCACTACTTTCCATAAATATTGTTGAAAGGGCACTGGATTTTTGGTCGATGTCATCGGCCTCTGTGCCCTCCTGACTTTTGGCAGTTTGATATCTTTATATCTGCCATACAAGTTTTCTTGGTAAGGGGATCCTTCAGCTTGTTGATGTTACATCTTTTTGATTTTCTTACCTTTGATCCAATAGTTGACAGAGGAAAGCACAGAGACAAATTGCTTTCTTTGCCGATGCACTGTCAGTAATAGCGCATGTGTATGCAGGCGTGTATGTCGCAATGTCTGAGCATGTGTATATGTATTTGATATCATTGATTCTTAAAGGGCGTGACAGTTTTCCCATGTTTGAAACATGAATTTTCTGTCGCTCCGAATTTTCATCCAGTGTTAATGTTTAAAGGTCAGTTTGCGTATATACATACATGTATATACACACACACACACATACTCAACCAACAACCTAACAGCATTCGGCGCCCTGTGCAAGTGACTTAAAATGCGCCCTCTCTACACACTTCAGGTTGCGAAAATTAAATACAATCTAACGTAAAATTCAGTAACAGTTTTGTGATTAAAATGAGTTTGAGTTATGAAGATAATGCAGCTAGTTTGACATAGTTTATGGCTTAATAAAGATAACAGCAAATGTAGGCTCATAGCAGATACAGCCGTAGCGGAGTGAAGTGTTAGAGACTTCTCTATACTAGGTTCATCGTCGAGAGGTGGAAAGACCAGTTCCCTTCCTCGCTGCCTTTTCCTTCCTTAACTCAAAGTCAGGTACCCATTTACAGCTGGTAGACTGGAGCATGTTGGTTCCGTGATTCGAACAAGGCACCAGTGCTGCGAGAGACCAGCGCTGTAACTTTACAAAACAAAAAAATAACACATTAGTACTTGTAACTAAAAACACAATGCAACAAATTCATCACACACTCGTTTTAGTAGGGCTGGTGTCTTTAACGACTAATTAATCGATTAATCAGTAAAAATGTAATCGGTTAATTAATTTAAAAAACAAATTTTAATCGATTATTCCATGTTTAGCAATGTATATGTTTTTTGCTTAAATGTGAGAGCATTGGCTGCCAGAGATTTGTGATATGGAATTTGGCAAGTATGGTCACTAATAATAAATTGTTTGGTTGTAACGTCTCAGTATTATCAATGTATTTTCAGGACGATTTTGCCTTACAACAAGTAAAATAAATAAAGTCCTTTCTGATTTCAAAAAAACATTTTATTTATGACTTTTCATAATATATCAAATTGTGCGAAACTAATCGATTAATCTGATACAAAAAATTAAAAGTAAAAATTAAAATTTTTTCTCAATCCCAGCCCTAATTTTTTTTTTTTTTTTTTTTCGTTTTTTTTTTTTAAATAAAAGATGTTTATTGCGTGCTGTTACCTGGACAAATTGTTGTTATAGAACAAAGAAAAGACGATCCTTGTTGATCAAAAAGAATTGTGTTGACGCGACCGCTCCGGCACCCCATTGCCTTAGCGCTAAACCCGGATTTTACACCAGGTAGAAAACAGCTGTGATCACTGGAACTCAAGAGATAGAGACTGAACTTTCGGAACAGCGCAGTAGAATGTGTAAACTTGCTGTCTGTGCCAAAAACGATTTTAATCAAAGCATATTTCTGAGAAACCGAGTTTCTTTTCCAAGAAATATGTAAATAACTTCTTTATGTATTTGGTCATGTTTGACGGCAAAATCCTTCCCTTACGTTAGCGCTATATTTGTGGCTTATGTTACCGTGAAAACACTATTATTCTCTCTGGCTTTCGTAAACAAAGTCTCTGCGTTTTCTGTGTGTCAACAGATAACATGACAAAGAAAAAAGTCGTAGCATGTTCTGGAATGTGTCTGATGTTTTTTTTTAAATTTATTTCTGTCTGTGGCCTAGGTGATTTGATCGAGTATCTATCTATCTATCTATCTATCTATCTATCTATCTATCTATCTATCTATCTATCTATCTATCTATCTATCTATCTATCTATCTATCTACCTATCTGTCTGTCTGTCTGTCTGTCTGTCTGTCTGTCTGTATTTCTGTGCCACCATACGCAGACACTTGAACATGTACTCTAAGCTCGCAAGGAGTCATTAGGGCAAGGGCGAAACACATGGCGACATAACAAATTACTTTATGAGCTGGCTGCTACATTAGACCTGGCAAGGGTGAAGGCGAACAGCAAAGTCAGACCGAATACCGCAGATACATACTTTCTGAGAGCAGGAAAGTCACCACATCCCAAACCAAGTAAACCAAGTAGCAGTTTACCATCATCTATTATTGACTGTTCAAATGACTGGGGGATGTCAGCAGATCTACCTGGCGAGGGGCATATCCAGAAAGCATCAGAAGATTTCGAAGACGGCCAGATATAGTGCTGCATTCCTCATCATTGCAGCAGAATATAATGATTGAGCTGACCGTGCTATTTGAATCCAAATTAGACGACCAACACTCGTTCAAATTAGCCAAGTATATTGATCTAACAAATATCTATGTTAGAGAGAAGATAAACACCTATGCAGGCCACCAAGAACCACTTTTGTCAGTAGTGAAACGTCGAAAGCTTGCCTGGTTTGGGCATGTAACTCGTCATGACTGCCTTTCGAAAATGATCCTCCAGGGAGCAGTCGAAGGTAAACGGAGAAGAGGAAGGCAAAGAAAATCCTGGGCTGATAACATCAAAGAATGGGTAGGACATGGTTTTTCCACACTTATAAGCATTGCTGAGGATAGAGAGCAGTGGAGGACCCTGTCTGCTGATGCTTCTACCATGGCACCCCTACGACCCATGACGGGTTACGGGTTGAGATGAGATGATGAGATAATGATCTAACCGCGGACTTGAGACGCGATGGGTTCACTGCAAGAGTCATGGCATGTTGAGGCAGATGCAAAAGGTCTAGTGGAGGCCTCAATGTGTGATCTGCTGAAACTGTTGGGGTTGAATGGACAATCAAGATCAAGGGCACTTAAGAGACTCAGTGAAACTGCAGACAGGGCATCGTGTTGGCTGTGGATCAACCGCAAGGGGCTATGGAATTCAGGACAGAAGTTTATTTTCAACATACGGGTTACTTTCACAATGTCTCCAACTGGCAGAAATACAAGAGTGAAGTCGAAAGCTACAACCAAGGTGGATGGGGTAATTATCGGCACATGACAACAGGAGGGTGACACTTGGGAGTCACACTCAAGTGTCCCCCCCTCCTCCCAGAATGTAAAGGAGATTAAGGTGGTGAAACAGTTGACCTACAGGGGGATCCCTACTGATGATCAGATTGCTTCCTATTGTATCGCTCTGCAAAGAGTTTCCTACCATCATATCTATCTATCTATCTATCTATCTATCTATCTATCTATCTATCTATCTATCTATCTATCTATCTATCTATCTATCTATCTATCTATCTATCTATCTATCTATCTATCTATCTATCTATCTATCTATCTATCTATCTATCTATCTATCTATCTATCTATATATATATATATATATATATATATATATATATATATATATATATATATATATATATATATATATATATATATATATATATATATATATATATATATATATATATATATATATATATATATATATATATATATATATATATATATATATATATATATATATATATATATATATATATATGTTGCGGTCATTTTTGATGGAGTTTCAAACATCGATCTATTGGTTGTAGGTTTTTCACCCTGGTCAAGGTTTAGTAACTATGTCTTGACTTTGCTGTGTCAGGTTGATTAGGGGTTATCTCCCTTGTTTGTTCATTCATTGTGTTTGACCTTTTGGGTCAAAGGTATACAGTTCTGGGCTATATGCGATGCGCAGTGGAGAGCGCGAATTTAGACTTCCGTCTTGTTGAGTTGTGAAGTCCTGGCTTCTGGGGACGTGTATGTCCATTGTAGTTTCGGGGAGGAAAATCTTCGAAGTGACTGCGTTGTCAGTTTTCCCCATTGATTCTCTGTGCGTCAGGAAGGACGACAGTGTTGTTATTATGTTCTGAGGATTCGTTGCAAGGTAACACCGACCTTTTTCATTACTATGCTTTCGGTGGCAGAATTTGTTAAAGAAGTACCTTCTGTGAGGACAGCTCACCGATCCTGTATGCAGAACTTATACATTGTGCTCAAGATAGCTATGTAAGACTATTTGTCTTTAAACGAACAGAAGTCCAGTGACGAAGAGATATATATATGTATATGCTGGTATATTTATATAAACTTGATAGCAGAGTTTATGCAACCTGCTGATGAAGAGTACACAACTGACGTCATATTTAGGCCGGTGGAATGGCCCCTATTCTACAGCATAAAAAGAAGTAACTGGCGTGTTATGCCAAGTTGAACGACGGCGCTAGTAATAGGATTACTTGAGTGAAGGGCTCGTCTTTTGTATGACGGAGTTATGAAGGTACCTGACGCGTTCAGTCAGAGATACCAAAAGCGGCATTATGAACAGTACATGAAAATAACATAACACTATTGACATGCATACATATATGAATGTTCACCAGCCAGAATGACTGATATGTACCCAGCGATTTCCATTGACATGATGTACATGAACTTGTTTACATTGACTGTTCCTGTTGATGCTACTGTGTGTTTCCGTCAATAAATGTTTTGAAACGTGCCAGCAGTGTCCAAGCATCCTTGACTACTGCATGTGAGTGTATGGGTTGCATTACACAACATATACGAGCCTAAACACATTCGCGCCTTCATTCGCACCCACACTCAGCTCATAGTCTTACAAGTACCGTACATCTAACAACATGATGTTTACTGTCTTGTGCAAGTGCTCACCTCAAGAACGAAAAAAGACAGCTACAATATATATATATACTTCGTTGGAGTGGATAACTCGGTCGATTGAAAGCGATGGTTGCACCAGTATGACTTGTTCCTAAGAAATACAAATACACAGAGCTAATGTATTAATAATATGTTGCTGAATTACCTTCGATCAACATCAGAATGAATAAGGCAAGAGCAGCCTTTTTAGCCTAAACAACATCTGGAAGTCCTCTCAGTACAGCACAAGCACAAAATTAAGATTATATCAGAGCTGTGTGCTTTCTGTGCTTCTCTATGGTGCAGAATGCTGGAGAGTTACAGAGAAGGAAATGTCAAAATTGTCCTCTTTTCACACAACTTGCCTAAGAAAAATTCACCGAATCTTTTGGCCAAATACCATCACCAACCAAGATCTGCTTACTCGGAGCAAGCAAGAGGACATGCACACCATCATAGCTGGCAGACGCTGGAGCTGGGTTGGTCATGTCCTCAAAAGAGACCCCGATGCCATCACAAGAACAGCTATGCTTTGGACCCCCGAAGGAAAACGAAAGAGAGGCGGATCAAAAACAACCTGGCGGAGGACTGTGGAGGCTGAGATGCAAAGAATGAACCAGAGTTGGCGTACTGTACGAAGGATGGCCACCGACCGAGCAAAGTGGAATCATATTGTTGTTGCCCTACAAGACGCCACTAGGCGTGATGGCCACTGACTGCTTTGATGGTCGATGGCTAAGGATCAAAGAAGAAGAAGAATTATCTTCGGCTGGAGGCTCAATAAGTACATAAAATAAGAGGCTGTTGTAAAATTATATTATTAGATAGATAGATAGATAGATAGATAGATGGATGGATGGATGGATGGATGGATGGATGGATGGATGGATGGATGGATGGATGGATGGATGGATGGATGGATGGATGGATGGATGGATGGATGGATGGATGGATGGATGGATGGATGGATGGATGGATAGATAGATAGATAGATAGATAGATAGATAGATAGATAGATAGATAGATAGATAGATAGATAGATAGATAGATAGATAGATAGATAGATAGATAGATAGATAGATAGATAGATAGATAGATAGATAGATAGATAGATAGATAGATAGATAGATAGATAGATAGATAGATAGATAGATAGATAGATAGATAGATAGATAGATAGATGTTAGGAAACTCTTTACAGAGCGATACAATAGGAAGCAGTCTGATCATCAGTAGGGATCCCCCTGTCGCTCAATAAGTACAAGTCAAACATATTTATCTCACAGATGTGGGCGGGGTAAACACAATTTACAACAAACTTAGAAAATGAAGTTGTTGTACTTGCCATCCTAGAAATACCTGTGAGACTCCCTGACATAGGAGCACAATCCTATTGTTTACATCACTGCCAATAGTAATCTTGAGCGAAGGTAGCTATTTTTGGAAATCTTATCATTCTACTCCACTTCCCGGGCCATTACTGGACCACTACAGCAGATCAACGCAGACAAGCTGCGACACCATCTCATTAAAATGGAGCCTGATAAATAACTACTACGCGCTTACAACAACAGAAAATTATGTTTTAGAGCGCGGGGAAGACAAGGAGGCAGATGGACAAACATCCTACAACTACACGGTCTCACAGAAGCCAACTCTACACACTTGGCTCAATAACGCAAACTTCAGCTTAACAACTACTAAGCTTGCTTCACGGCAATAGTTGAAGGAAAGAAAATCAAAAGTAAGTGAGTACAAATGTATGTTTGTCCTGGTCTTTCGAAGTTGATTCTGTACACATCTTGTTATACCTGTTCTCCCGCGTCCAACAGCAGGTGTGTAAATCACTCTGCTAACACGGTACTATTAAATTAATCACCGTGATTAAAAACAAAATAAATAAATACAAATACATTAGTAATGTTTATTTTAACTTCCTTATTCGAATATTAGTAACTCGTAATGTTTGTAAATATGGCGGGTTATTTATACATCTGAGCAAAGGGCCAGGAATTTCTGAATCCCGCGACTGGTATGACGACGTTATGACCTATATTTAAGGCTTATCATGTGTAATGTTGAGACACCCACATATACATCGTCGTTATCATAATTTTCTCTCTTCACTTCATATATAGCATGGAACCACCAAGGCCGGTTGTCCGGTTGTAGGAAGCCTGCACCAAGTTTTACAAGATGAACTTGCCAGCCACATGATCAACCTCATAATAGTGGACTCGTCCGTCATGGCTGATGGCGAAGTCTTACTGATGGCGAAGTCTTACTGATGGCGAAGTCTTACTGATGGCGAAGTCTTATTATTCTTATTTGTCTTGTCAGAATTCCCTGGGAACTATAGTGTACGCGCATTTACAGACAGACCGGAAATTAAAAACTTGAGTGATACCTAGATGGCAGGGAGGATAGTGTAATTCGCTTGCAGAGCTAGACGGGGTTGTCGCACGGAAAGTCCTGGGTTCGAGTCCTGGGTAAGCCACTCACGTCTGTTTTTTTTTTCCTGTTGTCTAGTGTTATACTTATTTATTTCTTACGAGTGCCTGAAAACATACCTGTATGTTTGTCTAAAATAAATTAAAAACTTGTCGAGTTTGTCAAAAGTGGTTTTTTTTTTTAAACTTCATCTAAGGTATCAGATTTACCTAGAACATCAGTGTGTACCTGACTATCTAGAGAAGACAACAACAACAACAACAACAACAGCCATCTATTTATAGAAAAGGTTAAGGTAGTTTCGTAGCAGTTCTGCCGTAGGGAGAGTGATGTGTTAGAGACTTCACTATACTAGGTCCAGCTTCGAGAGGTGGGGAGTTCCCTTCTTTGCTGCCTTTTCTTCCCTAACTCAAGAGCAAAGACACGTACCCATTTACAGTTGGGTTGACTAAATCGTGCCGACACCGTGAATCGAACTCGACACCTTTGCCGAGAGAAACCTGTGCTCTAACCACTCTGTCAATCGGAAGCTCCATCTCTTTATGCTGAAACATAATAGATATTCACTCATACATAGTTACATAAAGACATGATTACATACTCACACATACCTATTTACATAAAGATATACGTACACATTCGCACATTCATGCTTACATAAAGATTTGCTTACATACTCGCACATGCCTACTTATATAAAGATATACATACACATTAACACAGTCATACTTACATAAAACTTGCTTACATTCTCGCGAATACAGCTACTACTTAGCAGTTGATTCTATTGATTTTACGATATAGTACTGTTTCATCTTGAATATTTATGTATTTATTTTTCGCTATTGCCTCACCACAACCACTAACACTACCACTACTACTACTACAACCATTGCAGCAATAACGACAAACGCTTCAGATGTAGCTAGCGCCAAAACATTCTTACCAGCATAAAAATATTTTTGATTGTGAGAAAGATAGTGTGTGACAGTATTGCCTCCCCTTTTATTACAAATAAGGGAGGGAAACCTGAGGCCTGTAAACAGTAAATTAATATGAAACAAATATAAAGGTATGTTATCAGGCACTCGCAGGAAATAAAGAAGTAGAACACCAGACAACAGAAAAACAACAGACATGAGTGGCTTACCCAGGATTTGAACACTGGACCTTCCGTGCGACAACCCCGCCTAGCCATGCAAGCGAATCACACTATCCGCTCTGCCATCTACGCATCATCAAAAAATGATGTTTCAATGGCAGGTCAATAGTGCGAACCACAATACACGACACCAGAAGTCCTCCATGGGCAGTTCAGCCTATTAATGACGCAATCACTTCTGTTGTATTTCTATCAAGCAGTATAGGCCGAATCCAACAAGACCCTTAGGACCTTAATACTGTGTTAAATTTGTAAAATAAAAAATAGCAAAATTTAATAATCACTTAAGTTTTAACAGTTTGAAAATACATGTAATTGAATAGTTTAGAACAGCGGTTTTCAACCTGTGCGCCACGGCGCCCTGGTGCGCCGTGGGTGGGCTTGGATTTTTTTCGTATTTAGCTGTAAAAAAGAGCTGTGGGAAATTTCATTTTTTGTGTTTGTCAACTTGCGTGACCCCGGAGAAATGTCACTTTTGACGTTGGCCAGCCTTTGAAGTTCCGCTCCCCAACCCGCCTATCAATATTCCGCGCATTCACCATGTCAGTGCTAAGTACTTTCTGGACACTGACTTCCGGTTAAAAGTTGCATACCTCTGTGATCTTTTTGAAAAGTTGAACTCGTTGAATAAGTCTCTGCAAGGAAGTGAAACTCATTTGATTCAACTTATTGACAAAGTTTCGGCCTTCAAAAAGAAGCTTCTTCTTTGTAAGAGAAAAATCAACGAAGGGGGAGAATTGGACTACTTCCCTGCTTTGCAGCAGTTCATTACAGACAATGAAATAGATTTTAGTGCAGATATTGTTTCTATAATTCAAGGACACTTATCTCAATTCAGTGTTCATTTTGAAAAAATACTTTCCTGAAAACTGTGACAGGTTTAAGTGGGTTCAAAATCCATTCAGTAGTGATGGTCCTTCGGACTTCAGTACTGCAGAAGAGGAAGAATTGATAGAACTTTCATCAGACTCTTCACTACAAGCGAAGTTTCCACCAATTGCATTGCTAAAATTTTGGTATTCAGTACAACAGTAGTTCCCAAGCTTGAGCAAGAGAGCACTGAAGATATTAATTCTTTGTGCAACCTCCTATCTCTGCGAGGCTGGGTTTTCAGCAATGGCTGTAATAAAAACCAAGTTCAGATCAAGACTTGATGTGGAGAAGGAAATGAGGGTAGTTGTATCTCAATTGGTGCCAAGATTTGACAAGCTGTGTAACAACAAGCAAGCTCAAGTTTCACACTGAGGTGACTGGTACTTTATTCATCATATTTTTTGTTTTGTTTTACTGTACATGTTTTTTGTTATGGAGATTTAATCACGAGTGCAGTATATCAGTGAATGATTTTCAGACAAAAACAATAAAAAAATGGTAGAAAGAAATGACTTTATCTATGCTGTTTTCTTTTTTATAGTAAGTGTTTTCAACGTGAACTTTGTGTATATTTTTTCTTGTACGTGTAATTTTTTCACAGATTGTCCAATTGCATTTTTTTTAACAATTACATTAAAAAATTACTTTGCTTAAAAGTCTTTCCAAAGCTTTCCTGCTAAAAAAAAAAGTTAGTCTAAATGTCGAAACATCGCTAGAGTTTTTACCAGTTATCCCACAGGGGAGCCGCTAAAAGAATGTAGTGTAGCCGTGTACATAGCTGTTCCTTTGGAAACAGGCTATAAAAAAAACCAGATTAGCATATAAATTTCTACTTTCCGAGAAACAGATCAAATGTTAATTAGGATGGAGTCGCGTTACATGTCAAAATTAGTCACGTGATTTTTATCCAATCGTAAGGCTCAATATTATTCAGCCGGCAGGAAATGTAGAAGAGACGCGAAATTTCCCCAACAACCTAGTTAGTTGAAAAAGACGCGTCTAGCTAGTAAGACGACATAACGGTGGCCCCAAACTCCCTGGTCATAGCAAAAGGCAGAGTAAAAAATTATGAGTACATAACACCAGGGCAATCAATTCAAATACAGCCCCTAGCAGAAGAAAGCATTATTGGTGACCCATTGTTGCAAATTACAGAGGGAATCGCTGAAGTCTCGAAGTCCAGAGATTTCCCCATCATGATATTGAATATGTCAGGAAAAACTACCACTATAAATAGAGGCACAATTGTAGCACAAGTAGATACGTCAACAATAAGACAGACTAAAACCAATAGAGACCATTCACAAATTGTCTCAACCACTCCCACTGGACATAGTGCACGAAATCGCAGTACAAATAACCATGGTACACGAAAGGTAAACAGTTATAAGTCATATGCAGAAAATGGCAGAGATACCAGTCACAGTTATATTACACCACAGCATACCCCACCCAGACTGCAGAAACAAACCAGTCCATGTATAAGAAGGAGAGAAATAAGGCAGCCACGGTATGAGAATGACTATAATTACTCATTCTTACGCCCCAGCACACCAAGAGAAAAGATGAAGTGCTGTATATCAGAAAGAAGCAGAGAAACAGAGATTGTCTTGCCAGGAGGATATCCGAAGCGACAAGACAGAGATACATGTCCCATGGAGTATCAATATAACTCAAAAACAGGTGGATATGATAAAGTCCCAAAACCAATTGAATGTTCCGAAGAAAAGGAAGAATTCTTATATGACTCCACCACAGGAGGATACTATAGCAGCAAAGTTGGAAACAGAAAGAATGAAAAATTTTCGCCCAGGGAAAGAAGACAGCCCTATAGCACAAACAGAAGAAATACAGTAACGTACGCGGATAAGCGCAGTTACGGCAGAAATAATCAGAAAAAATGGCACAACAACGACTACCCCAGAAATAATACTAGAAACGTATATACAGTAAATGCAGTGACAAATGGAAATGCACACAGCACATGGCAGAGGAAACAATACCAAGCACAGCAAAATGAACGGCAAAGAAATACGCAAAAGAAAACCACATACCAAGAGCAGATATGTTCACAAGATGCAAGAAAAATGTCCCAAGATTATGGGAATGAAACGGAGGCATCAAGACAGACCAGAGATATCATAGCAGATCATAAATACAGAGAGAGAATAGCTCAGCTACTTGCGACCCTGAATGCCACAGAAGATAATAAGCAACGTTTGAAAACGTTTGTAGAAAAGCACCAGGATGTATTCGCACTCAATGACATGGAATTAGGCAGAACTAACACTGTCACAATGGACATTCAAACAACCACAGAGGAGCCAATACATATGAAACCCTATCATACGCCCTTGAAAAACAGAGAACTCGTGGAAAGGTCTATAAATGAAATGCTACAGGCAGGAATCATCGAAAGATCCAGATCCCAATGGTCCTCCCCCATCGTTATCGTAATGAAGAAAGATGGGTCCAGTCGCTTTTGCTGCGATTACCGAGCCCTGAACAAAATCACAAAAGTCATTTCCTACCCCCTCCCCAGGATAGACGATCTACTTGCGAAGTTAGGAAAGTCTACCTACTTTACCACACTTGATGCAAGGTCAGGCTTTTGGTGCATCCCCATGACACCTGAGGCAAAACAGAAATCCACATTCTGTTCCCATATCGGAAGTTTTTTTTGGAATGTTATGCCATTTGGTCTAAAAGGATCACCAGCAACATATATGTCACTCATGGATGAAGTGTTAAAGGGTCTACATCCATTTGCTCTGGCATACATAGACGATATCCTGATACATACCGCAGGCACGATGGAAGACCACCTCCGCAAAGTTGAAACAGTTTTTGATAGACTCAGACATCACCAAATAAAGTTAAAACTGTCCAAGTGTGAATTTCTAAAGACAGAAACCAAATATTTAGGCTTTGTTATCAATAGAGATGGCATCAGACCTGATGAAGATAAAGTCAAAGCCATAAGAGAAATGCCTAGCCCCAAGACGGTCAGACAAACACGCTCCTTTATCGGTTCCGTAGGATACTATAGACGCCATATCATACATTTCTCACAAGCAGCTGAGCCATTGATAGCTCTTACCCGCAAGTATGCACGATTTAGATGGACAGAAGAGTGCCAGAAATCGTTTGAATATCTCAAAGATGCCCTAACCGCCATTCCGCTTCTGGGACATCCAGACATTTCTCAGCCCATGATATTGTACACCGATGCCTCGAATAACGCAATTGGTGCTGATAAGGTTGATAACGTTGGATTTTTATTCCCGTTAATGATATCCACCAAAAGATAGATATAAGTGGATGGAAGCAGACATCATCATCATCATCAGTTGATAAGATCTCTATGGTGTTGTTTGCTCCACTGTAGGGTATGGAATGTCAACTTGACCTACGCAGTGGTGTGTAGACATGGATTGAGTGTATAATGTGCGAATGATGATAAAGGTTCGTGGTGTTGACAAAAAATGTTCTTTTCTCACACTCATGTATGGCTGGAAGTCATCGACACCAACGACTGTGTACCTTTTCTAAAGTTTAATTGGACGTACACACTCGACAGCACAGATAGTGACAAATCACAGGTTGCCATAATACATCATAGTACAGTGGATAAATGGTCTTGCAATGTTACATGGGCACTCATGTAGAATAAGTGTATAATGGACTGTCAGTAGCCAAGCACTCAGTATCGCCCATCCATATATCATCTGACTTCACTGACTGAGCACGTCAGCTTATAAACAATATTTCAGATGGCTTCTAAACCTAATCTCGTCTAGCGACGATTCTTCAACATAATGTTCAGCACATATTTTTCCATATAATAATATTGAACCGCTAATAACGGGTTCTCATGTGTAGCAGTGATCTCTGGACTAAACAAGCGATAATACGGGCATCCCTTTTCTCTTCTTGAAAGTCACTACATGTTTTGGTTCCAAGATGGCTTCACTCGTGAGCTGTCACTCACGTTTGGATACAGATAATGAATCTGTCCTAAAGTTAGTCATTCATAAAACATTTCATTGCTCTGTAGATTTGATCATGAACAATTGACTGCAATCTACAGGATATAGTGCTGCTAGGAATCGAAGTCGTTTTCATCGAGTCAAATATATTCTCTTAGACATTCAAATCGTAACTATCGAAAATGGTGGCTTCGATCGAGAGTTCATAAGAGTATCTTTGATTACCTTGGTATAGGAAATATGAAACTGCCATTCCTTGGCAATACGACTAAACACTGGGGTAAAGCATACACGATAGGTTTAGACGACTATCACCTTCCCCACAAATACTGAGATCACTTTTTCCCCGGCGACAGGCCGACATGGAAAACACACAGTCCCTATCAGGACGAAGCCAAATCACACCACACTCTAGCGACACATCCGCCGAATAGCCTTCGACCTCTCTAGAGACAACAGAACATATAGTTCGACTTAGATATGTAAAGATATACAGATATAAGACAGACTCGTCCTACTCAGACAAACAATACACATAAATTCAGGCCATAGATATTCTGAAGCAAGAACAATCTATTATTACCCAACAACGAATAAATCGCAGTAAAATGGATTTATCCGCGGAGTTTGATCGAAAGAGCCGACACAACTTTCAAGGGAAGTAACTCAATAATGACTTTCCCTTAAGCACTAAAAAATTACCTATGTATAATATTGTAAGATATCAAAGACTGCACGTAACAGTCTTACCACACCTCCCGGGAAAAAAAAAATGGAACTTTTTTTTTTTTGAAATACATCTAGGAGCAACGTACAATAGGCTCACAACGCATGAATAATGCGCAGATGAAAATATCAGGAATACCTATAACGCCTAATATGAGGCTAAGTCGACTTATGGAGCGACTGGTGAGAATGTGTCTCATAAACTGAGAGAAATTATTTCTCTACAAGTATATTTTTTTCAAGGAAGGTGTCATCAAAGTATAATACAATTCTGGCAATTACACAATGCCTAAAAAATTCATATCATCATTTCGCATTAGATATCTTAAATTTATGATTTATGAAGAAAAAATCATCAAAGCACAGCGGTGAATAAACATCAATGAACCGCTATGTAGTGATACAATCATTATATTATTAAATTACAAATGTGTATCTATCATGATATAGAAAAGGAACTACTATAGAACTAGACATATCAAGAAGTCTAAGCCCTAATAGTTATGTGGAATCATGTGGGCATCTTGACAGAATGTCTGCCATCACATTATCTGATCCACGAATAGCTCGCACAGAGAAATGAAAAGGTTGAAGAGCAATTGCATATCGAGTAGACCTCGAGCTCTTCAAATTCTTACTCTGTATAGCAGTAAGAGCTTTTTGGTCGGTTTCTACTATGAAATGTGCGCCTAGAAGGAATCTCTGTAGTTTGAGGATCGACCAAACCATAGCTAATAGCTCACGGTCTAAAACCGAATAATTCCTTTCTGCCGCATTAAGTTTTCTGGAAATATACATTACAGGATGCAGAGTTCCAGAGTACTCTTGCATTAGTGCCGCTCCAATCCCAGTGGATGAAGCGTCACTACGAAGAACGAATGTCTTATCTTTAGTGGGTAGCACTAAAATAGGTGGTGTTGAAAACAGTGTTTTAATCTTATCCAGAGAGCATTGGCATTCCTGAGACCAGTGGACCACATTAGGCGAACCTTTCTTTAGAAGTGTTGAGAGAGGTGCCATGATAGAGGATAGATTCTGAATGAATCTGCCATAAAATTGAATAAGACCTAACAGACTTCTCACCTGTTTTTTTAGTCTTAGGGATTGAGATGTTAAGTATCTTACTAGTATTATGGTCCTCTGTCTTTAGGAAACCATGACCAACTCGGTGGCCTAGGAAAGAAATTTCGCTAAAACCAATATAGGCTTTAGAGGGTTTCGCTGTCAGGTTGTGCTCACGCAAAGTAGACAGCAATTCATCTAACCCTGAATAGTGATCTTCCCAAGTATCGCTGAAAAGACAGATGTCGTCTAGATATGCAATGACATCTGACCGATAAGATAGGATTCGGCGCATCATGCGTACGAATGTAGCTGGTGCGTTCATAAGACCGAAAGGCATAAAATTCCATTGGAACAAACCTCTAGGTGTTGAAAAAGCCGTGAGAGGTTTGGCGCGTTCAGATAAAGGAACTTGCCAATATCCTTTAGACAAATCAAGTTTAGTGAAAAAATGAGATTTGGAGAGTCGAGTAAGTAGCTCTTCCAGTAAAGGCATAGGTTCGGCATCGAACTTAGTTACTTGATTCAATTTTCGATAGTCAACGCAAAGACGTATGTTATTGTCTTTTTTTCGCACAATAACCATCGGCGAAGAATATGCAGAGGTGGATGGTTCGATTATTTTCAAATCTATCATCTCATCCAACTCTTTCTCGACCTGTGCTTGAAAATGTATATTTATAGGATAAGGTCTAATCCTAATAGGAGTATGGTCAGTTAGAACAATGTCATGTTGAATGACATTCGTTTGTCCAGGGATGTCAGTGAGTACATCCTGAAATGTTTGCAACATAGTTGAAACTTGTCGCTGTTCTCCTAGAGACAAATCAGGAGAGACAGTAACGTTCTTCCATGATTCACTGGAATGAAGTGGGATCATTGGAAGAGGAAGATTTACATCTGAAAAACTTGTTTCCTCATCCTGTATCACGGACAGTGATGAGTAATGACCATGTGGTACTGGAGAATTGTCCGTTGCTTGGAAAATGGGTTGCAAATAATCCGGACGTTCATGGAATTCAGTAAGCATATTGATGTGGAAGGTTTTATGCTTCCCATCAATATCGACAATATAGTCGACATCGGAAATTTTCGATATTATATCGTACGGACCTTTCCAAGAAATAAGTAATCTGTTTTCCCTAAAAGGTAGTAATACAAATGCTTTGTCACCAGGACAAAGTTGTCGTAAGCATCTCTTCTTATTGGCAAATTGCCTTGCCTTCTGTTTCGCAAATTCAGAAGAAGAAGTTGCTAATTTGCATGCTTCGATAATCTTTTGTCTCAACGCGATGACATATTCGTAGGATGACTTTGTGTCATCGTCAATATTGTCAGATGTTATGAGATCGTGAAGCAACGACATAGGGCCACGCGGACGCGCGCCAAAGACGAGTTCAAAGGGAGAAAATCCCGTATGTTCATTGGGTACCTCTCTGTAAGCGAAGAGGGCCGCAGGTAAAACTCTGTCCCAGTCCTGAGGATGATCCTCAGTTATCTTCCCCAGTAAGTTTTTAAGTGTTCTATTAAGGCGTTCGACCATACCATTAGACATTGGATGGTAGATACTACTTAAAGATCTATCTATCTGCAGAGTAGACATTACTTGAGACATGGTATCTGATATTAGTTGGGTGCCATGGTCTGACAATATCTCTCCGGGGAACCCCAGACGAGAAAATATAAGCCAAAGAGCATCTGCAATATCAGCAGTAGTAATGCTCTTCAGAGGAATAGCCTCTGGCCAACGTGTGCACATATCAACACACGTCAAGATAAACTGATGTCCTCTGGCAGACTTGATCTTAAATGGACCAATTATGTCTATGGCCATTTTTTGGAACGGCCGAATAGGAATGTCCGCCGCCTGAATGGGTGCAGCATGCCGTGGACCTTTGGATTTAACTTCCTGACATACTTTACAAGATCGACAATAAATCCGTATGTCCTTGTTTACCAATGGCCAAAAGAAAGCCGCAAGGACTCTTGACTTAGTACGGGAAAAAACCCATGTGTCCAGCACACTGAGAGTCGTGAGCGTGCTGCAAAATTTTAACTCTCAAATTCTTGGGAACCAGGATTTGAGAATGACTTGACGTAATGGAGTCTTGAACCATACGTACAAGTACGCCATTCTTCTTTGTAATCCACGATTTACGACTTGTGTCTTTATTCGGATCACCTTTAGTTGCAAGAATGAAGAATTTCTTCAGAGTGGGATCATCTTCTTGCTGTTTTATAAACGAGTCACGAGAAATTACCAAGGGATTATCTTGGTTATGCACTTCATTATTTTCAATAGATGAAGTTTGAGGCATATTAAGAGCCTGAGCTCTAGTGACTACAGCGTTAGCAATCTGCATGTTTTGCCTTTCCCACGTGGAAATTTGTTGCGGAGTGCATTCTTTGACTCCATGAATGCGACCGATGATGAGGTCAGCGATCGGATTCGGAAGAAGACATGCGTGTACATCTCCTGTAAAGAAAGGAGTAGCAATCCTAATGATAGCAGTAGAGTATTTCTCTAATGTGCCGCCAAATGTTACACATTTGACTACTTGTCCAGTGGCACGGGAAGGATCTACGAGTGACTGCCTAACACCAATTGTGGTGCATCCAGAATCAAATAGCACAGAGACTGGATTGTTATTCACTAAACCCTTATGTAAGACAAGAGAACCTCTTCCATCATGCGCGACTGATGCCGGAAGAGCAGGAAGAGGATGGCCACAGCTTAAAGTAGACTCTGTGGTTGGCTCAAATAGCGTTTTGCATTGGGGGCACTGAGATGCTCTCCCAAAATCAAAAGCGGCACATGCCATATTACTAGCATCATTATTATCTTTACTCTGTTTATAGGCTTCATTGGACTCTTGTTGTGCAGAGTTTGCCTGAAAATGTGGTTTATGTCTTTTGTATTGAGATCTACCTCGGTTATTATCACCTCTGTAGTTATTGTTACCTCTATTGTAACCCCTATTTGGGTTTGAGTCATAGTTCCCTTGGTTACCATTATCATATTCATTATAATGAGTATCTCTGTAATTATGATCTTGTTGACTCCAAGACGGATAACCCTGATAGTTTCTATAATTACTTCCTCTACGGAAATTCCTATAATTATGACCACCCCTGTGTCGAGAGCTATCAGCTCGTCTCCAGTTCTTTGAAGAAGAACCCTGAAATGATTGGTTACCTTGGTTTTGATAACTATTATGGTTACCTTTTTTATCAAATCTGTTTTGAGGTCCCTGAAATCTGTGTGAATAATTGGGATTGTATGGTGTTGCTGAAGCAACTGGCATACTCTCCTTAATCTTAGTGTTGCCAAAAGTCACGTCGGGGTGTGCAGTGACATATTGGGAACAATATTCTTCCATTTCTTTTAGAGATTTAGGTTTACGCTCATGTATAAATTCAAGGAAAGGTTTGTTCACACATGACATAATCTTATCTCTGAGCAACAAATCCATAAGTCCTTCATACGTTTTTTCTGTTTTGGAAAGCTCAATCCAACGATCAACTGTGAGACGTGCCTTTGCAGTGAATTCTGAGAATTCTACACCCGTCTCAGGCACCATCGTTTTAAATAAAAGGCGATAGCCTTCCTCACTTAGCTGATATTTTTTTATCAAAGCCGCCCTAATGACATCATAATTATCCTTATCTGCTTCTCCTACAAGGCATAATCTAGTCAAAGATTCACCTTTCAAGTTTTCTGATAATTGATTAGCGTATTGTGATTTATCCACATTATGTGTACGACAAGAACGTTCAAATCTATCCAGCCAGAATGTAATATCGTCACTGGACTGATTGAACGGTGGAACCTTAACCTTGTAAGTAGAAGGTTTACCATTACCACTAGATGCCTGATTAACATTACTCATACTTGTCAATCTCAATTTCTCTAACTCAAATTCATGTTCTCTTATTGCTTTTTTCTCTTCAGCATCTAATCTTTTTTGTTCAGCCTCCCTGTCTAATCTTTTTTGTTCAGCTTCCCTGTCTAATCTTTTTTGTTCAGCTTCACTGTCTAATCTTTTTTGTTCCGCAGCAGCTTCTCTTTCTAATTTTTTTTGTTCAGCTTCACTGTCTAATCTTTTTTGTTCCGCAGCAGCTTCTCTTTCTAATTTTTTTTGTTCAGCTGCAGCTTCTCTTTCTAATTTTTTTTGTTCAGCTTCAAATCTCCTTTCCTCCACCTGCATCTGCAATTTCTTTTGTTCAGCAGCAGCCTCAGCTTCTCTTTCTAATCTTTTCTCTTCCGCCATAGCTTTTCTTTCTTCTGCAGCTAATCTTTTCTCTTCTGCAGCTAATGCTTTGTCATATTGAGCAACTGCCCATTGTTCTAATTGTTGACCAGTCTTATCAAGGGCTTTCCCTTGTGTAATGAAGTATTCTAATGTAGCCATGATGTCTAACAATAATACTAATCACCTGAATCAATAATAATACCACAAGTTCTCAATGACTTGATTAATCAGTATACTATCCCAATATCTGTGGGTCACAAGCCTTTAATAAGGTCTTGTATAATAGTAATAATAATCAGGTACTGGTTTATACCATAATCCAAGTGCAGTGCACAGGCAATTGTGTCTTATGAAATATACCTATATAAAACATATGTCAACCAACAGAATACATAAAGTACAAATAGGACTGACAATACAAGAACGTTTGCAGAAATCAAAATAAATCAAATAGGGAAATCAATGAAAATAATCACTGAATCTGCAAAGAATAACAACACAAATGACGTCACAATATATGAATATAAATTGAGAATAGAACTGAAAGATAGCAAAAAAAAAAAAAAAGGTTAGACCAACAAATTACAAACAAATCAAAACAAAACTAAAGAACAAAGAAATATTACAAAAATAACAATAATTACAGACTTCACAGCTAACACAAAAGCAACAGTTGTCGCAGCAAATTTTCAATCAAGAAAATTGCACCTATAGAAAACGCCCACAACGGACCCTCTATGACGTGGGATATTCTGTTGTGAGGACGCCGCCCAACCTTAAACACAACCCGCTGACATAGAAACTAACATACTATACAAACAAATAACATGTAAACATAAATATATATAAATTATGTGTATGATAGTATGTGTTGCAAAATAGGCTCAGTTTTACAGTAATGGCAAAGTTATTTTTATGAAAACAAACAAACTGCCACTTTATTCAATTAAACATTCTGGCCTTAAATATTAAAGTTCATATATGGAAAACAAGAAGATCCATCGATGAAAATAGGACTTCTTAGTTCACTCATACTGTCTTCCTGTTAACATTGACAAGAATTGATCCAACTGTTCTGTGAAACTCTATAATGTCTAATGTAAAAAAATGTCAACAACGCTGACCTACATACTGCATTCACCTGACAGGTCACGTGACGAAGTGTTGACAAAGAGCAAACCAATACTGCAAGTGTGTCGTATCAGCCACAGGAAACGGTCTGGTATCGGTAATCTGTTGACTTCTGAACTTCTGCGAGGTCAAACCCAGAAAGCTGGTCCACCAGTTGATAAGATCTCTATGGTGTTGTTTGCTCCACTGTAGAGTATGGAATGTCAACTTGACCTACGCAGTGGTGTGTAGACATGGATTGAGTGTATAATGTGCGAATGATGATAAAGGTTCGTGGTGTTGACAAAAAATGTTCTTTTCTCACACTCATGTATGGCTGGAAGTCATCGACACCAACGACTGTGTACCTTTTCTAAAGTTTAATTGGACGTACACACTCGACAGCACAGATAGTGACAAATCACAGGTTGCCATAATACATCATAGTACAGTGGATAAATGGTCTTGCAATGTTACATGGGCACTCATGTAGAATAAGTGTATAATGGACTGTCAGTAGCCAAGCACTCAGTATCGCCCATCCATATATCATCTGACCTCACTGACTGAGCACGTCAGCTTATAAACAATATTTCAGATGGCTTCTAAACCTAATCTCGTCTAGCGACGATTCTTCAACATAATGTTCAGCACATATTTTTCCATATAATAATATTGAACCGCTAATAACGGGTTCTCATGTGTAGCAGTGATCTCTGGACTAAACAAGCGATAATACGGGCATCCCTTTTCTCTTCTTGAAAGTCACTACATGTTTTGGTTCCAAGATGGCTTCACTCGTTAGCTGTCACTCACGTTTGGATACAGATAATGAATCTGTCCTAAAGTTAGTCATTCATAAAACATTTCATTGCTCTGTAGATTTGATCATGAACAATTGACTGCAATCTACAGGATATAGTGCTGCTAGGAATCGAAGTCGTTTTCATCGAGTCAAATATATTCTCTTAGACATTCAAATCGTAACTATCGAAAATGGTGGCTTCGATCGAGAGTTCATAAGAGTATCTTTGATTACCTTGGTATAGGAAATATGAAACTGCCATTCCTTGGCAATACGACTAAACACTGGGGTAAAGCATACACGATAGGTTTAGACGACTATCACCTTCCCCACAAATACTGAGATCACTTTTTCCCCGGCGACAGGCCGACATGGAAAACACACAGTCCCTATCAGGACGAAGCCAAATCACACCACACTCTAGCGACACATCCGCCGAATAGCCTTCGACCTCTCTAGAGACAACAGAACATATAGTTCGACTTAGATATGTAAAGATATACAGATATAAGACAGACTCGTCCTACTCAGACAAACAATACACATAAATTCAGGCCATAGATATTCTGAAGCAAGAACAATCTATTATTACCCAAACAACGAATAAATCGCAGTAAAATGGATTTATCCGCGGAGTTTGATCGAAAGAGCCGACACAACTTTCAAGGGAAGTAACTCAATAATGACTTTCCCTTAAGCACTAAAAAATTACCTATGTATAATATTGTAAGATATCAAAGACTGCACGTAACAGGTGCATGTTTGGTACAACCAGTACTAGAAGATGAAACACCCATACTACCAGACATCCCCAATGTGAAACCCATTGCATTCCTATCCCACGCATTGTCAAAGTCACAAAAACGGTGGACCACCATTGAGAAAGAAGCATACGCCATTCACTATGCAGTACAGAAATTAGACTTTTATGTGAGAGGGACGAAACTCACTATCAGAACTGATCACCAGCCTTTGGTTAACTGGCTCACCAAAACACAGGAACAGCCTAAGAAGTTACAGACATGGGCAATGAATTTACAGTCCTATGACACCACTATCGAACATATCCCTGGCAGATTGAACATCTGTGCAGATCTCCTATCCAGAATCAAATATGATGATGAAACCGAAGTGAAAACAATTAGAGTCAAAAATGATGGCACATCCTCAGAGATTGACGATAATGCAAAAGAAATTAATGAAATTACTTCATCAAGTCGAAGAAGTACCTCAGATTCTGCCACTCAAGTAGAAGAAGAAAGTCAAGATATGCTTGACATGAGAGTAGAACAAGCGAAAGATGCAGAAATTGTTAAGCTGCTCACATACGTGAAGGAAAACCCAACAAAAAGTAAAGATTTTACAGTACACCCAACGGATGGAGCTCTATACTATATTGATAGTAAACAAGAAGGGACACTAAGAAAAGTCATTCCAGCACATCTAGTCCCGGAAGTATTGCTACAGTTTCATGATAACAACGGGCACATGGGAAGAGACAAAACAATTGATGTCATAAAGAAAAGGTATTATTGGCAAACTTTCTACAAAGACATTACAGAATATGTAGCCACCTGTAGAACATGTAAATTGAGAAACATGAAGCCACATTTAATTCCCCTTCAAGAAATGCAACCTTCCCATTATCCCATGCAAGCACTAAGCATTGACTTATCAGGTCCTTACCCACTCACCTAATCAGGCAACAAATACCTCCTGCACATAGTTGACCAATACTCTGTTTGGCCAGAAAGTTACCCACTCAGTGATGCCACATCGCAGTCTATCACGCAAAGTTTTTTACAAGAATTCATTCCCAGGCATGGCTGTCCAAAACGAATCATTTCGGACAACGGTAAACAGTTTATCGGTAACCCATTTAAAGCCACCTTACACCAGCTGAATATTGAGCATACTACTACAAGCTATTATTGCCCAAATGCAAATGGCAGAAATGAGCGCATGCATGCCACCCTACATGATATTATTAGCAAATATATCAAGGGGAACCACCAATACTGGGATCTATACATTAACCAAGCTCTTGAAGCCATCCGAGTAAACGTGAACGATACCACAGGAATGTCACCATTTCTCATGCTATACGGAAGAGAACCAAATTTTCCGCTAGACAACCTACTTCGCCCACAACGAAAATACATGGGAGAAGACCCCATCGAAATAATCCTTCAAGAAAAGTACAAGGCTCACCAGATTGCACAACGAAATACGCAGAAGGCATTTCACAAGAAACAGAAACAACATGATAAATCAGCCAAGCTACCAACGTACAAAATAGGAGACAGAGTATACTACAAGAAACATGTACGCAGTTCAAAATTCGATGACCGATGGTTAGATGGCTACAAAATCATGAAACAAACTACGCCTGTAAACTTCATCATCTGGAATGAAGAGAAACAACACCAAACAAAAGCTCACGTAAAACAGATCAAAATTGATAATCACCGGCCCATTCCGCCTCTGACGACAAATACAAGACCAGTCAGAAAGGCCACCCTAAATTATAATCCATCCAGTACAGATCCGTCTGACATATCAGAGTCAGAGACGACAGACTCTGAATTTTACCAAGACGACCGCATACCCAAACCACCCACCGATGCACTACATCGAGCAAGACAACAACGAGACTCGTCCGAAAGCGAAGAAGATATCCCACCACTTGAATTGCGTAATCGACTCCAAGACAGAGACCTGCGCATTAGAAATGAAGAAATAATGCCTCAGACGTCACACGATGACAAGAACCAAATACCTTTTATTCACACTCAAACTTATTCCCGCGGTGAAAAATCGTCAGCTGATACCTATCACACCCCCAGTTCAGGCAGTTCCAGTTGGAATACCAGCGAAGGACAAACACTGCTATACCACAAGAACAAGATTGCTCGTTCAGAACAATCAGATCCTGAAGAAACGATACCCAAGCAGATTGTTGAACCATATACCAGCAATCTGTATGAAGACGAAACGCAACAAGAAATGCGAAATTACAGTGTCAACCCCGGCACAGCTTTGTCAGACCCCAACGAACAGAATGACAGAGAAATGGTAGAATTGTACCAACAAGAAACAGACATTGATACAGCTAGTTCCATTGAAACCAGTGATGCGGATAGTATATTATTTGTACCAGTCAACTCCAGCGTCAAACGCGCCTATAAAACAGAATCTGATGACTCAATCCCTAGCAACAAAATTCCGCGTACACAGCACAACTATATCAGACGAAAGATTCTGAAGAAACGCTATCGAGTGCCCAAACCAAGCCGAGAAGTATTAGCCTCAGCTTTACTGGTCAAAAACAACAGTGTGCAAATTACTGCGCCCACTGTCAAAGACGTTAACGTACCACAGGCCCAAGTCAGAAGAAAAATCAAGGCGAAACATATACCTGCCTCAAAACTAACAGATGTTCCAGCCATACAAACCCCTACCACAGTGAAACCATCACCGCAATCAAAAGATGTTATGCCATCACCGCATTCGCCAATGTCCTCAGAGCCCCAACAATCAGCAAATGCAGTGTCACCCACAGTTACTCATTATGATTCTCGCCTAAACAGTCGGGAAATTGCAATGCTCGAGGCGATGGAAAAATTCAAAGACCTCGCAAAGCTATTCTGAAAACACGCCCCTCAAGTCTTCAATGTACATGCCATCCCATGTACGGTCACCGCGAATGTGAAAAAACCTTTTTAACAATGTACTAACTTTTCCCCATGTACTCTATTTTCAGTTTTTGACAGTTCAAATGACTTGCTTACAGACTAGGATGTCAAAGCCTCACTGAGAAAGTTTATTTTTCCAGCCTTAGAATACTGATGCCAGAGGAAAATCAAGACCAGCCCACGGAGGATTTTTCATCTTTGACTTACTATTTTTCCATTCCACTATATTGAGACGACATTCTAGACTTGTGATTTTTTCAATCCCAATCATATTCATTCCTTAGAATTACAATCATGTTGTAATCAGGAGATCCTTGATGTACCCTTTCCTCGCCACTTATTGACTACAAATACTGCTACAACATTCATTCTATTCTAACGTAAACTATTACTTGCAGCCCTATTGGTTAGGATTTACTATTAGGAATGTTGATAGTATATCTAGTGTTTAGTGAATTGATTTTTATCATTTTTTAGTACTTGTGATACAATCAGAAAAGAAATCACAAGAAAAGAAAAGAAATCACAAGAAAACAAAAAAAAAAGAAATGAAAAAAAAAAAATAAAAATGAAAAGAGACAAAAGACATAACAGAAAAATGAGAAGAGAAAAACAATTGGAATTCTTTCTTTATAAAGATGTATTATGTTTATATGCCACCCTCACACATTTTGAGGATGATAAGACAATATTGTAAAACATTGACTGCCCTGAGGTTAGCAGCTGAAGAAGAAAAAGAGAAAATAAATCACCCTATACCAGTTATACCCCCACCAGCATGATCTCTGATACTCCAACAATTTTTTGTTGATACTGCCTATCACAAATACCCCAATGACATTTGCGCATGCTGAATTTCTGCAAATGAAGAATCCCTTGAGAGCATTAGTATATGCTAACCCCAGATTGAACACATTACACCTATTTGTTGATGATGCCTTTGCCCATGTTAAAGAAATAGCATTTGCACATGCTGACCTAGCAAATGAAATACCCCTTTACAGCATTTGTATATGCTGAACCCACATTGAACACCCCATTACTGGATGATAACCACTAATGACACATGAGATGAAGAAGCAACTGGTTATGTATGATGAAAATGCCATTTTATATTAAGGTGAAACTTTATGTTGTCACAACTGAGATTTTGTTGTAATGTTTATGCACAAAATCCCCCACATTAACATTGGAGGAATAATCTTAGTCTTTCGTGGTTACGAGATAAGACAAAGAGATAATGGAATATTTTATGAATACCATGGACATGGAACAAATCAGAGCAGATGATTGTTACACATATGAGGACCATATTTGAAGTCATTATTGAAGGATTATCAGTAGACAAGGACCAATAGATTATGATAATCCTATGGAACCACAGGTACTAAGGACACAAAATGGAGATTAAATAATGGAGAAAAAAAAAATAAAAAAATAATGACTGAATAATTGCTACGCCCAGAGGTAAAGGAAATAGAGATACATCCGCATTTTTGGAGAAATCTTTTTTTGATTTTTGCTCATTGCCTTTGTAATATGAACATGGTTGTATAACAAATGACTATTCCTTATCACGAATTACAGAATGTTGTAAGATAGTTGAAATAAATTGACAATTTACTATACTCATAATATACCCAGAATTACAAGAGAGAAAAAAAATACATGGTTGATGAAATTGGACGTACTGAGATTCTGCTCACCCCGAGGATATTGGATAAAAAATAATGTTATCCCAAGGACAGACATGTCACAGATATATCATGGAGATATTATGACATAAGAAAAAAAAATACCTAGATTGGAAATGCAGCAAACTTGGTCAAGGACACCATGAAATAGACCCCCGCCCCACACTTAAGATAACTGACGGATGAGATTTTTGAATTATAAGTACCATAAGTCACCCATCTGGCTGTAGTCAGCGGATGTTACAGGCACCACATAACTCTGACTAACCCTCGACCTGCGAAGGCAGAGTTGGTGTCGAAATATTGCACATATGTAAAAAGACATGTTTTTGTTCATGTTTTGGTAAAGTCTAGACATTTGTATAAATGGTTCCATAAATGATTAGTTGATATATTGTTGATAAATATTCGCAGATATAGTACATGGACAATTAATAAGGATGTATTTCCAGTACAGAATAAGAGGAATAGGAAGGATCCACATTTTAAATATTGGAGCACCATGAGCGATGAATTGGACTTATGGAGAAAATGGAAATGGTACACTTTATGCAAGGATAACCAGAAAAAAAAATATGGATAAATAGTAGTCAGAGTGCCAGGAACTTTGTTTTATAAGGATATTGTAGACTCCTCACGATCAATTGAATATTTTTTTCTTCCCTTCTATGTCACAATTTTTGAGTGATGACCCCAAAATTTTTTTCATCTCATATTGTCAAAAGTTCTTACATCTCAGTTGATTGTTACATAAATAATTGTTTGATGTGTTTTTGAAAAATGTATTGCTAGATAAGGTACATAGGGAGTTACTAAGGATGAATTCTCAAGATAACAGGAGGACTAGAATGGATACAATGATATTGGAACACCATAAATGATACATTGGGGTTATACAAAAGAAAAAAAAAAAAGGAGACAAAAATAAACTGTATACAAGGATGCCTCGAGAGTGACAACATGGATACGTATTGTCAAGAGTATAAGCAGTTGTGTTAACAGAGAAAATAAAGTAATACAGAACCCAATGTAGAAAATTCATGATGATTTGAAACTATATTTTCCTTTTCCCTTATATTTCATAATATGATAGTAACACATTCGTCTGTTCGTTGCTGAATAATTAGATGTTTGAAAATTGATGTATGGTAAGTCAAAGAAGATCTTTGAAAAAAAAAAATATATATATATATATATAAAATAATATTTCTAGGACAGAGTTCACAGAAAAAAAAATACTGTGTTGACAGAAAAGAAGGAATGATTAGAAATAACTGACTAATGGACAGGATCACCACCAGACGTACGGATATTAGAGACAAACATCACATAGTTTAAAAAAAAAAAAGGAATGTAATATAGAACATTTTTTCTACAGTGACGGACTTAGAACGAATTTATACACTTACCATTTGGAAAATGTCTATAACAAGGAAACATACAAATAAATAAATAAGGATAAGCCATGAGGTTTTAATGCTTTTATTGTGAAAAATGATTACTTATAAAAATGATGCTAGTTATATTATCGTCTGATAAATATGCATATTATGTCTAGAGATGTTTTCTACATGTAATAATGAGCAAGTGGCTCATTCACTAAAAAAAAAAAAAAAAAGGAACATGATGAGTACCCATGAGAACATTGGCTATTTTATGAAAGTGGATTGCCATTACCATAGGAATTGGAGATCCTGGACATTACTAAGGATATTGCAGAGTACTTGGAAAATAAAATAAATAAGTACGCCAGGAAGAAAAAAAAAAAAAAGAAGATTTTTTAAGTCTTGCAGACTTATATATGGAGCAAATAACAGGAACAGAAAAGAGATAACACCCCCCCCCAACCATATCCAAGAGAATGTAATCAACTATATTGTGAATGAAATGTAATAGATTATGATAATGCAGCCAAGTTCTGCAAATAAGATATTTTATTGTTCATTTCCCAGTGTTGCCACTCGTCACATTTTTTGGTGATGACCTTATGATTGTTTTTAAGATTTTGTTGGGCAGTGTTGCCAATTGGTAAATTTGGTTCAAATATGTATTGATGTGAAAGATAGTTTGCAATTTTTTTGGAGATGATGTCCATCTATAAGGCCCCTTTATAGACGACAGTCCCATATAGACATAGGAGCTCAGATGTAGGAATTTCGTTAAATTTTCTGAGATATTTTTGGACTTAGAAAAATTTTTTGAACTTTAAATTTTTCAGAAATTTTTTTTTTTGAACTTAGAAATTTTTGGGGATGAATTTTTGTTATTGATAGTACTCAAATGTTTCCCTACGGGATACATTTGCGGAGCCCCGGGATCTATATGTAGCCGTGTACATAGCTGTTCCTTTGGAAACAGGCTATAAAAAAAACCAGATTAGCATATAAATTTCTACTTTCCGAGAAACAGATCAAATGTTAATTAGGATGGAGTCGCGTTACATGTCAAAATTAGTCACGTGATTTTTATCCAATCGTAAGGCTCAATATTATTCAGCCGGCAGGAAATGTAGAAGAGACGCGAAATTTCCCCAACAACCTAGTTAGTTGAAAAAGACGAGTCTAGCTAGTAAGACGAACAAGTTTTGTGCTGATAACGCAGTGGTTTTACTGCATGAAAGTTATCTAGGTTGAAGAATTAGAAATTCCAGGAATGATGGCATGTTCTCTTCAAAGTGCATTTTTGTGTATTTAACTTCTATATTCGAAGTCTGTAAGTAGGAGCTAATTACTAATCAATTATTGACCCATTGTTGCAGATTTAGAAAAAGGATTCATGGCTGCAAGTTGCGCCTATGAGTCGAATGCAGAGATGATGGAATTTGCTCTGTACAAGCATAAATTGATCAAATTGCAGAATATGAGCATATAACGAAACCCCTTGAGAATAATGAATTAATCGGTCTGAAGTGGAACAGCTTATATGAAATTGGATCAACGCAAACTGGTATTTAAACAGAAAAAAGTAGACAGGAGTTGGATAAGCCTGATTCATACAAGTGTCAATTCCCCATGCTAGATCATTGAGAGCGACTTGCATTTTATATTATGAATGAAAAATGCATGTTTGTAACTTCACGCCATCATGTATATATTATGATTATTAAATAAAACGTTGACATCAAAAAGAGGTCGTAAATTTGATTGCTAAGCCTTAACCATGAATGGAAGGAGATAATGTCTGTTGAGAAACCTATAAATTCTTACTAACTGCTCACAAACTACAACACCTTAGAGGATAGTCCCCGAACCTGGTAAAATCCCGTAAGACTGTCAGTGAGAAATTTCCACCTCTAGCAGTATAGCTAGTTCTAGATCTAACACTCTCTGAAATTAAACAGCAACCCCCAATTCCCCACCCACAACGGCCACAGTAGTTAGTCAGAGAGCCATTGACTCAAAAAGGTTGAAAACCGCTGGTTTAGAACAAAGTTTCGTCATTGATTGGTAATAGGGACGATGAAAAAAAGTTCACTTTGGCAGCATATATTTTACACTTAGCTGCCAATAGTAGTTTCTGCTGTCGCTGATGGGTTCTTGTTACACTGCTCACGCTCGTCGCTGGTCAAGGTTGTTGGGTGTAGCTCGTTTCCCAGAAATGTCAAGGAGAGTCTACAAAGTTGGTCCCTCGTCTTAAAGCTTAGCCACTGTTCCCTTCTAGTTCCAGAGATAGTATTGTCTGCTGTAAGAATTGTAGTTAATGTACATCATTTCTTTCATCTTTCCCTCCCTTCTCCATATGGAAGCTGGTACTACTGTATGCTTTTAGTTCTCTTTAAGAAACTAGCAATAAAGCAATCACCAGCCCATGCAGTGGTGGTTCAGGAAATCATCCTTCTATGCGCTGAGGTTGCCAGCCCCAAATGACCAGAACATCCACCAGCGATCTTTACATATTAAAATTCACATGGCCTTATGCATATATATGTTAGTTCACATGTTAGTAATAAAATATATAATGTAACATCACAACTTACGCGAATCCTGGCTCACAGACTTTTTGAAAGTGCGACAATTGAAAGCACGAAATAAAATCCGTACCACAAATGTACCGATTACTGCCGTAGTGAAACAGCGATTAAGAAGAAGAAGGGGTCGCCCCAATCCATTCTGTGACATAGTGTTATAATTGTTTGAGGGAGCGTGTCCATCATCATCATCAACATTATCATTATTTAAATCATTTTTCTTTGTGTTCCTTACGGAGCATGCAACCACCACTGCCCATAGCCACTTTGCAAGATGAATGAACCAAACTGTCACGTGTTCTTGTAGCAGTAGTTTGAGTAGCAATTTTTGTTACATGATGAGGCTGCCAGACCTGTGCACAACATCATAATAGTGGCATTCTACGACATGCCTGAGAGTGCATTAGTCCTATCCTTACTTTGTCCCTTCAGGGAGCTACATGGGACGAACTTTTGCCTTTCCTAACTCACGGACAAAGACAGGTAGCCATTTACAGCTTGGTACACTGGAACCTGACGTTACCAGGTTTCAAACTCGGTAACGTTTTGTCAAGTCGTCAGCGCTCTAAACACTCTACCAATCGACTATCAAATCCTGAGGTAGCAACTGAAATTAAGTAATAAACCGAACCCCGTATACGGACATGACAAACAGATATGTACTTACGTTTCAACGCTTAAAGTAATTTCCTTCCTTGTACATAACTTAAACTAAAGTATCTACACCTGATTTATCTATAAATACTGTATATAAAGATTATGCCTCATATTGCTTATCTAATCTTTATTTGTGTATGGCGATTAGTCTTTTCTCTGGGACACAAATGTCAAGCGTTTTAGCGGGGTTATATTTTCGTCAAATAGCCTTTGTCGAGTGACATCATAATGAATATGACAACCGTCAAATCATACCTGTTAAACCTTGATACTAGAGTGTTAAATAATAGTTAAACTTTCTAAACAAAACACGAGTTAAACCTTTAATATCTGAATTTACTTACTTACTTAGTCGTTCCCCTTCTACCGTGAGGTGTAGATGTAATATCTGAATTTAGATAATGCTAAATCTATCTAGGTTTAAACACTGTTAAACTTTCTTCTATTAGTGAGATGTAAAATATTCTACCCGTAATTTTCCATAACTGCTAAACCATCTTTTCTTTAGGTTTGGCTATCCGCTTTAAGACCATATCTTAAGTGTTAGATTCATGACGAACCTTCCTAGTTCTGTAAAGTTAAAACATATTTCTCAAGCATTTTATAAACATTACACTTTGTTTTTGTCGTATTTTATTAAAGTTTAACCTTCTTCATCGTGTGCTGGGCAACTGGTTACATTTACTTTTTCTAGTGTGGAATACACATCAGATAAAAAGCCATTCTCTAGTGTTCGACAGTTACTAAACTTTCCTAACTATTATAGAGCTGTTAAACCATCTTTCTATAGTTTTATACAAACATTACACATTATTTGTTTAGCATTACAGAACAGTCAAACCATTTTTCTTTAGAGTTATAATATATACTATAATTTAATGCTGAAGTATTTCAAAGTAGTTAAACTATCTTTCTTTTATGTTTTACAAATATTACACGTTATTTCTATAGTATCTTAGAAAAGTTGAACCACCTTTCTCTAGAGTTATACGAATATTATACTTTTCACTTAAGTACTTCACAGTAGTTAAAACATCTTTCTCTAATGTTGCAGGACAGTTAATGTAATATCTCTCCAATATTACACAAATGTCAAAACGTCATTATCGAATGTCGTATTGCTGTTAAACCTTCTTTTTCTAGTAATACAGAACTGTGGACTAGTAGTACTGTAGCAGCAGTGCCCCGATGTAGAAAGTTAACAGAATTTGCTGACGTCAGCTGCCCATCGTCGGATTTATATTTTTAGATTATAAACACATCTGAACGTTTGTATGTACACGCTGACATCATGTGCCATTCACCTTGCACATACTTGACCAGTTTCGTCGAAATCAGGGTTTCTTAACATGTCGCCCACGCAGGGCCGGTGCTACCATTAGGCCAACTAGGCGGCCGCCTAGGGCGCAGACCTCAGAGGGGCGCAGAGTGTAGAATGTTAGTTTGTTAAGAGGGTGAGAAGTGTGAGAAACCAGAATAATTACTTAGCCTTGCCTAGGGCGCAAAATAGTCTGGTACCGGTCCTGCGCCCACGGACCCCTTGAGGGTGGGGTAGGGGTGGTAGGGGACCATAAATGAATTCTAGGGGCTCTGTATGCACAACCTAAACATTTGAATTTTATTTTCACCACAATTTGCACTCTGCTTATTATTTAAAATGTATGCATTTAAAGAATATTTTCTTTTTGCACAGAGATTATTTTGTCAGTGTGACTACATGCAAGTTTAACCATTTTTCTTTGTAATAAAATGTATTATTTGTATGCAACAATAATAATTATGCATTTATGAACCTTTTTTCCCTTAGAAGAGGTCCGTAGCTTTCATTAGACAGTCAAAGGGGTTGATGGCAGAAGAAAAATTAAGAACCCTTTAACATTTATCGATAATATTTGGCCGTTGTAGTAGACAATATATTTTGTTTTTATTTAAATTTATGAAATTATTGCTGAATAATGGTGGTATAACTGACAGACGCGGGGAAGAATTTTAGCCTAGCGTTTAGGTAAACTTTAATTTTGTAATTAGTTTGTGTACTGTAAACAAAGATATTTAACAAAGATATTTAACTACTGGGAAACATGCCACACATTTAACACTTGTTCAATATAACAATTGGCAGATCCAACGGAGTGGCGACGGGGAAATTGCCCCTTCCTTGGGACTGTGAAAGCCTTTATTTCACATCAACCGCTCCAGTACCTTTCCCCTCCCCATTTGGGACTTAAATGTAAGTAACGGTTAGACCAGACGACGGAATAATTAAAACATGTCTGGTACTGGACAATGGTTTAGTTTGTTTTGGTTTTTAAGGACTTTCTTCATTAAACACGGACAACTCCATCAGTGGTCTGATCTCCTCCCTTAGATCACACAAGGAGGATCTCAGCACAGTGCACGAACTCCATAGCACCGGCGAGAATCCCAATGTGTGTATATACGAATCAAACATTCTATAATTATTTTTGTGGTGGGTAGGTTTCTTACTTACTTAGTCGTTCCTCTTCTACCGTGAGGTGTAGAGGTTTGGAAGAGAGAGCGCCAGACTATCCTATCGGCTGTGGGTAGGTTTCTAATATTTTAAATTTTGCCAAGGCAGCGGCCTGATAGGCCTACTCTTTTCGATTTGCAACTGCCGTGGGATTTTTAACGTGTGCAACTTACACACGGGACTTCCTATTTTTACGCACATATCCGAGAAGGCTAGGCATCCGATCTCACTACCCAGGAGACCAGGATGGAATATGTCGTCATTAGAACCACTGGTTCTAAAAAAAATGTCCATAAATTATATTCCCTCAACTGGGAATCAAACTCGGTACCTCTAGAACTCCAGGCGGACGCCATACCTCGTAACCACTCCGACTATGGTAAGTACTGTAAACTACGAGGCGGGGCAATGAAAGACAAGAAAGGGAACCGCCATACAACAGTGAGACAAAAGACTGTACCGGGCAGGCGACATACGGAGACTTCACTCGAGCCGCAAGAACAGATGACTTTGTGACAAGAGGCGGATAATTTCTGTTAACCATAAATATTATGATAAGCAGCATGTTTTTAAATTTTCTCTCTTTGTAGTTGTACCATACTTTTATGTAATTATGTTATAAATAGTTATATTTATTTTTTTAAATCAAAATGAATAATTTTTTTTATTTACTGTATAATAAAACTATTAAGTTGTCAATTTTTTGTCAAAGTTCGTTATTTTGCTTTTTAATTGTCTAAAATATGTGTAAATAAGAAGCAGGGACAACCTTATCATTCTGATGTATTGCACCTCCCTTGGACAATGCCTAGATCCGCCAGTGAATATATCACACGCACACACACACGTACAACACAAACAAATTCACAGCACAGACACGCGACACAACATGCACGCCCACAACAGAATCACAAGAGAGGTGTGATATTGGTAATCTGATCAGAGTGAACTACGGTACTACATAATGACATTTTTTTAATCAATATCTTTCTGCAAACGAATGACAAGGCGAAAATCTTGGCAGCAATATGCTATCATAAAAACAATGCACAACGACACATTTTAGTTGTCTGTGGATGTTACAAAATGATGTATGATGTGTACATTTAAAAACAAAACATTACAGAAAAACATTGCACTTGAAGGTTAGGTTAGAACACCCCTACAAGCTGTCGAAAATCTTGTACACCATACAAAGAACAGTTATAAAAAACATGAACTGGCAAGAGGAAGTTTTATTGCATTGGGCAATATACAGAGTAAATGAAAAGCCACTCATTATTTTTACATATATTTATTTCTTAATTCCCATTTCTATACATAACAAACGCCAAAAAAGAGAAATTTAAGTGTTATTTTAATACATAAATGCTATGTTACTTTACCTATATATCTCAACGTAAGATTTGACCTGTTCATTACATGACCTCATGGAAGGGGGGGGAGGGGGGGGGTGTTGGGGGAAACACATTTTGCTATCACTTGTAACGTCAGTTCATCGACAATTATTGGCGTATTTTTTTTCTTCTGAAAATAAGATTTAAAACTTAGGTGTCAAAGTCCATCTATCGCTCATTGTATTTTGCGTAAATCCTATACAACTGTGAATATAAAACTGTTAAGATAGGTAATGCATTTTCTAACACCTTGTTGGTGAGTCACTGCTCTGACTTTTTGTAATATAATTCCAGTTTCTCCGTCGTCTTCCATTATCTGTGAAAATGCTTCCTGGTTACTTAAAGTCTGGAACCTTTGTAAGCTTAATCATGTTGACGTTATGTTAAGTATGCGTGGTAATCTTCTATAATATTTATCGGCCAAATAGAAAATGTACGTCTAATAATATTTAAGATATTATTTTTTTATTTTAATTATTAAACATCATTTTGTCTCGTTTTGGCGAGGCGCTCCGTTCAACCTAGACACAGGGTCCATCGGTTATATTAGGGCGCATGTGGTCTAGTGACTTTCATTGTGGTAATTTCCTTTTTCGCTGCTTACAAAGCATGGGACCACCACCCCAGCGGTCCCCGTACTGTTCGCTTCCACAAAAGCCCTTAATTTGCTTTTGGTGTGTTGGTTCGTGTAGCTATTTGTTTTACAAGATGTGGTTACAAGATGTGGTTGCAAGATGTGGTTACAAGATGTGCTTACAAGATGTGGTTACAAGATGTGGTTACAAGAAGTGGTTACAAGATGTGGTTAAAAGATGTGGTTACAAGAAGTGGTTACAAGATGTGATTACAAGATATGATTACGAGATGTGGTTACAAGATGTGGTTATAAGATGTGGTTACAAGAAGTGGTTACAAGAAGTGGTTACAAGATGTGGTTACAAGATGTGGTTACAAGAAGTGGTTACAAGAAGTGGTTACAAGATGTGGTTACAAGATGTAGTTACAAGATGTGGTTACAAGATGTGGTTACAAGAAGTGGTTACAAGAAGTGGTTACAAGATGTGGTTACAAGATGTGGTTACAAGAAGTGGTTACAAGATGTGGTTACAAGATGTGGTTACAAGCCAATACACAACCTCATGTTAGTTGTTTTTTTACCACTGGCTTGAGGTTGCAGTACGCCTGTTACTTTTTCGACTCCTCACATCCTTCCCCCCCCCCCCCCCCCTCTTAAACAACAAGGGGTATTTAAGGTCATTTTTATATGTTACTGCGGCTCCCTCGGGCATTTCACACAAGGGAGGAGATCGAAGCTCTGATGGAAGTTGTCCGTGTGCAATGAAGATACTACTTACAATTTATTTTTAAACACCTGTCACACAAGGTGACTAAAGTGAGGTTATGCGTGCCAGGTGGAAAACTGATCATATAAAACTACCTGGTACAGAAACCACCCGTTGCAAGAACATGTGAATTTTTTGTGCAGGCTTCTAGTAAGGGGGGGGGGGGGGGGGGGGGGGGGAGGGGAGATAGCCGCATTTATGACTCGATAGGGAGCGAAAAGGAAAATTGATGAAGATTTGTCGTTGTCTGTAATGTAGCAGTATTCTTCTTCTTCTTCCTCGTTCGTCCTGAAAAGGACGTTGGTTGCGTTGTGTCCGTTTACAGCGAAGCTGCGGTATTTGCGCCTTTCGGCCGACACATCCGACTTCCGCACAGCATTTTTTGGGACCGGGTTTGCCTTCCCTCTTCGATCCCTACTCCTCAGCCAGACTGCAGTGATGCAGCCTGTTTCCAGGACCACCACGTGGAGGTGGAGTAGGGTCTTGGTCAGCTCTGGTTCGCTGACCCTGACGCAGGCAGTCAAGCTTTGGGTCGCTTACTGCATTCCTCACTTTTGATGTGTCTTGGGTCCCATGTAGCAGTATGATGTAGCAGTGTAAAGATTATAACGATTTGTCGTTGTCTGTAATGTAGCAGTATAATTTAGTAATGTAAAGATTATAACGATTTGTCGTTGTCTGTAATGTAGCAGTATAATTTAGTAATGTAAAGATTATAACGATTTGTCGTTGTCTGTAATGTAGCAGTATAATTTAGTAATGTAAAGATTATAACGATTTGTCTTTGTCTGTAATGTAGCAGTATAATTTAGTAATGTAAAGATTATAACGATTTGTCGTTGTCTGTAATGTAGCAGTATAATTTAGTAATGTAAAGATTATAACGATTTGTCGTTGTCTGTAATGTAGCAGTATAATTTAGTAATGTAAAGATTATAACGATTTATCGTTGTCTGTAATGTAGCAGTATAATTTAGTAATGTAAAGATTATAACGATTTGTCGTTGTCTGTAATGTAGCAGTATAATTTAGTAATGTAAAGATTATAACGATTTGTCGTTGTCTGTAATGAATGTCGTCGATTTTTGATAGGAGAATTAAGACTTGGGTTGGTCCATTCTGAATCTGAATAGAAATAGAACAGGGGATATCTCAGTGGGAGATAATAATAGAAATAGATTTTCACGTGTGAGATGGAGGAAATTAGGTAATTCTGTCCCTGAGACTCGAGGAGAACCTCTCGCTCAGCCTATCTCTACAACAGAAAGTATTAGTCAGACAGATAACTCACCGACACACTCACATAAGTGACGACAGTTTAACGTATAAACGTGAAAAACTATAACAATGGAATATAGATACTTTTTTGGGGACGAGCTGACCGACACACTTGAATAAGTTTATGTAAATTTTATTTATCATAAAGAATTTCACAACACAGTAAATAAAGTTAGACTATCAAATCAATACACAAATAAACATAGGTTGAGGAATCAATAACAGAGTTGACCCATAGGTGTAATCCTTTCCCCCTCTGTTGAACCAAGATCCCGTTATAAGAGAAGTTATTTACCCCCAAAGAGTCACAGATTTATACACTATGGTCTAGGATTTCTCTCTGCCGTAAATAACAGAGGTTTTTTCCTGTAATCTACTCTGAAATAGATAGCATATGTAATCTTTAAGAAGAAAAATAACAATCAATGGATATATGGATTATAGAATCAAAGAATTATATCATCCCTGCATTTTCTCGCTCTGACACACTTGTGATCACAAGGACAGGTATTCTTACCTAATAGACACTCTCACCACTTAAACAATTGTTTAAGGAACCTACAGCCCATCCAATGGTGTGTTTAGGCGTTGTTTAACAAGCCCCAGCTTCTCCAATGCTAATAAATTCAAATCTTGGGAAGCGCTCACTTCACTATGGTACTGATAAATGCTGTTTTCCCTTCGTCGTAACTGGGTATACATCAGAGCACGTTGTAAAGGTGTATTGGTGTAACTGGTCAACTCTAATAACCGGGCACAGTGTCAGGTATATAGGTCACCTTGTCCTGGGACACAATGAGGCCCCGACAAGAATACAGTGTTGACAATGAGTGTTGCAATGAATGTCAATACGCGAATGTGTAGACTGTTCTGTGGAGTTGACTAAAGGTTCAAACACTCATTCATGCGTATCTAGAAGTTACTGATGCAGACCACTGTAGATGTTTCAATAGTTTAATTTGACGCACACACTTGACAGAACGGGAACAGTTACAGCAACACAGGTCGACATCAATAGCATATTGTTGACTCACGGTGTACGATAATAAACTGGCATTCATGTTGAGGAAAATCACAATGGAACATCAGTATATAAGCATTCAGAGTTCCATAACGTTTATAAATATTCATCTGGCCTTACTGACTGATCATGTCAGTTAATATACAATGTTTAACAAATCTTCATCAGGCCTTACTGACTAGTCATGTCAGTTCATCAATAATGTTTACGGTGACTCCTAGACAGAACCTCCTTTAGCATAAGTGTAGCTTGCACCCTAGCGGAGATTTATTTAAATAGCATTCAGCAAATATCTTCTGAGAAAACCTTAAACTACCAATAGTAGGTTTTCCTTTCATAAGTATGATCTCTTTATCATCTCCTGATAATAAGGGCGTCCCTGTTCTCTGGTAAATGATCAACAATACATATCATTCCAAAATGGCTTCTAGTCTTGTAAACATCGCTCACCATAACGATGTACGACAAAGCTCCAATAAAGATTCAATTCATGAATATCAAAGTTTCCACAAGCATCAGCATAATCTGTCCTCATAATTGCTGTATAGAAACATAATCAGTGCTGCTAGATAATATGTCGTTCTGACATACTGACATAGGTAGATTCATGTAAACGTCTGCCCATCTTAAGCCTAGGAATGAACGAAGTCAGCAAAAGTACGTTTACCTTAGCATAAGAATACACTAGCAAGCACAAAAACGCTCTTCTCCTCGCGTTATGGAATGAACACTAGGGAACTCATGGATTTAACCATCTCAGAAGAAAATATCTTCGTTCGCATAATCAAAAGAGATCACAAACTCTGGGCAGGGCTAAGACATGACTTCCCGCCATAGGCATCATCACCGAAGAACTCTCTAACCTATCTTCATGCGCCGAAAAGCACCTGACCCTTAAAGTATAGTACAAGAAAAATAGTTCCACTAAAACATACTAAGATATCAAGATATAAGACATACTCGTCCTACATAGACAAGAACTACACATAGATTCGGGCCATAGACATTCTGAAGCAAGAACAATCTATTCCTAACCAAACACAGAATAGATTAAAGTAAGTCTAAATTCCTCCGCTGAGTTCGATTTTTAAGAACGATACAAAGAGCGATAACTCACAGAATGAATACCCATCGCCTAATCTGAGTTCTGTCCCTTTAGACCGAAAAACGTGTATTCAAAGATAAATATATTTTTATCAGACAAATAAATACATTTTACATTTGTATGCATAATCCGTGCGAATATGTGCGCAACAGGTACGTATGACGCTTATAAGGTCACTTTAATTTTTGTCCAGGTAGTAAAATAATTAAGATGTCAAATGTTCACAAAGGTACAGTAGCTTGAAATAATCGGTCGTTACCTCGAGTTGCAGGTAAATAACTCTGTTTAGGATTTATCTTCTTCTCAACACAGTGGTTGTTATACAAGAAATGTCACAGGTTAGATTAGGTTAAATGTTTGATTTAACCACGGGCCGACTGTAAAACTTTGATTATTGGAAAAGAACTCTGGAACTCAATGCCAGTTACAATATAAATTTCAGGAAAATAGTTCTTTTCGTCTAGTTATTCTCTGCTATACATAAACAGAAACCGCTGGTAGGTTTTGGGCTTGACCCAGATACTGTATAAAAGGAAGAGAAAAACATAAATACTCAACCCTAATATTACACCATCCAACGAGTAAATATAATATGTTCACTTCGGTCATTATCTTAAATTATAAACCGCAAACTTAGAGCTTGTCTTATCGTTTAAAACTCCCGTGAAATAAATTCCAGTCTTTAAAAAAATCAATCATCATGAATTAGAAATACATACAAATTTCATCAATACTCAATGATGAATCAGTGCATTAATTTAGATGGTAAAACTATTCTCTGACTGGTTACAAGCAATTTAATTAAATTTATTAATAGCCGAATGAGTTAGCTAGAAATTATAATTTATTTGCTATCCACTGTAACACAGTAAACTTTAGAGAATATAACTGACTTATCATTTAATCACTCTGCACAGAAATTAACTAATAAAATTAAAATAGGCGATCTACCACTTAAATCACTCAATACTACTAGATATATATATATCTACCATTAGCGCAGAAAGTAAAACTATCTACAATCGACCAACTAAATGATGCTTCTATTAACAGAGATCTTAGGAATCGAAAGATAGATGGTTCTAGTCTTTCTGGCTGTACTGGATGAATTAAGTTAGAATTCTGGAGTATATATCTCTCCTAAATCCAAGGAGGGTTACGTCTATAGCCCGACCCGACTCATTTGTTAGCACCTACGTCCAGATTTACATATTTCCTTGCTCATTCTACAAATGAAACGAATTCTACACACCCTTACCGAAACCAGACTGAACACCTACAGTACATTCTCTCGATATGATCAGACGTTAGCAATAACAGTGTGCGTTTTTCACGTTCTGCTTCATATGGCCGTTCTCAGCGATCAATGTCTTTCATCTCAAATCTTTCACCTAGAATAATTAACTATAGGCGGACAGATCAGAGAAAAATAATAGACGATAGTCTTACTTCTTATCCCTGTCGAGATCGAATTAACACGATTCGGTCTCATCAAAGAATCTTAGTTTAACAGCAATAAAATGCGTTGCTAAATTAGAAAGAAAAAGACAAAGGTTAGAATGAGAGAGTATTCGTTAACAATCGAGCGTATGCGAAAAAATAAAAGAGCGAAAGAGAGGTAAAAGACAAGTGTAGAATAAAGAAAAGATATAGAAATTTATTAAGCATAAATCTCTGCCACAATGTAGCAGTATGATGTAGTAGTGTAAAGATTATAACGATTTGTCATTGTCTGTAACGTAGCAATATAATGTAGTAATGTAAAGGTTCAAACGATTTGTCGTTGTCTGTAATGTAGCAGTATAATGTAGTAATGTAAAGATTATAACGATTTGTCGTTGTCTGTAATGTAACAATATAATGTAGTAATGTAAAGATTATAACGATTTGTCGTTGTCTGTAATTTAGCAATATAATGTAGTAATGTAAAGGTCCAAACGATTTGTCGTTGTCTGTAATGTAGCAGTATAATGTAGTAATGTAAAGATTATAACGATTTGTCGTTGTCTGTAATGTAACAATATAATGTAGTAATGTAAAGATTATAACGATTTGTCGTTGTCTGTAATGTAGCAATATAATGTAGTAATGTTAAGATTATAACGATTTGCCGTTGTCTGTAATGTAGAAATATAATGTAGTAATGTAAAGATTATAACGATTTGTCGTTGTCTGTAATGTAGCAGTGTAATGTAGTAATGTAAAGATTATAACGATTTGTCGCTGTCTGTAATGTAACAATATAATGTAGTAATGTAAAGATTATAACGATTTGTCGTTGTCAGTAATGTAGCAATATAATGTAGTAATTTAAAGATTATAACGATTTGTCGTTGTCTGTAATGTAGCAGTATGATGTAGTAATGTAAAGGTTCAAAAGGTTTGTCGTTGTTTGTAATGTAGCAGTATAATGTCGTAATGTAAAGGTTCAAACGATTTGTCTTTGTCTGTAATGTGGCAGTATAATGTAGTAATGTAAATGTTAAAAAGGTTTGTCGTTGTCTGTAATGTAGCAGTATAATGTAGTAATGCAAAGGTTCAAACGATTTGTCGTTGTTGTAGCGGGAGGTTATTTAAAAGTATTTATTATGTAAGAGTATGCCAGTAAAGAGTTCTGACCTTACAAGTAATACCCCAGTCTTAGAAATAAGCACTGGTGTATTGTTATCATAAAAATAGTCAGACTGTGAAAACCCTGGCCCAGTTGGTAAGAAGTAGTACCATGATTTAAGGTGTCTCCTCCCTGTGACTATCTTATGATTACTTATATTCTAGGGGATAAGTAAAATGTACATTCACTGAACCCACAAAATGGAAGAAGTGAATAAATCCTCAGGTACAGTTAAAATAGTTTAATAATTACACTAATATTCTATTTCTACTAGTTAGAAAAGAGCATACACATATATATATATAAAAGTATTCACACAATTACTATTATTGTCTGTTTAGACTTCAAGATCTAAAATAATAAAGTTACTGAAATCACTGTTATTAGTCCTTTGAATTTAAGGATAACTGTCATCAGTTGACTGAGTTTCTGTATGGTTACTTATTGTTTTCAACTATTGGCTGTTTCACATGTATAGGTGGTCAGTGTCAAACAGGACACTTATCTTTCCAACTTGATACTGCTGAAACTGAACTGTCCTTTGCTGATATCAGACTTGGTAGGCCCAACAGTAGGGATGCCAATGACCAGTTGAAGTTCACTCTTTGGGGTCCTGCACTTTTGTGGGATTGCCTCGGATGAACGACACCGGCTTCTGATACTGGACAGTCTGGTTTGAGTTATTTCATGGAACCTGCAACATATCAGCCTTGGCTAGTATCTGGCTAGACTTGTAGCTGACTAGCACAGATGTCAGACCAGTCAGTCATCAGATGTCACCGTTATACAATCATAGTAAGTAAGGACATCATTTCAGTGATATAGCATTAATATTAACATTTCAATTAAGTGTAACTGACTAGCACATAAGTCAGACAAGTCAGTCATCAGGTGTCAAAGTTATACAGTCATAGCAAGTAACATCAATTTAATGATATAGAATTAATATTAACATATCAGTAATAAACATCATCTGGTTTATTCCGCTCCTATACATCCCTTTCTATAACTTGATCCTTCCAAATCATATCAAATACAAATTCAAATACTGAGGCTATTCTTAGCATCTACACAAAATTAATACATAAATAAAGAGTGACCAAGCGATCACGTTTCTTTCTTCGGTAGTACAATTACATAGTTTTGGAATTGAAACCTGGCTGTGGAACCCTCCATTTTACCAGCTGTAAATGGGTACAAAGTTGTGCGCTCGAACTAGGGAAGGCAAAGGCAGCGAGGAAGGGGACTAGTCACCTTAACCTCGTACTGGGATCTTCCATGATGAAGTTTCTAACACTTCATTTCCCTATGACAATCTCTGCCATGGGACTGCCTTTATCTTTGTAAGCGATAAAGCAATACGATAAATATATCTTCATTAGGCTGTGGGGCTATTTGTGATTACTTTTTGTACAAGCAACAATCATCCACAATGCACATGGTTAGATCATATTAAAAATACAATACATTATATCAATGACTATTATACAGGCATATTTTGTGAAGTTTATATGAACCTGAAATATAAAAAAAATAAAAATAAAATATTATACACGGTAGTTATCATAATTTCGCTTACCCTCAGACTTCAGATACTGGACTGAACAATGTTTCTGGCGATCCGCTCACAATTCATGGGTAGTGGCGAAACTCTGCCTCCAGTCTGTCTCAAACCTCTTTCGATGTATATCTCTCCAGTTTTTACCGATACGTTTATATACGCTTAGCGCGGACGTATAGGAGGGTACTGACGTCACAGCTAGAACTAGGCAAAAAAAAAAAATCTTTTCCGAACATCGATTTCAGCCAATCTGTGCGTCGACTGAAATTTTGCCTTTCTCATTCTCGGCATATATAATATCCATATTGTTCCATCTTATCTTGTTTTATACAGCTGATAAAACTCTATCTTCCTATCCATGTAAATTCCCAAACTGTTATTTATTGATTTTAATATTTAGAACAGAAGTGGGTTACACGCTTTTAGCGTAACTGTGGGCAGCCGAAATACGCATATATCTCCGTAAATGAGAACTTCCTACCGTTCCTTCTTATATGCAGTTATACACAATCCTTTCCTGTACTGAAATGTAAAATCCTTTTCATACGGATTCCCTTCTGCTTTTATTTATCCTTGGCGATTTCCTGTCTGATACACATATCGGTGATACGCCGCCATTTTGAAAGCGGTCAATCGATCGTTGATGGGTTTATAAATCTAACTGAACCCGTTTGCAATGACTTGAAACCAATTTCGCGACATAGCTCCCCCATATTTTAAGCTGGATGATATCTAGCTTAACTATTGGGTACAAGACAATTGCAAATCTACCATTCCGAGGTTAGTTTTCCTTCCTTCTATCCTACTCAAGCTCTGTGGGATGGCGACTTAGAAAATCTGCGCCCACATTCTGTTTTCCCGGAATATTCATCCTTTACTATCTCTCTCCTTCCTGTTCGGCTTTTCATCCAGGCTCTTACTGCTGGTGAAACGGGGTCGGTAGGTTTCCCATGAAGTTTACCGCCCTCTTTTCGTTGATAGTTGGATGTGGTTTTCCCTCGCAAATCCGTAGGTGTTTGATTTTCGCTACGTGATTTGTTCCTTTTTTCCAGCGCATGGGGTTCAGACTGCAATTGAACCTGTGTGGGATGTTTCCTTTCCCCTCCCATGCAAATCTCGGGAGTACCCCTGATTGCTGGTTTGCTTGTAGATTTTTGATGAAGATTCTTCCGTCGACTTTCTGAATCTACATAGGTGCACCCTGGACAGGAATTTACATACCGATTTATGTCTTCCGTAATACCTGGCCAGTAGAACTGGGTGGCTATTCTTTGTTTTGTGGCACCATTACCCAGGTGTTCACTCAAAGTTGATATGTGTCCCCAGCCTATAACCTTATTCCTATAGGTGGATGGTACAAAAATTTGACCATGACTTTTCGTCCCTCTGCCAGCTTTCCTGTACAAGAGTCCATGTTCCATATAGAAATGTCCTTTCCTTGGAGCTTTATGTGTTTTTGATAATTTGCCAAAACAAGGCTTCAACGTGCTGTCTGCTTCTTGAGCCCGTTTCATTTCAGTCGAATGAAATGTTAATTTGGTGTTCCTCTCTATGTTCCTGGAGTCAGACCTGGTCTGGATTTCTGCCATAACCATAGGTTTTACAGGGTCTCCCAAGAAAACATATTTACACCCCAACATTAGGGGGTAAAAGGGATCCTCTAACACTGCTGCATTTATCTCCCCTTCCACATAGCGACAACTGACATGAATCTTTGCTATGGGTAAAGTAAGGGGTGATGTTCCTTTTAGTGGCCCTTGAATGTCTACTGTTTCTGTGATGATTTGTTCAGGGCACACCAGAGATGCACACACGACTGCGTCATAGGACAAACCTTGTCATACATTCCTGTGACTTGTTTGCCATTCACAGTCACTATCTCCTGGGTAGGTGGGTGATGGAGGCTATTCTGACTCACAGTCAGTTCCTTCCTAACAGAAGTCTTCACCTGTAGACATGCAGCATGATGAAGGGGTTTTTCCCTCCCACATTCATCAGTGTTGTGGTTGCTCATCTTACAAAATTTGCACCACTTATCTCCCTGTTTGTAGGGTTTCTTTTCCTGAGTCTGAGGGTTCTTGTCCTTATTATCAAATCTTTGCTTGTATCTGTATGGTTGATCCATCTGGTCAAAATCGGTATTCTGCGGTGGTGGCTTATATCCTTCTACCTGCTTCCTTTTTGTTCCTACCAATTCAGCTTGAGCTGCTTGGTATCTCTCTGCACATTTCAAAATGTCTTCCAGCCTCTCTGCTCCTTGTTCCATAAGGAATTTCCTCATTTCTTGAGACATGGAATCTTTCACTTGTTCTAACATAACCATTTCTTTCAGATCCTCGTAGGTTTTCTGATACTCACCTAAACTACTCCATTTCAACAAATACGTTTCTAGCCTAGCTGAGAACTGGTTATATGTTTCTCCAGGTAGAGGTTTAGAAGTTCTAAATTTCTTCCTATATGCCTCAGAGTTCTTTTCATACCGGATCAGTAAGGCTTGCTTTAGTATTTCATAATTTTCCTGATCTTCTTTGGGGAGTTTCAGAAACACATCATATGCAATACCTCTCAATCCCTGAGATAACTTTAAACTCCATTTCTCCTTTTCCAGTCCATATGTAGAGGCTAGCCTTTCATACCTATCCAGGTATGACTCGATTGCGTCCTCCTTTTCAACAAATGGATCTAGGTGGAAGTTCATGGCCCCATTTGCTGTGTTCTGAAAAGAGCTATTTGCAGAATGAGGTGAGCTATTACTATGGGTGATAGTCCCAGCCTGAAGTTCAAGATCAAGCTGTCTCATTTTCAGCTCATGGTCTCTCTCTGCTTGTAACCTCCTTTCTTCTCTCTCCGCTTCTAATTTCTTGGCTTCTCTCTCCGCTTCTAATTTCTTGGCTTCTCTCTCTGCTTCTAATTTCTTGGCTTCTCTCTCTGCTTCTAATTCTAATTTCTTGGCTTCTCTCTCTGCTTCTAATTTCTTGGCTTCTCTCTCTGCTTCTAATTTCTTTGTTTCTCTCTCTGCTTCTAATTGCTTTGCTTCTCTCTCGGTGTACTTTTCACATTCCGTCGTGACATACCGGATCAGAGCGTCACCATCCATGCCAAGTTCTTTTCCCACCTGCAGTGTAGCAGACCTAAATTTGACCAAGTCAGCCATGATGTATCTGTAGTCTAGTAGGGCAAGTGATCTTACTCAAACTAATTTACTACAATATAATTAACTTAGTTAAAATTAAAGTTAATTAAACTGACTTCACCATATATGAAACAGCTTTCTTTATCTGTACTCAATGGTACTCCTAAAAATATAATTATTTCCTACTATGTTACTCTTTCCAAAAAATTTTCAAAACAAACTTTTCTACACAACAGAAATAGAAAGTTGGCTCAGGAATATCAAAGATGTATCCCGCAGACGAGCCACCACTGTAGCGTGAGGTTATTTAAAAGTATTTATTATGTAAGAGTATGCCAGTAAAGAGTTCTGACCTTACAAGTAATACCCCAGTCTTAGAAATAAGCACTGGTGTATTGTTATCATAAAAATAGTCAGACTGTGAAAACCCTGGCCCAGTTGGTAAGAAGTAGTACCAGGATTTAAGGTGTCTCCTTCCTATGACTATCTTATGATTACTTATATTCTAGGGGATAAGTAAAATGTACATTCACTGAACCCACAAAATGGAAGAAGTGAATAAATCCTCAGGTACAGTTAAAATAGTTTAATAATTACACTAATATTCTATTTCTACTAGTTGGAAAAGAGCATACACATATATATATATAAAAGTATTCACACAATTACTATTATTGTCTGTTTAGACTTCAAGATCTAAAATAATAAAGTTACTGAAATCACTGTTATTAGTCCTTTGAATTTAAGGATAACTGTCATCAGTTTACTGAGTTTCTGTATGGTTACTTATTGTTTTCAACTATTGGCTGTTTCACATGTATAGGTGGTCAGTGTCAAACAGGACACTTATCTTTCCAACTTGATACTGCTGAAACTGAACTGTCCTTTGCTGATATCAGACTTGGTAGGCCCAACAGTAGGGATGCCAATGACCAGTTGAAGTTCACTCTTTGGGGTCCTGCACTTTTGTGGGATTGCCTCGGATGAACGACACCGGCTTCTGATACTGGACAGTCTGGTTTGAGTTATTTCATGGAACCTGCAACATATCAGCCTTGGCTAGTATCTGGCTAGACTTGTAGCTGACTAGCACAGATGTCAGACCAGTCAGTCATCAGATGTCACCGTTATACAATCATAGTAAGTAAGGACATCATTTCAGTGATATAGCATTAATATTAACATTTCAATTAAGTGTAACTGACTAGCACATAAGTCAGACAAGTCAGTCATCAGGTGTCAAAGTTATACAGTCATAGCAAGTAACATCAATTCAATGATATAGAATTAATATTAACATATCAGTAATAAACATCATCTGGTTTATTCCGCTCCTATACATCCCTTTCTATAACTTGATCCTTCCAAATCATATCAAATACAAATTCAAATACTGAGGCTATTCTTAGCATCTACACAAAATTAATACATAAATAAAGAGTGACCAAGCGATCACGTTTCTTTCTTCGGTAGTACAATTACATAGTTTTGGAATTGAAACCTGGATGTGGAACCCTCCATTTTACCAGCTGTAAATGGGTACAAAGTTGTGCGCTCGAACTAGGGAAGGCAAAGGCAGCGAGGAAGGGGACTAGTCACCTTAACCTCGTACTGGGATCTTCCATGATGAAGTTTCTAACACTTCATTTCCCTATGACAATCTCTGCCATGGGACTGCCTTTATCTTCGTAAGCGATAAAGCAATATGATAAATATATCTTCATTAGGCTGTGGGGCTATTTGTGATTACTTTTTGTACAAGCAACAATCATCCACAATGCACATGGTTAGATCATATTAAAAATACAATACTGTGGTGGGGCGCTGTTTGAATATATTGTGGGTTCGTTTTTATTATTTCAGATAAATTGCTACCCCTGTCCACAGTTCAAGTATATGTTGATTATGTTAATGTATATTTGATTACTCCTGCTGTTGTTTCATAATAATGCTCGTTATTCTGTTACGTCCAGGGTGACCCAACGATTATAGTTTTATTCCATACTCAACAACATACGTGTGGGTTCTTTAACTGACCCAATCACCAATGACGAACTAAAACAGTCTTCCTTTTTAACGAACTCAACATCCTTTAATAACGTATATTCCTTGTAGCATACAGAAGAGATCGTCAAGATTAATCCTTAATTACCAAACCTCATCAATACAGTATTAATCATATGCCAAGAGTATTCCTCCTCTTGTACAAAACACATCCATTTAGAAAGGTGAACACTTCGCAATATGTTCCCAATGGAACTTACAAGAAAACACAGCGGCCACAAAGCTCAAGGTTTTTTCTTAACACCTTGGCCATACACATTATAAACATCTCTCTTCTCTCATTTTCCGGAGCGCCTTCTTTTTAATATCCCAAATAGTGCCGCATTTATCAGCACTAACTCAAACTCAATAAATCTAACATGTGGTGTGCATGGGCAGACACCACATATTACCCCCCTTGCGCGCTACTGGAAACTGCAGGTTTCCAGGTCATCATTAACTATACTTAACTATAATGATAAAAAGGAAAATCAAATTCAAGCAATGAGTGAAATGATATCACGATGAGTGAAATGCAGTTAAAATATGTGGCAACAACTTGTGAGCAACATATTAATGCTACGAAAATATCGCTATATAATCTACCTATCAATTGATTATGAACATAAACAATGTTTGTTGTCACTTCCTGTACCCAGGACAGTTACGTATTTCAATGTATTACTCTCGACAGAGTATCAGCGATTACATTATTATGTCCTTCTATATGGACGATATCAAAGTCATACGCTTGCAACTGCAATGCGAATCTCGTAAGTCTTGCACTTGGTGATTTACAGGTTTGGAGATATGTTAACGCTCTCTGATCTGTCATTATAGTAAAATGCGTACCTACCACATACTTTTGAAGTTTATTCAAAGTCCATACTATACCCAAAAGTTCTCTGTCGAAAATAGAGTATTTAGATTCGGCTTCCGACAGTTTCCTACTCAAGTATTAAATCGGATGAAACTTGCCATCAAAACTTTGTCCCAAACACCCGCCTATTGCATGGAGCGAAGCATCTGTTACAACAGTAAATGATCAGATAATACATCTTCAAAAGATTTCAATAGATCATTTACTGTTGTAACAGATGCTTCGCTCCATGCAATAGGCGGGTGTTTGGGACAAAGTTTTGATGGCAAGTTTCATCCGATTTACTACTTGAGTAGGAAACTGTCGGAAGCCGAATCTAAATACTCTATTTTCGACAGAGAACTTTTGGGTATAGTATGGACTTTGAATAAACTTCAAAAGTATGTGGTAGGTACGCATTTTACTATAATGACAGATCAGAGAGCGTTAACATATCTCCAAACCTGTAAATCACCAAGTGCAAGACTTACGAGATTCGCATTGCAGTTGCAAGCGTATGACTTTGATATCGTCCATATAGAAGGAAATAATAATGTAATCGCTGATACTCTGTCGAGAGTAATACATTGAAATACGTAACTGTCCTGGGTACAGGAAGTGACAACAAACATTGTTTATGTTCATAATCAATTGATAGGTAGATTATATAGCGATATTTTCGTAGCATTAATATGTTGCTCACAAGTTGTTGCCACATATTTTAACTGCATTTCACTCATCGTGATATCATTTCACTCATTGCTTGAATTTGATTTTCCTTTTTATCATTATAGTTAAGTATAGTTAATGATGACCTGGAAACCTGCAGTTTCCAGTAGCGCGCAAGGGGGGTAATATGTGGTGTCTGCCCATGCACACCACATGTTGGATTTATTGAGTTTGAGTTAGTGCTGATAAATGCGGCACTATTTGGGATATTAAAAATAAGGCGCACCGGAAAATGAGAAAAGAGAGATGTTTATAATGTGTATGGCCAAGGTGTTAAGAAAAAACCTTGAGCTTTGTGGCCGCTGTGTTTTCTTGTAAGTTCCATTGGGAACATATTGCGAAGTGTTCACCTTTCTAAATGGATGTGGTTTGTACAAGAGGAGGAATACTCTTGGCATATGATTAATACTGTATTGATGAGGTTTGGTAATTAAGGATTAATCTTGACGAACTCAACATCCTTTAATAACGTATATTCCTTGTAGCATACAGAAGCGTTCGTCAAGATTAATCCTTAATTACCAAACCTCATCAATACAGTATTAATCATATGCCAAGAGTATTCCTCCTCTTGTACAAACCACATCCATTTAGAAAGGTGAACACTTCGCAATATGTTCCCAATGGAACTTACAAGAAAACACAGCGGCCACAAAGCTCAAGGTTTTTTCTTAACACCTTGGCCATACACATTATAAACATCTCTCTGTGTCATTTTCCGGTGCGCCTTATTTTCAATATCCCAAATAGTGCCGCATTTATCAGCACTAACTCAAACTCAATAAATCTAACATGTGGTGTGCATGGGCAGACACCACATATTACCCCCCCTTGCGCGCTACTGGAAACTGCAGGTTTCCAGGCCATCATTAACTATACTTAACTATAATGATAAAAAGGAAAATCAAATTCAAGCAATGAGTGAAATGATATCACGATGAGTGAAATGCAGTTAAAATATGTGGCAACAACTTGTGAGCAACATATTAATGCTACGAAAATATCGCTATATAATCTACCTATCAATTGATTATGAACATAAATAATGTTTGTTGTCACTTCCTGTACCCAGGACAGTTACGTATTTCAATGTATTACTCTCGACAGAGTATCAGCGATTACATTATTATGTCCTTCTATATGGACGATATCAAAGTCATACGCTTGCAACTGCAATGCGAATCTCGTAAGTCTTGCACTTGGTGATTTACAGGTTTGGAGATATGTTAACGCTCTCTGATCTGTCATTATAGTAAAATGCGTACCTACCACATACTTTTGAAGTTTATTCAAAGTCCATACTATACCCAAAAGTTCTCTGTCGAAAATAGAGTATTTAGATTCGGCTTCCGACAGTTTCCTACTCAAGTAGTAAATCGGATGAAACTTGCCATCAAAACTTTGTCCCAAACACCCGCCTATTGCATGGAGCGAAGCATCTGTTACAACAGTAAATGATCTTTTTAAATCTGGCAGTCTTAATATAGGATACTGTGAAAAATGAGTCTTAATGTTTTGTAATGCATGGTTACATTGTTCTGTCCAAACTACTTTGTTAGGCATACCTCTTTTAGTTAGATCAGATAAGACAGCAGTCAAAGACGAGAACCTTGGAATAAACTTGTGGTAAAAATTCACCAATCCTAATAGACTCCGTACTTGCTTCTTTGTAGTTGGAATTGTAAGATCAAGTATGCGTTTTAAATTAGATTCATCAGGCTGTATTACATGTCTGCCAATTTTGTGTCCTAGAAATGAAATTTCATTGAATCCAATTTCTATTTTGGATGGACGGGCTGTGAGATTGTGTATTCTTAGTGTCAGGAGTAAAGATTGTATACCATCTACATGCTCTTCCCATGTGTCATGAAACATGCAAATATCATCTATATAAGATATTAGGTCAGAACGGTTCCCAAATACTCGACGCATCATCCGTACAAAAGTTGCAGGCGCATTTTTGAGCCCAAAACACATGACATTGTATTGGAACAAACCCTTCGCTGTTGCAAATGCCGTCAACGGTTTACATTCTTCGGTCAAAGGGATCTGCCAATACCCTTTTGATAAATCGAATTTGCTAAAGAAAGTAGCAGAAGCTAAATGAGGTAGCAAGTCCTCCAGCACAGGCATTGGTTCAGAATCTGATATCGTGACTTTATTTAGTCGACGGAAATCAATGCATATACGAATGGATTTGTCTTTCTTCCGTACTGCCACCATCGGAAAACAAAATGGAGAATCTGATGGAGAGATTATCCCCATTTTCAACATATTGTCGACCTCGCTGTCAACCTGCTCTCTGATATGCAAAGGAATTGCATACGGTCGTAACTTAATAGGAGTGGGATCCGATAATTTTATTTCGTGAGACATAATGTTAGTTCGTCCAGGCAGATCAGACAACACATCTTCAAAAGATTTCAATAGATTGAGAATCTGATTCTTCTGATCTGAAGGTAAATCGTTACAAATGATTACATCCTTCCAAGTTTCAGAGGCTTGGATAGGTACCACAGGAAAATCAAGCGGTACATCCGCGAAACTAGTTGCTACTTCATCAACTAAAGCAATAGATGCCAGATGCGGAGATTGATTTGTGATAGATTCCCAAATATGTTTGAGTGGAAGAGGTCGAGAAATGTACGGTTGTAACATGTTAGTGTGGAATGTTTTTCTTTTACCCCTAATGTCGATGATGTAATCTACGTCGGTTTTCTTACCCACAACTTTAAAAGGACCTTGCCACGTAACCAACAAATGATCACCTTTAAGTGGCAAGAGAACAAAAACTTCATCGTTAATCGATAATGATGTTAATCTTCTATCACGATTAATACGCGACCGAGTCTTATATTTTGCTAATTCTGATGCTTCAGTCGCGATTTCACATGCGTCCACAATGCATTGGCGTAGATCTGTGACATATTGGTGACTAGATTTCGTAATCGTATTATCATCATTTGTTATCACCAAATCATGTAAGATAGACATTGGTCCTCTTGGATTAGCCCCGAAAACTAATTGAAATGGTGAGAATCCGGTTTGACGATTAGGAACTTCTCTATACGCAAAGAGAACCGCTGGTATCAACCGGTCCCAATCATGGGGAAACATTGTTGTTACTTTGCCCAACATCTGTTTTAATGTAGAATTCCAGCGTTCTACAACTCCGTTTGATTGCGGATTTAATCTGTCACTCAATGTATGACGGATGTGAAGCACATCACAAATTTCCGAGAACATACCTGAAGTGAATTGCGTGCCATGATCTGACAGAAGCTCTTCAGGAAATCCGATACGTGAAAATATCGATAATAATGCATCAGTCACCGACATTGTTGTTATGGACTTAACAGGTATGGCTTCAGGCCATCTGGTGCATAGATCGATACACGTTAAGATGAAGCGGAATCCTCTGGATGATAACACCGGAAGAGGCCCGATTATGTCGACAGCCATCTTATAAAAAGGACGCACAGAGATATCTGTGGTCTGTAGGGGTGCAAACTGATGCGCACCCTTCCGTGCAACTCCCTGACAAACAGTGCATGATTTACAAAACGTTGCGACGTCCTTATGAACCCCTGGCCAAAAAAAATGTGCCATCAATCTATAAGCTGTGCGGGCAATCCCCATATGACCCGCAAAAGGAACATCATGTGCATTAGATAAAACTAGTGATCGAAATGACGTAGGTACTACAATTTGTCTGAGTACTGAAGAATAATTGTCAAAACAACGTATCAAAATATTGTCATGAAATTGATACCAATGTCTGGCATTATTTGTATGTGTAATAGTTTTAGCCGTAGCTAAAGTGAATAAACGTCCCAAAGAAGAGTCATCTTTTTGTTGGTTAATGAATGCATTTTTATCTATGTAATGACTTGTTGCCACGTGTGGGATATTATTGCTATCGTTAAGTTCATTTGCTTCTGCAACCAGCTGTGCTCTAGTAGTCACAGCATTGGATAAAGAAAGATATTCTCTTTCCCATGCAGAAATTTCATCAGTAGAACATTCTTTTATACCCTTTATGTTTCCCAAAATCAAGTCACAGCAAGGCTGGTTGAGAACACATACACGAACTTTCCCAGTAAAGAATGGCGTGGTAATTGTTACGTCGGCCATGGGATATACCTCTACCGTGCCTCCGAAAGTTATGCATTTCACTGACGTTCCAGTGAAACACGACGGAGGGATTAACGACCTTCTTATACCGACAGTTGTGCAACCCGTGTCCCTTAAAATTTTAATTGGAGTGTTAAACAAAAACCCATTATGTAAAGTGAGAGTACCAACACCGTCATAAGATGACAACACTGGTAAGACATGTCCACATTTAAGCCGTGGTGTAGCTCCAGGTTGAAATAACATCTTACATTCTGTACAATTATTAGAATTTTCTAAATCAACGTTACACGCATTGGCGTGATTATTGGTTGAATGAATATCATTACTGACATTTCTATCTACCGTCTGACAAGCATTGGCTTGTGAGCGTGCTCTATTATAACTTCTAACGAAGTGAGATCTTCTGCGATCTGAAAAATTGTCTGAATGAGAATGTCCATTGTTGTCCCTGTCATAATGGCCACCCCGCGGTGACAAATTATGATTGTCAGTATATTTGTTGTGTGAATACTGGTTATTTCGATACCATTGGTTATTGTTATAATTGTTGAAATTATGCCTGTCTCTACCCCGTGAAGGTGAGCGATTATGGTAAAAATTATATTTACCCCTATAGGATGTGTGATTATTTTCTCTATGATTATATCGTCTATCTAAACTACGAGTGCGCGATCTCCCGTGCGTCGCAGCACACGCAGTAGATGAGTCCAAGACTTTTGCTCTGCTCAATGACAAGTTTGGATGAGCAACGGAAAATTGTTGACCTAATTTTTCCATTTCCTCGATACTAGTCGGATTACGTTCTTGTAAGAATGATACAATATCCTGGTTTACCGAAGAAACAATTTTATCTCTTAATAAGAGATCACATAATCCTTCAAAAGTTTTAGGGATAGAAGCCTGTTCAACCCATCTTTGGAGACATAGTTTTATGGAGGAAACAAAATCCTCAAAATTTTTACCCTCTACCGGCAACATGGATCGAAACTTTTGTCTATAGCCTTCCTGATCCAGACCATATCTGCGTATAAATGCTGCCTTTACGACCTGAAAATCATGTCTTTTATCTTGGTCTATACCCAGATAGACCCCAACTGCATCACCTGTGAGGAGACCCGAAAAAACACCAGACCACGAATCTTTATCAATATTTAAGCAAGAGACTCTTTCCTGAAATCTTAATAAATAAAAACTTATAACGTCGTGAGGAGGAGAAAAGGGTGGTAGTCTTAAATTAAAATTAGGGATTGTGATTGCCTTCCTCGATGAACCATTACTATCAGAATCATGGGAAACATGATGTTGTTGAAAACGAAGTTTCTCAACCTCAAAAGCTTTCTCCCTTTCAAATTTTGCCTCCTCGGCAGCAATTTCAGCTAAACGAATTGCCTTTTCATGTTCCATTTTCTCTCGTTCCGCAGCGATTTCTGCCATACGAATTCTTTCTTCCTTATTTGCTTTTTCTTGCGCCATAGAAAATTCCCTTTCTTCTCTTTCTTTTTTCTCATTTCTTTCTCTTTCTTCTTTTGCCTCTGCTTTTTCATATGCAGTCAAAGCAAAATTTTTTAAAATATCACCTTCCATACTCAGTGCCTTTCCTTGTTTAATAAAATAGTCAAGAGTCGCCATAGTATACTAAGAAGTATAACTTTTATAAACAATAAATCAATATCTATGTTATCCTCTGCCTTACTTAGTCCATCACACTATTGGATAGTGTGTCTGATTGGTGTAGTCACAATGTGAATATATATATATATATATATATATATATATATATATATATATATATATATATATATATATATATATATATATATATATATATATATAACTATATCACCTGCACAACTCACTTAGACGTGATATAATTATCGTGTATGATTATGCTTCTTGTTATCCACAAGAATCGTAGGATATATAACAAGCAATATTATTGTATTATAGTTGATCAATAAATAATGAATCATATGTATGCTGCAAAGGAAAATTATCACATGCCATGAATAACGAAAGACATGGATGGAAACAAAATAAGGAAACGACAAAATTGTAAATAGTCAAAAATTCTAAGACAAAAAAAAAATTAAAGTTTCCACCAGTAATAAACGAGACAAAACGACAAATCACTTTTACCATTAATGTAAATTTTACAAAAGATAGCCAGGAAAGACCCACGCCAGACTAAATTTCCAAACAAAATTGAAATTTAAAAAAATACGACAAATCACAGCACAGCTAACACGCATGAAAGCCTTAATTTCAAACAGAGCGGTAATCACGATGGATGGGTTTGAAAAAAAATCGAAAAAAGGTGATTCGTCTTACGAGGACAAAAGACAAAGAAAATAGTCTACGTTACGGCCACAAGGCCTTCGTCAGGAAAGGAAAGAAAGTGAAGGCTAGATAGGACACATAAAAACTAAATAAAATAAAAACTGGGTACTTCCCTGAAGGCAAGAACCGAAATTCTATCAAAATCGCTGTCTGTTTGTAAGCGCGTGGCTGAACAGAAAATGCTGAATCCCTGAAAGAAATTAATGCAATCAACCTATAGAAATACGACACTGAAACGTAAAATGCCTCCTAAACAGTCGCCCGCAAGAGACAAAGAAAAGAAACATATAACACAAAAGAAGCGAGATTTGCCCAACAATGATAGGACCAACAACCATGACGTTACAAAAACATCAATTATCTGAATCGACCATGAGTATCCACTCCACGATGTAACTCCAATGCATCGTTCTACGCAATATCACATTGAATCGTTCACTAATTATTCAGTTAACTAGGACTCTTGGACATGAATTCAACGTCGAAAATGTCCGACCTTCACTCGTGTGAGACACATTGCAGAGATAGTGTCAATATATAATGATAGAGACGAAATGTTAATTTCCAACGAGTGACCGAATAAACTGATGAGGTGACCTTATCAATGTCCTAATGGTTTGATCTAGTACTTCCGAGTCCACTTGTCCAGCGAAACGACCTCCTCGTAAAATCCCAGATTCATATTTCTCCCGTGAAGATATTCGTCAGATTGGTATAGCATCCCTCTCATGGTAAATAAGCGTGAACGATTTCGTCATGGATATAATGTTTTTTTCTGATCCTCAAGTAAGGTACCAGGTCTGGGCATGACCTAGTATACGAATATTGTAAATTTCATGTCTGCACAAAGTTGCATTCCAACAGCTGTCTCTGATATTGTCCCAACAAAGGACTCTGTCTGCCAATAACTTGAGCAACCTTCAAATGTCCTTCAAATCCAACGGACGACAGCCTCCCATATCTGTGGTGGGGCGCTGTTTGAATATATTGTGGGTTCGTTTTTATTATTTCAGATAAGTTGCTACCCCTGTCCACAGTTCAAGTACATGTTGATTATGTTAATGTATATTTGATTACTCCTGCTGTTGTTTCATAATAATGCTCGTTATTCTGTTACGTCCAGGGTGACCCAACGATTATAGTTTTATTCCATACTCAACAACATACATGTGGGTTCTTTAACTGACCCAATCACCAATGACGAACTAAAACAGTCTTCCTTTTTAACGAACTCAACATCCTTTAATAACGTATATTCCTTGTAGCATACAGAAGCGTTCGTCAAGATTAATCCTTAATTACCAAACCTCATCAATACAGTATTAATCATATGCCAAGAGTATTCCTCCTCTTGTACAAAACACATCCATTTAGAAAGGTGAACACTTCGCAATATGTTCCCAATGGAACTTACAAGAAAACACAGCGGCCACAAAGCTCAAGGTTTTTTCTTAACACCTTGGCCATACACATTATAAACATCTCTCTTTTCTCATTTTCCGGTGCGCCTTATTTTTAATATCCCAAATAGTGCCGCATTTATCAGCACTAACTCAAACTCAATAAATCCAACATGTGGTGTGCATGGGCAGACACCACAAATACATTATATCAATGACTATTATACAGGCATATTTTGTGAAGTTTATATGAACCTGAAATATAAAAATAAAAATAAAAAATATTATACACGGTAGTTATCATAATTTCGCTTACCCTCAGACTTCAGATACTGGACTGAACAATGTTTCTGGCGATCCGCTCACAATTTATGGGTAGTGGCGAAACTCTGCCTCCAGTCTGTCTCAAACCTCTTTCGATGTGTATCTCTCCAGTTTTTACCGATACGTTTATATACGCTTAGCGCGGACGTATAGGAGGGTACTGACGTCACAGCTAGAACTAGGCCAAAAAAAATCTTTTCCGAACATCGATTTCAGCCAATCTGTGCGTCGACTGAAATTTTGCCTTTCTCATTCTCGGCATATATAATATCCATATTGTTCCATCTTATCTTGTTTTATACAGCTGATAAAACTCTATCTTCCTATCCATGTAAATTCCCAAACTGTTATTTATTGATTTTAATATTTAGAACAGAAGTGGGTTACACGCTTTTAGCGTAACTGTGGGCAGCCGAAATACGCATATATCTCCGTAAATGAGAACTTCCTACCGTTCCTTCTTATATGCAGTTATACACAATCCTTCCCTGTACTGAAATGTAAAATCCTTTTCATACTGATTCCCTTCTGCTTTTATTTATCCTTGGCGATTTCCTGTCTGATACACATATCGGTGATACGCCGCCATTTTGAAAGCGGTCAATCGATCGTTGATGGGTTTATAAATCTAACTGAACCCGTTTGCAATGACTTGAAACCAATTTCGCGACAGTTGTCTGTAATGTAGCAGTATAATGTAGTAATGTAAAGGTTTAAACGATTTGTCGTTGTCTGTAATGTAGCAGTATAATGCAGTAATATAAAGGTTCAAAAGGTTTGTCGTTGTCTGTAATGTAGCAGTATAATGTAGTAATGTACAGATTCAAACTATTTGTCGTTGTCTGTAACGTAGAAAAATAGAGTAGTAATGTAAAGATTCAAACGATTTGTCGTTGTATGTAATGTTGCAATATAATGTAGTAATGTAAAGATTCGAACGATTTGTCCTTCGTTGGGATATTTATCTTACCTTTGTCTATAGAATAACGTGCTGTGTCATGCTATGCTTAAGGTGACAACTATCTTGTATATTTCTATGCTATTTGTTCAGTTGAACATTACGTGCAATTTTCTTTTTATGTTCGTACGCCTGCTAAAACTCGAGGAGAAATCACAGGTTAATATGTCTAACATGAGACTTATTTTTACGTGAGTATCCCTATTGCTCTGTAAACTGCGCTTTTTATCAATTTGATGTTACATTGTTTGACTTCAAGCTATAAACTCTGTGAAAAATTATTCCCTGTACAATGACAGGTGTCCTCTCGCCATTCCTGCAGATACTCGCCGATTTCGGAGGTACCCGTTAGAGCTGGGTCGGCTCAGGAGCCTTTCAGGTTATTGCAGTCCCTGGTCGAAGGCACTTCTTCAAAAGTCTTCACCAGGGCTCGAACCTGGAACACCCAATCGCCAGCGCAGTGTGGTAACAATTTAACCGGCGCTGCTCCTAGTCTGTATTTAAATACACAATACATTAATACTGGTTAACCACTTATCATATTTTAATCTCTAGCATAATATGTATGAGAGAGGTGTCAGGAGGTTAGAAGTTGCGGTCAAGTCGCTACGTCATTTCGTTTCGTGATTCATTGACACCTTTATCAGCTATGCTGATAACAGTCACATTTTAGACAACTATGCGATACCACAAAATGACAAGCAGGTGTCAAGGCTGATTAGTGGAGAATGAAAATTAGATCTGGCCAGAAAATAGCCTCTCTTGGTGTATCTTCAAAGCACGAGTTAAAGTGAAGGTAATCTTCGATGTGAAGACGGTATGTGATTTGACATGTTAAGATGGATTATTTAATGTGCAATAAATGCTATATAAAAGCTAATGTGAATCAGTTAGAGTGTTGAGAGTTTTGTTTCTCGAGATAAAGTTATTTGGTTCGAAACCAGGTAGTCTCATGTTAATGTCTACTCACCTGTAAATGGTTACCTGCTTGAGTTACAGAAAGCAAAGCCATCCAGGAAGGGAACTGGTCCCTCTACCTCATTAAACCATTACCTAGTGTAATTGTAATGAAGTCTATAACACTTCACTCTCCTGCGGAGGTCTCTGCTTACATGCTATTTGTTTTGTTCATTTCCTTACACATTGTCCACCTGTCCAACGGCTCCAGAATTTATTTTGGGGTGCTGTTCATTAGCACCTGTGCCAGACATTATAGGCAATGCTCTCTAAACCAGATCATCTTTCTTCTTCTTCTTCCGTCCTTAGTCAAAGACCGACCAAGCAGTCAGAGGCCATCACGCCTTGTGGCGTCTTAAGGGCAACAGCAGATTGACTTTCTCTGTTGTAGTTTCCCATCACGCCTAGCGGCGTCTTTAGGGCAACAACAGATTAATCCATCTGCCGCTGTTTCCGTAATCAGTGTGACAAGCCAACGGGTGATCAGCCCATTGGGCAAACCAGATCATAGTGCCTCATAAAAGTGTTGCCACAGGAGGTAGCTTCAGTCACTAGATGTGCCTTCTGTTTCTTCTCTGTCACGTGATCAGTTCTTCAAAAGTATATCTATCTCTGTTGTGCTCTGTCTCTTTTTTTAAGTTTAATGTCCACGCTGTTGCCAGATTTGTCTTCTCATGACGCCTCCAAGAAAGTGTGACTGTGTGCGCGTTATAGTCATTGTCACTACATTACAGCTCTACCTGTGCAACACAGGCCTTCAATAACAATATTCAAAGCTCTCCAGACATGTGCCATCTGCTCAAAGTTGTCATGCCTTCTTTCTTTCCAGCTCCTTTATCTGTGTGTTTGCCTGTCTCTTTCTACCGTTCTAAGCTAGGGTATTCCAGAACACTGACCGCCCTGTAATGCTATCAGCAGGTTTCCTCAGCGTGTGTCCTGACCAACGTCTACGTCCATCTTATTGTATTGGTTATAATTTTTTTTTTCTTGAGAATTTTCTAAAATTATGTTATGCTTTTTAAGATTTTAAAATTCTCCTGAACCTGCATTTTTAGTCAAGGAAGCGTTGTCTGTGCCAACCACAGTTGTGGATGCAGCTTGCTATCTTAGAAACATCACATTCTTTTCATTTGGAGAACAAGTCAAGTAACAATAAGGACGTTACAGACTCCCATAAACATTCGTCTGTGCAGAATAGAATACTGAAATAGTATGACAAATTAACAATGTGAAACTAGTGACAAGAGTCAGACATTTACCAGTAGAGATGATGATGAAGATGATGATGAGTCTTTTTTATTATTTTCTGTTCAATTATCGCGCTACGAGTAGTGGGAAGAAGCGGTTTCCATTCTTATACAAAATGTTTTGGTTGGTCAGTGTCAGGTGTGACGTACGTCTAGTTTGACTAGTGAATTTTCCCTGATATGATGGATGATTTAAAGGGACCTTTAGCTTTTCATAACATTAGAACCCCTGAACATTTGTTGTAACTTTTCGTTTGCCAGAACGCATTCCACCGGGACTCATGTAGGATACAGCGACGAGATCAAAGAGACAGACCGAGGGATCTTAGGGGAGACTATCGGCGCTATCAAAGACAGTAGTTTTCCCTGATACGAGACGCAGTTGCTTGCCGCTAATTTCGCGTCTCGGTGTCAATCGAGGAACCGAGCGAACGGGGGAAAGCGAAACGGGCAGCAGCGAGCGGATACGAAGACCAGGGGGCGGCTTTTTCTCTTGATTTGGCGGTCAGATCCCCAAAAGTTCGTGAGATCAAATAAGTTGTCAAGTTTATCATGTCCCACTCAACTTACATTCCATTTTAGCTAAATAGACCATGTAGAACTAGACACGTTATCACTCGCTGGCCAGACCTTTACAGAAGCACTAGCTTTATTGAAATCTTGTTATAGATTTTCCCCTGGATTTTATATATATTTGCAGTGATTTCTAATTCTGTGCAAAGCGGTAAAATATATATTGTGTAAAGTGATCAGTGGTCTAGTCATTCTATTTCAAGGGATTTTGTGTTAATTTAAATCTATTTAATTAAACCATCTCAATAGTTCCAGTGGTAAATATAATGATCTATCTATTATATTATTTCAAAAGATAATAGATGCTTAATTTAACTTTTAAAGTCGCGAAAGAATTTATAATTAATAAATTCAGTTAAGTCCTAGTTTTATAGATGTGGGTTTTTAACCACTAGAATTCGCGCAGTGTTTATTAAATACATAATTAAATACTCGAGTGTATTATAGGCTTAACGGGAAATTCATCGCGCTTTAGAAGGTTATTTGTTTTCGGTATATTACATGTCTTTTTTTTTCTTTCATACAGAGTGATCGTAACCTGTGCGATCCCAGCATTAAGAAAGCAATAAAGAAATCAATCTAAGCAAAGCAAAGCATAAACAGTGTGTAGAGTTCCCCTGACGCAGAACTTGTTGAGACTGTGTAAATTTTTAATCTTTGAGGCGATTCTATGTTTGGAATTCCGCTATCTAACTTATAGCAAAGAAAGCACACCCAAAGACAAATTTAACGCACCATCAAACAACTTAAGTCGTAACGGGAAGAAGAACACTGGCCCGAGCTTTGTTAGTTTACTGACACAGAGAGATAATTCATAATTTCCTGAACAGTGATGTGACTAGTTTTCTCACTGGACTTAAACCATACCTCACGGATAAAGTGTACCAGCACGCGTAAGAATTTTATTATCAGCGGCATAGTCAAATAGACCACACCATCCTCACCCCGGTATCAGAGACCGTGCCCTCCCATAGAAACTGTTATTAAGAAAAGAGACACAACTACAGATTCATTTTCCAGCGATTACGGGACCCTTTTATGTGCTGACCGCCTACCCGATAATCTGGGGCTAGAACTTGAACAAACACTCATACATTTAGTTGAGGTGTAACTGCTGTTGTGTTATTCTATGGAGTGCAAGATTTTTTCACAATCGGTAAGTGAGAGCAAGATGAGTGAAGGCCTTTGCTAGCGCGTGTATGAATGACAGGAAATTAATTCTTTTGTGTGACCATTTTGTTAACTTGCTTACCTGGTAACATATATCTTTACTGTATACCCTACATTGTTCCTTTAAGTGGGATAGTTGATAATTTGTTAACTCTGTTTAAAACCACCTCCTTTCCATTTGCTTAGTAAAGGGAAGGACAGCTGGGAAGAACAGGTTTTTTTCTATCACCTATACCTAACTTGGTAACACCTCTTTCAGAGTAATTAACTTCACTGTTAGGTTAACGTACCTATGTTCCTGATATTATCTATCTCTGGACTGGGTTTGTCTTTGTCTAATAAGCGGGAAGGGCTTAGTCGATACCAATCTTCTTCACCCCTCCCAAATTTGTTATTTGCATTTGTGTACTTATGATAATTTATGTAATATCTGATATTTTTAGTGATTGATGTTTAAAGTGAATAAAATCACATAAACTCATTTAGTTCTGTGTGTTGGATATACCCAAAGCCCAACTTTTCCCCTATTCGTTTAATATAGTTTGTATCAACGTCGTGTGTGTGTTTGAACACACCAAATCGGTGAGCGCGCAGATGCGAGTCTGGAAAACTGGCAAATAATTGTTTGACCAGGAGAGTGAAAGAGAAGATTGAGAGACACGATTTGTCGTAAATAAGTCTGTCTTTACTCTCCTCCAGCACGCTGTGAAGTAACTATTAAATCTCTACATTTTCTATCACTGAGCTTTCCATCATCATTTTCCACTCTAAACCGGACCACTATTTGTACGACTCTTTTCTCTCAAAATAAATTTACGACATCAGGTAAGGTTTGTTTTTTCAGGATATCTGTTACATAATATATCCACCTTCCTCTCAGGAGCTTCCTTGCTTGTATCCAGATCTTCTACTGTTGAAAGTTCCTGATGATAGTTGAATTAAATACATTTAGACGAGATGTCCAAACCACTTTAATGCATGTGTCCATACTTCGACATGATCACTATTGTAGAGCTGATGACACGGACCAGACATGTGCCAGTGGTACAAGAGATGAAGGATATGTCATACACTGAAGAAATTGGTTGATAGCATGTCAAGACAGTCTTTGTTCTCGAATTCTCATAATAATAGAGGTAGAGGTAGAAGAGAACTGAAAACAAAGATGACAAAGTTGAGGAAGACATGTGGATACTTTTAAAGGATGGTACAGGACATGGGACACATAAGTGTGTTAGATCTCTATGCTTTTTGAGGAGTGGAAGGTTCATGATTATGATGTAAATTAATATTAGACAAACATAAAGGTATGTTTTCAGGCACTAGTAAGAAATAAAGAAGTAGAACACTTAGACAACAGAAAAACAACAGACGTGAGTGGCTAACCCAGGGTTCGAACCCCGTACCTTCCGTACGACAACACCGCCTAGCTATACAAGCGAATCACACTAACCTCACGGCCAGCTAGGCATCCCCAAAAAAGGATGCTTTACTAGTTGTCGTACGGAAGGTACTGGGTTCGAACCCTGGGTTAGCCACTCACGTCTGTTGTTTTTCTGTTGTCTAAGTGTTCTACTTCTTTATTTCTTACGAGTGCCTGAAAACATACCTTTATGTTTGTCTAATATTAATTTACTGTTTACAGGCCTCGGGTTTCCCTTCTTTATGTGTTATTAATGTTTATACAATACCAGAAACCTACCCTCTGTTCTATACTACTGTCCTTAAGTCTTCTATCATTTACTGGACACAGTATCAAGGTCTTTGTCTTGTTTGGACTGACACATACTGCAGAATAGAGGAACAACAGAAGTGATTGCGTCATTAATGGGCTGAGGTGCCCATTGTAAACTTCCGGTGTTATCTTGTGTTTCGCACTGATGACCTGTCAGTAAAGCATCCTTTTTTGGGGATGCCTAGCTGGCCATGAGGTTAGTGTGATTCGCTTGTATAGCTAGGCGGTGTTGTCGTACGGAAGGTACGGGGTTCGAACCCTGGGTTAGCCACTCACGTCTGTTGTTTTTCTGTTGTCTAAGTGTTCTACTTCTTTATTTCTTACTAGTGCCTGAAAACATACCTTTATGTTTGTCTAATATTAATTTACTGTTTACAGGCCTCGGGTTTTCCTTCTTTATGTGTTATTCATGATTATGATGGCCTAGCTAAATCTACTTTGCTATTTCGTCACCTCACATCTTCCTTCTTAACCATGATTTCTTTGTACAGGAGTACGGAACACCACTCCGAGATGAGAACTAGACACAAAAATGAAAGAGCCAAGGAAAATCTTGAGGTGATGGCGCTGGACATGAGGATATTTCATGAGGTAGTTGAAGACCTATGCTCCTAGGGAGCTGACATGTTACGTAGCTGGCGGCGCCATAAGTGATGATATGGACAATGATGACGACAATGTAGTTTCTGTAGATTTGGACCATCAGTTATGGTGTGTGTGTTTAAGTGTGTGTATGTGTGTGTATGTGTGAATGTGTGTATATGTGTGTATGTTTATGTGTGTAGGTGAGTGTATGTGTGTGCATGTGTGTATGTGTGTAGGTGTGTGTATGTGTGTGCATGTGTGTGTATGTGTGTATGTGTGTATATGTGTGTATGTGTGTGTATGTGTGTATGTATGTGTGTATGTGTATGTGTGTATATGTGTGTATGTGTGTATATGTGTGTGTATGTGTGTATGTGTGTATATGTGTGTATGTGTGTATATGTGTGTATGTGTATGTGTGTGTGTGTGTGTGTGTATGTGTGTGTGTTTGTGTGTAACTGCATGGTGATATCTGCCAGTCGTCACGCCAATCGAAGGATCATCTTTGACACACTGCGCCCTCGAAGATCAAAAGACCGGAAGTCGCACACGATTATCATCCTCAAACAATGTTATCATTATCGTCCTGGAGATACACTGACACTACAATCAGAATCGATCAAGATAAAGACATATCATCTCCCAAAGTTGCTTGTTGCATAGTTATAACCAATCCAATTATAAATTAGCTTGCACTCGGTCATGGTCAAGAGCCTCGTTTTTCATTTAGCAATAACCCCGCCTCGGTAAAACCTGATTGGCTATGGTACCGCCAATGCGCAAAGCTGTGCCTCGTTTTGATCACTGTGATCGCTAAGTATAATTAACAACGCTTTATTCTAGTCTTGAATATCACCGCCCACAGGGACGATTTCGCATCATCATCATTTCTTTTTCAATCCCTATGTAGCATAGAACCACCACTGAAGTTGGCCCTAGTGAGGAAGCCAATGACAAAGCACAAACCCTGGCAGTGGTGGTTATTGAAGCAAGTTGTTTAACATGACAAGGTTGCCAGCCTCACGTACAACATGATAATAGTTGCATATTACGGTATATCTGACCGAGCAGAAGTCCTATTCTTTGTATTGTCAGAGATGTTGTTGTTGGTGTTGTTGTTTAACTAGGGCTGCTGAGCTTCTCGCTATTTGCAACTAATACCTAGTTGAAGACTCCTCGGTATTAGCTACACAATAGATCTAGGTTTTGTCTGTGGCTTTTCTGCCATTCCAAAACGTGTTGAGTTGAAGTCATGAGCTCCATTTTCTCCAGCTTGGCTTGTATTTAATGGATCGTCACCTCGGACCCAAGCTAGGAGTAAGAAGCGCGTGGTATACTGTGCATTCCTCGCCATCCAAGGGAGCTCTCTAACTTTGCAGAGCTAAAATTCTGTGATCTGGTTCTGGGCTCTCCCAAGGAATTGTCACATCCTTCACAGAGCCACTTCTCAGCTCCCCCTGCCTATCACTGGGTATATAGTGAGATCATCTTGCGTGCAGTCAACCACAGCCAAAGAATTACATCTGGGGCTCAAGTGACTTCTGACTTCTCCAAGCTTAGTGTGCTGGGTTCTCAACAGATTTCACAAGTGGAATTCCTGGAAGTGTGTGGATGATTTCAATAGTCAATGAGGGCATAATTAGCCTCACAGACTAAGGTTCACTTCCGCATATGTATATTGTAGCATTGTGTATAGCTGGTGGTCATAAACGGATGACTCCAGATATGCCTCCATTCATATCCTCATAGATAAAAACAAGAATCTTGAACTCAAATGTCAAGCCAGTCCTTTTGTATAGGTCTTAAATGTGGAGAAAAACAAAAACAGCTACCAAAAAGCTACAGACTTTGACAAATGTGTGCTTGTGTAGAATGTAAGGTTTGAAATGGATCAAGATGGCTAATGTGAAACTGATGACAAGAACGACACAAGTACTAGTGGAACAAAGGATGAGAAGAAGACGATGGCTATGTATAGGACATAGACTGTGGAAACCTGGAGTTAGCAAGACAGAGCAGTCCTTGTTCTGGAACCCCACGGTAAGAGAGGCCAAGCTAGACCAAATAACACATGAAAAAGAGAACTTGAGACACATAGAAGTGAAAATGATGAGCATGGCGTGGACAAAACTTGAGGGGATGGCCCGTGACAGGAGAACTTAGTATGTGTTTGTTGGGGAGCTAAAGGGTATTGATTGATTGATTGATTGATCCTCAGAGATCACAGGGAATTTACCCAGAGCAAGGTGTGTCATACAGCCAGTTATTTGAAGCGTCAGTCGCCATTATCATTAATACCCTTCCACTCAATATGTAGCACAGGACTTCAACAACTTTGTTATCTTTTGCATGTGGTTTGTCAGGCTGCTTCTAGCACTACTTCCCGATGGTTCCAGAGCAGGGTCTGTTTTGTAAGCTATCAGTAGGTTTACTCAGTGTGCCCTGTCCATCTCCAGTGTCTTCTTTTTATATCTTGTTCCACCCACACTTGTCTGGTTCTTGTCTGGTTCTTGTCTGGTTCTTCTCATCAGTTCCACATTGGTCATCCTGTCTTACCATTTCAATTCTCCTACTCTCCACAAACACCTTTTTATGAAAGTCTGTATTTTCCTGGGGTTTTGTTTTCTCGTTTGTCTTTATTGTAATGAACGGACATTTGATGTTAAAATTATTCATGTTTTCTGTTGGACTATCATGTTTCTGTTGGACTTGATTTTCTAAAAATATCCATATCTTTCCCAATGCAACTAAAACCCTTTATGTTTGTTTCATTTAATACACCAAAATAAAAAAGGAAAATTGTAATCTTGGAGATGGAAGTAGGAAATGTTAATCTTTCTGCAAATACTTGGAAGACATTTTTTTCCCTATTATTATTTCCCAAGGAGAAAAAGCGCATGGGGCCAATCTGCTGTTAACAAACTTGTTCAAGAAGCGCGCGCTAGAGCACTATATGTAAACTTGTAGTTGTAGTTGTTGTCGTAAGTTTTTGTTTACATGATAACATGGCATTCGTTGCATTTTACGACACGCTTGAGGGAGTAGAGAATCTATTATGCCTTTGTCACCCAGGAGACTCCCGCTTGACCCCATGAGATGTCCTTCAATATCCACCTTTATTTTTCCTTGAACGACAGCAGAAAATACCCTGATTAAATTAAATTTGCGTCAAAAGAAAACAATTCAGATGACGACCCAAAAAAACAAAAAACAAATAAATAAAATAAAATAAGCCTGTATTTTGGTAAATATTGCTGCATAGTTACCGTTCATGGAACAGCTGTTCCCATCGTGATAGTATCAAACATTTCGTATGTGTGAAAAAAGTCGTTAAAATTTAGCAAACGTTGAAGCTACAATTTCGACAAGTATGGTTTAGCTAAAGTTCTTACGGGAGAACGTGGCATAAAAAAGCTGGCCTAATATATTTAGCAAACTGTAGCAATATAGCATTTTAGAGACTTGCATTTATCTTGGTAGCAATATAGACACAAATGAAGGACCCGACAATGATATCAAACTAAAAATACAAAAGGCAAGTGTAAATTGTAATTCATTACGGAATATACGGAAATCAAGAGAAATCGTCCAACACAAAAATCAGAATCTTCAACTGAACTGTCAAAGCAGGCAGGTCTATTGAGCAGCTGTCAAACGTGAAGAATAACAAAAATGACAACCACAAAGCTACAGACTTTTAAAATGGGTGCTTGTGTAGGATCGAAGGCTTTAAATTTTGTGACAAGATCCCCAATGTGGAACTGATGACAAGGAACATATACTAGTGATACATGAGATGAGATATGTTGGCTTTGCATACAACTTCAGGTCTTTTGATCTTCGAGGGCAAAGTGTGTAAAAGATGATCCTTCATATCCTTCGATTGGGATGACGACTAGTGGATATAACCATGCAGTAATGCACACACACACACACACACACATATATATATATATATACATATATATATACCTGCATGGTCGCATATACAGTAACTACATTGAACCATGAAGAACAACAACAACAAGAACAAATAGCTACAGACTTTCATAGATAGATGTTTACGTAGAGTAGAAAGATCAAAGTGGTATGACAAGATCACTAATGTGGAACTAATGACAAGATCACTAATGTGGAACTAATGACAAGATCACTAATGTGGAACTAATGACAAGATCACTAATGTTAGAACTAATGACAAGATCACTAATGTGGAACTAATGACAAGATCACTAATGTGGAACTAATGACAAGATCACTAATGTGGAACTAATGACAAGATCACTAATGTGGAACTAATGACAAGATCACTAATGTGGAACTAATGACAAGATCACTAATGTGGAACTAATGACAAGATCACTAATGTGGAACTAATGACAAGATCACTAATGTGGAACTAATGACAAGATCACTAATGTGGAACTAATGACAAGATCACTAATGTGGAACTAATGACAAGATCACTAATGTGGAACTAATGACAAGATCACTAATGTGGAACTAATGACAAGATCACTAATGTGGAACTAATGACAAGATCACTAATGTGGAACTAATGACAAGATCACTAATGTTAGAACTAATGACAAGATCACTAATGTGGAACTAATGACAAGATCACTAATGTGGAACTAATGACAAGATCACTAATGTGGAACTAATGACAAGATCACTAATGTGGAACTAATGACAAGATCACTAATGTGGAACTAATGACAAGATCACTAATGTGGAACTAATGACAAGATCACTAATGTGGAACTAATGACAAGATCACTAATGTGGAACTAATGACAAGATCACTAATGTGGAACTAATGACAAGATCACTAATGTGGAACTAATGACAAGATCACTAATGTGGAACTAATGACAAGATCACTAATGACAAGATCACTAATGTGGAACTAATGACAAGATCACTAATGTGGAACTAACGACAAGGTGACTAATGTGGAAACTAATGTGGAACTGATGACAAGATCACTAATGTGGAACTAATGACAAGATCACTAATGTGGAACTAATGACAAGATCACTAATGTGGAACTAATGACAAGATCACTAATGTGGAACTAATGACAAGATCACTAATGTGGAACTAATGACAAGATCACTAATGTGGAACTAATGACAAGATCACTAATGTGGAACTAATGACAAGATCACTAATGTGGAACTAATGACAAGATCACTAATGTGGAACTAATGACAAGATCACTAATGTGGAACTAATGACAAGATCACTAATGTGGAACTAATGACAAGATCACTAATGTGGAACTAATGACAAGATCACTAATGTGGAACTAATGACAAGATCACTAATGTGGAACTAATGACAAGATCACTAATGTGGAACTAATGACAAGATCACTAATGTGGAACTAATGACAAGATCACTAATGTGGAACTAATGACAAGATCACTAATGTGGAACTAATGACAAGATCACTAATGTGGAACTGATGACAAGATCACTAATGTGGAACTAATGACAAGATCACTAATGTGGAACTAATGACAAGATCACTAATGTGGAACTAATGACAAGATCACTAATGTGGAACTAATGACAAGATCACTAATGTGGAACTAATGACAAGATCACTAATGTGGAACTAATGACAAGATCACTAATGTGGAACTAATGACAAGATCACTAATGTGGAACTAATGACAAGATCACTAATGTGGAACTAATGACAAGATCACTAATGTGGAACTAATGACAAGATCACTAAGGTGGAACTAATGACAAGATCACTAATGTGGAACTAATGACAAGATCACTAATGTGGAACTAATGACAAGATCACTAATGTGGAACTAATGACAAGATCACTAAACGCCTAAGGAAGGTCACTAATGTGGAACTAATGACAAGATCACTAATGTGGAACTAATGACAAACTAATGACAAGATCTAATGACTCACTAATGTGGAACTAATGACAAGATCACTAATGTGGAACTAATGACAAGATCACTAATGTGGAACTAATGACAAGATCACTAATGTGGAACTAATGACAAGATCACTAATGTGGAACTAATGACAAGATCACTAATGTGGAACTAATGACAAGATCACTAATGTGGAACTAATGACAAGATCACTAATGTGGAACTAATGACAACAAAATCACTAATGTGGAACTAATGACAAGATCACTAATGTGGAACTAATGACAAGATCACTAATGTGGAACTAATGACAAGATCACTAATGTGGAACTAATGACAAGATCACTAATGTGATCTTGTCATTAGTAATGACAAGATCACTAATGTGGAACTAATGACAAGATCACTAATGTGGAACTAATGACAAGATCACTAATGTGGACCTAATGACAAGATCACTAATGTGGAACTAATGACAAGATCACTAATGTGGAACTAATGACAAGATCACTAATGTAGAACTAATGACAAGAACCAAAGAAGCGCCAGTGCAGCATGATATGAGAGTAAGAAACTGGAGATGGATAGGACACGTATTGATAAGACAGTCTTTATTCTGGGAATCGCAACGGTGTACAAGGTAGAAGAACGCCAAAGATCACGTGGACAAGAGAACTGGAGACAGACATGAGGGGGATGAAGATGACCTTGAGAGGATGACACGTGACATTAAGACTTGGCAGACGTTTGTTGAATGCATATCCTCCGTGGGGAGTGGAAAGGTGAAAGAAGACGAAGAACATAAAGAAGAAAAAATGGAGCGTAACAAGGCCCTATACATGCCTAGAGGATTGAGAATCAGATTGAAATGTATCATGTGTGTCCCGTATATTGAAGAACGCCAAAAACGTGGACAACAGAACTGGAGAACATGGGGGGATGAAATGACCGGTAAGAGGATACCCAGAGTTTTTTGAATAGCATATCCTCCGTGGGGAGGGTCATGTACCTTGTGTGTCCCGTATATTTATCTAGGTTCATGTACCGTGTGTGTCCCGTATATTTATCTAGAATCTTCAGAAGAAATACAGAAAGAACAGATCTGCAGTATCCTCAAGCATGTCGTATAAGGCAACTAACATGTAGCTTCGCATGGGCCTGGCAACCTCAACAGGTAAAACAAAGAGCACGTGACTGGTTGGTGCAGGTTTCCTGTAAGGTCAACAGCTGCAGTTGTGGTTCTATGTTCTGTAAGTTGTCCAAAGGAAAATGATGATGAGGAATAGAAATAAGGATGATAAAGATAAGGAGCGGGAGGAGAAGGAGGATGTTGAAGATGATGATAAGGAGGAGGAAGATGGTGATGATAATGATGGTGATGTTGTTGATGATGAGGAGGAAGAGGATGATAATGATGATAAGGATGATGATGATAACGAGGAGAATGATTATGATGATGAGGGTGATGATGATAACGAGGGTGATGATGATACGCGGTGTAGTTATGGAGAAAATATAACGCTAACATATCACCTTTCCCTAATTCAGAAAAAAGGGGAACAGAAGAGAGAGTAAAGGTTTATAAATGAAAATGAAAGAACGAGAGGTAAGCTGAATAAAGACAGTTTAATATACGACAGTGAAACTCGTGAAATATTATAGAGGCTGTCAGCGATAACCTTTGACCTCGACATAAGTGACACTTGTCCTACTTATCTGACAAGCTAATAGATACACAAAATGTCAGCTGTTCCCTTTTGTCAGTAACATGTACCAACAGATTACGACGTCAGATAAATGGCACACGCGTGGCATCCAGGCAAATATTTGACGAGCTTTGTAGGTCTGTCGGACAGCCGGCGATAAAGAATGTAGAATATTGATGTGTTCCTTAATCAAAGATGTTTGGTGAGACATAAAGATGTCTTCAACAATGTTTGGTGAGACATAGAGATGTGTTCAACAATGTTTGGTGAGACCTGGACGATTTGTGATGAGAAGTATAGCTGTGTTAGACAAACAAAGATGTTTGATGAGAAATATAAATTAGTTTAACAAACAGAAGATATTTGATTAAAAATATAAATGAGTTTAACAAACAAAGATGTGTCACGAGGAAAAGAGCTGTGAACGACAGACGAGAATATGGGTTGAGAAATATAGATGTGTGCAACAAGAACAACAACAAAAATAATAATAATCTATGACAAATATAGAAGTGTGCGACAAACAAATAATAATCGATGAGAAATATAGCTGGTCCGACAGATAAAGATAATGGATTACAAAAACATGGCTCTGCTCGACATTTGGCATATTTATTGCCCTACCATTCTTTTTGCTGTGACCACTCCCAGACTTGTTTACGTTTCACCAAGTGAACGGTAACAATACCAGGTTGATTACACAGGTCAGCGGTAATACGTTTTGTCACCTTAGGCGTCTGGCCACCTTTGATACAGTCGATCTCTATAGACACAATATGATCGCTCACGAGCGATGAAAAGAAACGCCATATTGTCTGTCTGGGAAAGCCGACTGAGATGGGCGAGGGCCCTGGTGATAATGAGATAATATCTTCCTCCTGCCCATTCCTGTGTAATTGTTACAGATAACCTGTCTGGGGAGGCAATATTGGAAGGCAGCATCTGGACATCAAATAAATTCACAGATTTGTTTGAGAGTCTGCGGAAGTATTACAGCATTATTAGAAAGAGGTCACGCGTTGGAATTGTTGATGTAATATTTTAAAACACGCGGGGGGAATGTAATGATTTAACACCCCTACACACATAGTGCAAAAGAGAGTGGATTGGTGTAAAGTGGGAGCTGGAATACACAATAGTTCTCATTGGCAAATTTCTCGAAAGTATTTTCTGGGATTTGAACTGGAAATGAGAGATATAACCTAGTGAAATCGGAGTCACAAATCAGACAACATCGCAACGTCAAACTAGCAACTCCCAGAAGCCAGAGAACGATCGGACTAAGAATTCCTATATTAAAAGCTCCAGATCAGAAGTATTTGGGCAACTTTAAAACATATAAGTAAACCCGCATATTTTAAATACCAAGACTGGAAACTTAAGGTATCAGATCAGAAGTATCTGGGAAACTTTGACACTTAAAAGTAAACCCGCATTTTAAATACGAAGACTGGAGTCCTAAGGAATCTGATCACCCGTCATAAGATGATTTTCCCAGACCAAGTGATTCAAAAGCATTAAAGTGCTATGTGCATTCTAAACTGTGCCAGGAGATTGTGTCCCCAAAAGTTACTTTGGAGTAAGTGTAAACATTTATTTTACAAATGTGAATTTAACATGTTTTTCTTGCTAAGTGGTTATATATGAGGCTGGCAGCAGAAGTGACCCCCATACTCCGACTAGAGCAGTGATGAGTGATGATTACATTACCTGTGCCTCAAGTGTATCATATCATTTTGTGAGAAATATGTACCTTGTTAATTGTTATTAAGGAAAATCATTAATTTCGCGCTGTCCAAGCACATATTTTCCCAGTTTAATACCCAGAAGAATATTGGTGATTATTTCTAATCATCTGTAGTGAAATTGACAGAGATACAACGGTAAAATCCCTCCAAAGATAACATTTAAGGATAAAAACATAATGCGTAGGCTGCGAATAGTACATGATCGCCTAGACCGCGGGTCATCATCCTCCATAATAATTGACTTGCTAAACAGGAGGGGAACGGCGGATCAAAAAGGAAAAAAATATGACTGGAAAGATTGCGTGAGACTAGAAAGGCTAAGGAGACGCAATTGGGGGGGAAACGGAGAAAAGTCACGTTTCCCAAGTTGACATAAAAAGTAAGCAACTCGACAGAAGGGACCTTAGATATAATACGCCACAGTCATTTATTGGACACTTTTGCAATACCAAGCCCTTGATTTGAATTCAGCGGCTAAAACGCAGATGTTTGGAATATTACAAAATTTAAAAAGTACTTTTTTCTTAATATTAATGTTAGGAATATAAAAATTAGCTGGCCGGATGGCCTATTCTGAGCAGTGAACTAATATGTTCTTACTTTTACAGACGGATAGATAATATTGAAGATAATGACAAAAGACAGTGTTGTTCACATCATCGACAGACTGTATTGAATCTAAAAGTGTCGCTAATTGCACAAAAAAACACGACCTCGAAACGCAGGTGTTCAAATCTACGTAGTATGGAAGAGAAGGGATATTTGTGGTGGCTGTGTCTAAAAATAACTTTTAACGACAAAATTTTGGAGGGGAGAGAAAGGTTGGTTCAAAAATCGAGTACATTTTGTAGAAACACAAGTAGAGACGGACAGACTAACAGATAACCATCCATACTTGACTGAAGCATGACTGAAATGACTTTATGGTAGGAAATTTGAATTTAAAATAAACCTAGGCAGTGATTGGCCACAGACAATCATATCATTAGCGCTCAGACGCGAAAGTGGGGCCATTCTTCAATAGTTGTTCAGTGATAGACACAGATTTTAAAGTGTGGTGATTTCCATATGAAAGAAAGTGTAAGAAATTTAGGGACGCCATACTATAGCCAGCAGCTCAGCTGAGTTTTGCTAGCAGTTCTGTGTTATTTATTCATAATCTGGTAAGATTGAAATTATTTCCTTATATATTTTGAATATTGTTTCATGTTTGAGTGATTTGATACTGCCATATCGAAATCTAGCCTTACATACAAGTAGGGATTTGCTCTAGACCCCCCGCCCTAGTCAGGGTCTAGGGACCAACAATGTACATAAACTCCAGCAAGGGTTAGGCAAGACAGATCAAGTGTTGGGAATAATGAAACATATTACCTATCCTCTTTTAGAGCAGAAAACTAATAAATATTTTTCAGAATCTATAGTCTGGGAGGATCTATCTGATGTAAAACCACCATGGTAAATGTGCTGTTTGGTCAGAGAGATCTGACCTGTCTGTATGATGTGGTTGTTGTGTCAGTGTTGTGTCCAGACGTGGGTAGAGAATAGATTTTGACACATGGCCCATACTTTGATTGCAGAGCTGCGAGTTTCTGTTGTCAACCAAGCAGTGTCTATTCAGTTGGTGACTTTACTCGAGTGTATCTGTGCAGTACTTGTGACAGAGATCACCATTATTGCCCGCCAGCACGGAGAGGTGGGACCATCAGATTTCAGCACCAGAGCTACAACGACAAGATGAGTGAGCCTCTGGTCTGCTGGACATTCACCAACGCAGTTTAGTTACTAATACCCCATAAAAATTCCCACCATTTTCTGGACACTGTGTAGTCAATATAGACAGGTGTGATGAGGCCACCCCAACAGCACAAACATTAAATATCCTCCCAAGTAGATGACTACTAGAACATTTTAATAAAACTACTAGTATAGTACATATATATGTACACTATTGCATTTATGATATAATATTCCATGCATTTCTTTCATAATCTCTAAATCCTTTTATGTTCTGGTCAACCTAAAAAATTGATCCAGAACAAAATAAATGTAATATAATTCTATCAAAAAATTTTACACACGTGAGTTAGTTCAGTGTATTTTAACATTTATTAATATTATTAGTCTTGTTAAATATCTGTGGGTATATCTATAACCTATTATACCACACTACATATCATAACCCTAGACACTTTACGTAGCCACATTCATTAAAAAAAAATTAAGTGTGAGGTCGTAGTGGTAGCAAGAAAGGCCTTCTGATAATTCACAACTACATTTTATCTCAGGAGCCTTCACAGCTGGCCTCATACATTACATTTAGTAATATCACCATCATACAATACCATCAACACCACTACATTATTGGGGTCTTGTCCAGGGATAATTAGCCCAACAGTAATATTAGGATCTCCTGGTGGGAGAAATAAAAGTAGGGAAATAAATTGTAAAATTCCCTTTAAAATTAAAAGTGTCCCTGCAGATAAAAGTTGGTGAATCTTCACAGCCAGTAATAATTAATTAGTTAATTAGTTAGTTAGAATTGGTTAGATTATAGTCATAAGAAGTACTTAGTGTATTTACTGGTTAGAGATTTAGCTTGTATATTATTATATTGTCTAAAAAGTATGGCGGAGCTGGCAAAATTTAGATCAGCTGCTGTGCTCACCGCGAAGGAGATGGGAATGGATGGTCAAATTTTAATTCAATATGTAACGGCTGAATGTGATAAATATATTGAACGGGAAGAAAGGAGATTAGAAAAAGAGGCTGAAAGAAAATTAGAGGCTGAAAGGTTAGCTGAAGAGAAGAGGTTACAAATTGAGGCTGATAGAGAAATTAAGAGGCTGCAGATTGAGGCAGAAGAAAAACGACAGCAAAGGGAGGCAGAAGAAAAACGACAGCAAAGGGAGGCAGAAGAAAAAAGGTTGACTGCCGAAAGGGAGGCAGAAGATAGAAGGTTGCAAAGGGAGCACGAATTACGACTAAGGGAGCTGGAATTACAAGGCCAGGCTCCTGAAAATGGTGCCAGCCCTTTTGCCTCAGATGCTACGCCTAGTCTGGGAGCCTCAAACTCCGCTATGGGGTTTCATTTAGACCATTTTGTTGAAAAAGACGATGACATAGAGGGGTACCTAGGACGTTTTGAGTTATTAGCTACTACATATGGGTTAGAGAGAGAGAGATGGAGCTTAAAGCTATCACATGGATTGAGAGGTACTTCTTATGAAGTATTTGCTAAAATGAACAGGGAAGACCAAGACAATTATGACATGTTAAAGCAGGCTTTGTTATTAAGGTACGAGAAGAATGGTGAATTTTATCGTAAGAAATTTAGAAATGCCAAACTGTTGTCTGGGGAGACCTACCACCAATTCTCTGCCAGACTAGAAACCTATTTGGAGAAATGGACGGCTCTGGGGAAGACCCAAGATCTTAAGGAAATGATCATGATTGAGCAATTGAGAGAGTCCATGGCTCCAGACATGAGAAAATTTCTCATGGAACAAGGTGCAGAGAAGTTGGGGGAAATTTTAAATGTTGCTGAGAGGTATCAGGCAGCTCAGGCAGAGGTAAGTGGTGCTAAAAAGAAGCACATAGACAATTTTAAAGCTCCACAGCAATTTAATAAATTTGATAATAGAGAGCAGGGAAATAAAGGTAGGACAAACTTTGAACGGCCAAGAAATGACTATCGCGACAGAAACTCACAGTTCAATGACCAAAAGTTCAATGAAAGAAAACCGTTGAACCAAGGAAAAAGATGGTGTAAATGGTGCAAGAAGGATAACCATAACACCGAATTTTGTAGAAGGAAACCTTCAAACATTGCTGCAATGAAGTCGGGGACGCAAAGATTAAAGGTTAATCCTAAGGGACAACAGGAACCTTATCACCCCCCAGTTTGTGAGGATGTTATTTGTAATGGGGTCACCATAAGGTGCCTTTATGATACAGGTTTGGATTATGATTCAGTTGTGAAGTCTAGCCTAGTGGACCCAAGTCAGTATACCACAGAAACAGTGGAAATACAAGGGGCGACTAAGGACATACCACTCATGACACTTCCCATCGCAAGGATAACGGTGAAAACTCGCTATGTGGAAGGAGAAATCAGAGCAGCAGTGATAGATGAACCAATCTACCCTCTGATATTGGGGTGTAGATACGTCTTCTTGGGGAATCCCGAGAAACCTGTGATCATGGCGACAGTGCAGACCAGGTCACAGAAGAAGGAGGAAGAAGGTGAACCTATAAACGCTCATCCAGAGGAGATGAGGAAGGCGCAGGCTGAGGATAGGACACTCAAGCCCTGTTTTAAAAAATTGCCCAAATGCCACACACCTCCGAGCAAGGGGGAATATTTCATGAAGAACAAACTCTTATACAGGAAGGCCGGAACTGGAACAAATGGTCACAACCAGCTGGTTCTTCCCATTTCATATAGAGATAAAGTGATGGAACTCGGGCATGCGATTCCCTTCAGTGGTCACATGGGGATCAGCGCCACAGGACAGCGTATAGCTTGTCATTACTTCTGGCCAGGGATAACGGAGGATATAAAAAGATATGTCAAATCCTGCCCAGAATGTCAAAGGGTAGCTCCAAAGCACTGGACTGCTCCTGCAACTCTAGGGGAAATGCCCATAGTGGGAACACCTTTTGAGAGGGTTGCAGTGGATATTGTAGGACCTCTCACTCGGACCAAGAGGAGGAACAGTTACATCCTTACTCTGGTGGACACTTGTTCTATGTGGGGAGAGGCGGTAGCCCTGCCATCAATTGATTCAAAACATGTAGCAGAGGCACTACTTACAATATTTACCCGATTAGGATTCCCGCATCAAATCTTGACGGATAATGGTTCTCAGTTCAAGGGGAAACTAACGGAAGAAGTTTTTAAGCTATTTCAAGCCAGGCACTTTCATTGTAGTCCGTACCATCCACAAGGGAACGGCCAGGTAGAGAGGTTCAATGGGACTCTCATTTCTATCCTGAGAAAGCTGGCACACGAAAAACCGGATCTGTGGGATCAATTCCTGCCCGCCGCATTGTTTGCTTACCGGGAGGTACCACATAGTTCAACCGGGATGGCTCCCGCAACTCTGCTATTTGGGAGGCCAATAAAAGGTCCATTAGAAGCGTTATTAAGGACCTGGACAGATGAGAAGGCGGAAGAGACTGTTACCTCATCGTATCAATATGTGAACGAACTGACCACTCGTTTGAAAGCTGGATGGAAACTGGCAAATGATAATTTGAAACAAGCCAGGAAGAAACATGCAGCATATTTTAATAGGAAGGCAAAGGACAGGGAACTGGCAGTCGGAGAGAAGGTGCTGCTTCTACTACCCGGAAGCCAGAATAAATTACAAATTGGTTGGCAAGGTCCATATACGGTTCTAGAGAAGGTGTCTAGAACCAACTATAAAATTGACAAAAAGGGGAAGGAAAAAGTTTATCATGTAAACCTGTTAAAGAAGTATCTGGACAGACCACTCCAGGAAAGCACCCCCTTATTGACCTTGGCTATTGCAACCCAGATGCAAAAAGAACCACTCACCTCACATGAATACCCATTACATCCTTGTGAAATAGCAGCACAGGTAAAAGTCAGTAAGCACCTGACTAAAAACCAGAGGGAGAGAGTTCAGCAAGTTCTGGAGGAACATACAGATGTATTAACAGATAAACCAGGCCATACAAATTTGCTACAGTATGACATGAAACTGGTAGACTCAAACCCAATCTGTATGAGAGCCTATTCTATTCCGTTCGCGAAGGAGAAGGCATTGAAGGAAGAAATAGAGTATTTGTTGAAGGAGGGGATTATTTCGCACAGTGAATCATCTTTTACTTCTAGTGTCGTTTTGTTGAGAAAACCGTCTGGGGAACACAGACTGTGCATAGATTACAGGAAACTGAATGCTGTCACAGAAGGACAAGTGGATCCATTACCAGACACAAAACAGTTATTTGCCAGACTGAACAAGGCAAAATACTTTTCAAAGGTGGATCTTAGTAAAGGCTATTACCAGATCCCAGTGAAACCTGAAGTGAGACCTTATTTGGCTTTTAGCACTTCGGATGGACATTATGAATTCAATATGCTACCATTCGGACTGAAAAATGCTCCGAGTGTGTTTTCAAGGATGATGCGAAAATTGTTGGATCCCCTGAATAACCCATGTATCACGAATTTCATGGATGATATTCTCGTCGCCACCGAGACATTTGAAGAACACATTGAAGCTCTGGAGATGTTGTTTGATAGACTTCGGGAGGCGAATTTAACTGCTAGGCCAACAAAATGTTGTATTGGATGCAAAGAGTTGGAATTCTTGGGACACACTGTATATCAGGGTAATATGACCCCTGATCCTAAGAACTTGGAAAAACTGCAGAGAGCACCTAGGCCGCAAACAAAAAAGGACGTGCGATCATTTGTGTCGTTATGCGGATTTTATCAGAAATACATCAAAAATTTTAACGCTATTTGTGCTCCTCTGACTGATCTGACTCGCAAGGGACTTCCAGATAAAATTATTTGGACTGCACAATGTGAACTAGCGTTCCAAGAGTTAAAGGAAAAACTCACTAGCAAGCCTATTCTCAAACTGCCTGATTTGACACAGGACTTTGTCTTAAGAACCGATGCAAGTAATGTAGGACTAGGAGGGGCTTTGTTGCAAAGATCATCTTCACCTGATGGGGAACTGAAACCAGTCGCTTATGCAAGCCGCAAATTGAATAAGGCGGAACAAGGATACTCCACAAGCGAAAAAGAATGTTTAGCATTAATCTGGGCAATAAAGAAGTTTCAAATCTATCTGTATGGTAGGACTTTTGTGGTGGAGACGGACCATCAGCCTCTCGTGTTCTTGTCTCAGGCTAAGCATGAAAACGCAAGATTGCTGAGGTGGTCTTTGTTGCTTCAACCTTATCAGTTCAGTATCCAATATATCCCAGGCAAATTGAATGTCGGTGCAGATTTCCTCAGTCGGCACCCCTGTGATCAAAATTAGAGTAGTGGCAGACGTGAGGAGTAATTTTACCTATGTGTATCGCTGGTTTTGGAACTTGCCATAGGCATGTTTTCAAGTGGGGAGATGTGTAGTGAAATTGACAGAGATACAACGGTAAAATCCCTCCAAAGATAACATTTAAGGATAAAAACATAATGCGTAGGCTGCGAATAGTACATGATCGCCTAGACCGCGGGTCATCATCCTCCATAATAATTGACTTGCTAAACAGGAGGGGAACGGCGGATCAAAAAGGAAAAAAATATGACTGGAAAGATTGCGTGAGACTAGAAAGGCTAAGGAGACGCAATTGGGGGGAAACGGAGAAAAGTCACGTTTCCCAAGTTGACATAAAAAGTAAGCAACTCGACAGAAGGGACCTTAGATATAATACGCCACAGTCATTTATTGGACGCTTTTGCAATACCAAGCCCTTGATTTGAATTCAGCGGCTAAAACGCAGATGTTTGGAATATTACAAAATTTAAAAAGTACTTTTTTCTTAATATTAATGTTAGGAATATAAAAATTTGCTGGCCGGATGGCCTATTCTGAGCAGTGAACTAATATGTTCTTACTTTTACAGACGGATAGATAATATTGAAGATAATGACAAAAGACAGTGTTGTTCACATCATCGACAGACTGTATTGAATCTAAAAGTGTCGCTAATTGCACAAAAAAACACGACCTCGAAACGCAGGTGTTCAAATCTACGTAGTATGGAAGAGAAGGGATATTTGTGGTGGCTGTGTCTAAAAATAACTTTTAACGACAAAATTTTGGAGGGGAGAGAAAGGTTGGTTCAAAAATCGAGTACATTTTTGTAGAAACACAAGTAGAGACGGACAGACTAACAGATAACCATCCATACTTGACTGAAGCATGACTGAAATGACTTTATGGTAGGAAATTTGAATTTAAAATAAACCTAGGCAGTGATTGGCCACAGACAATCATATCATTAGCGCTCAGACGCGAAAGTGGGGCCATTCTTCAATAGTTGTTCAGTGATAGACACAGATTTTAAAATGTGGTGATTTCCATATGAAAGAAAGTGTAAGAAATTTAGGGACGCCATACTATAGCCAGCAGCTCAGCTGAGTTTTGCTAGCAGTTCTGTGTTATTTATTCATAATCTGGTAAGATTGAAATTATTTCCTTATATATTTTGAATATTGTTTCATGTTTGAGTGATTTGATACTGCCATATCGAAATCTAGCCTTACAAACAAGTAGGGATTTGCTCTAGACCCCCCGCCCTAGTCAGGGTCTAGGGACCAACAATGTACATAAACTCCAGCAAGGGTTAGGCAAGACAGATCAAGTGTTGGGAATAATGAAACATATTACCTATCCTCTTTTAGAGCAGAAAACTAATAAATATTTTTCAGAATCTATAGTCTGGGAGGATCTATCTGATGTAAAACCACCATGGTAAATGTGCTGTTTGGTCAGAGAGATCTGACCTGTCTGTATGATGTGGTTGTTGTGTCAGTGTTGTGTCCAGACGTGGGTAGAGAATAGATTTTGACACATGGCCCATACTTTGATTGCAGAGCTGCGAGTTTCTGTTGTCAACCAAGCAGTGACTATTCAGTTGGTGACTTTACTCGAGTGTATCTGTGCAGTACTTGTGACAGAGACCACCATTATTGCCCGCCAGCACGGAGAGGTGGGACCATCAGATTTCAGCACCAGAGCTACAACGACAAGATGAGTGAGCCTCTGGTCTGCTGGACATTCACCAACGCAGTTTAGTTACTAATACCCCATAAAAATTCCCACCATTTTCTGGACACTGTGTAGTCAATATAGACAGGTGTGATGAGGCCACCCCAACAGCACAAACATTAACTATCCTCCCAAGTAGATGACTACTAGAACATTTTAATAAAACTACTAGTATAGTACATATATATGTACACTATTGCATTTATGATATAATATTCCATGCATTTCTTTCATAATCTCTAAATCCTTTTATGTTCTGGTCAACCTAAAAAATTGATCCAGAACAAAATAAATGTAATATAATTTTATCAAAAATTTTACACACGTGAGTTAGTTCAGTGTATTTTAACATTTATTAATATTATTAGTCTTGTTAAATATCTGTGGGTATATCTATAACCTATTATACCACACTACATATCATAACCCTAGACACTTTACGTAGCCACATTCATTAAAAAAAAATTAAGTGTGAGGTCGTAGTGGTAGCAAGAAAGGCCTTCTGATAATTCACAACTACATTTTATCTCAGGAGCCTTCACAGCTGGCCTCATACATTACATTTAGTAATATCACCATCATACAATACCATCAACACCACTACATTATTGGGGTCTTGTCCAGGGATAATTAGCCCAACAGTAATATTAGGATCTCCTGGTGGGAGAAATAAAAGTAGGGAAATAAATTGTAAAATTCCCTTTAAAATTAAAAGTGTCCCTGCAGATAAAAGTTGGTGAATCTTCACAGCCAGTAATAATTAATTAGTTAATTAGTTAGTTAGAATTGGTTAGATTATAGTCATAAGAAGTACTTAGTGTATTTACTGGTTAGAGATTTAGCTTGTATATTATTATATTGTCTAAAAAGTATGGCGGAGCTGGCAAAATTTAGATCAGCTGCTGTGCTCACCGCGAAGGAGATGGGAATGGATGGTCAAATTTTAATTCAATATGTAACGCCTGAATGTGATAAATATATTGAACGGGAAGAAAGGAGATTAGAAAAAGAGGCTGAAAGAAAATTAGAGGCTGAAAGGTTAGCTGAAGAGAAGAGGTTACAAATTGAGGCTGATAGAGAAATTAAGAGGCTGCAGATTGAGGCAGAAGAAAAACGACAGCAAAGGGAGGCAGAAGAAAAACGACAGCAAAGGGAGGCAGAAGAAAAAAAAGGTTGACTGCCGAAAGGGAGGCAGAAGATAGAAGGTTGCAAAGGGAGCACGAATTACGACTAAGGGAGCTGGAATTACAAGGCCAGGCTCCTGAAAATGGTGCCAGCCCTTTTGCCTCAGATGCTACGCCTAGTCTGGGAGCCTCAAACTCCGCTATGGGGTTTCATTTAGACCATTTTGTTGAAAAAGACGATGACATAGAGGGGTACCTAGGACGTTTTGAGTTATTAGCTACTACATATGGGTTAGAGAGAGAGAGATGGAGCTTAAAGCTATCACAAGGATTGGGGGGTACTTCGTATGAAGTATTTGCTAAAATGAACAGGGAAGACCAAGACAATTATGACATGTTAAAGCAGGCTTTGTTATTAAGGTACGAGAAGAATGGTGAATTTTATCGTAAGAAATTTAGAAATGCCAAACTGTTGTCTGGGGAGACCTACCACCAATTCTCTGCCAGACTAGAAACCTATTTGGAGAAATGGACAGCTCTGGGGAAGACCCAAGATCTTAAGGAAATGATCATGATTGAGCAATTGAGAGAGTCCATGGCTCCAGACATGAGAAAATTTCTCATGGAACAAGGTGCAGAGAAGTTGGGGGAAATTTTAAATGTTGCTGAGAGGTATCAGGCAGCTCAGGCAGAGGTAAGTGGTGCTAAAAAGAAGCACATAGACAATTTTAAAGCTCCACAGCAATTTAATAAATTTGATAATAGAGAGCAGGGAAATAAAGGTAGGACAAACTTTGAGCGGCCAAGAAATGACTATCACGACAGAAACTCACAGTTCAATGACCAAAAGTTCAATGAAAGAAAACCGTTGAACCAAGGAAAAAGATGGTGTAAATGGTGCAAGAAGGATAACCATAACACCGAATTTTGTAGAAGGAAACCTTCAAACATTGCTGCAATGAAGTCGGGGACGCAAAGATTAAAGGTTAATCCTAAGGGACAACAGGAACCTTATCACCCCCCAGTTTGTGAGGATGTTATTTGTAATGGGGTCACCATAAGGTGCCTTTATGATACAGGTTTGGATTATGATTCAGTTGTGAAGTCTAGCCTAGTGGACCCAAGTCAGTATACCACAGAAACAGTGGAAATACAAGGGGCGACTAAGGACATACCACTCATGACACTTCCCATCGCAAGGATAACGGTGAAAACTCGCTATGTGGAAGGAGAAATCAGAGCAGCAGTGATAGATGAACCAATCTACCCTCTGATATTGGGGTGTAGATACGTCTTCTTGGGGAATCCCGAGAAACCTGTGATCATGGCGACAGTGCAGACCAGGTCACAGAAGAAGGAGGAAGAAGGTGAACCTATAAACGCTCATCCAGAGGAGATGAGGAAGGCGCAGGCTGAGGATAGGACACTCAAGCCCTGTTTTAAAAAATTGCCCAAATGCCACACACCTCCGAGCAAGGGGGAATATTTCATGAAGAACAAACTCTTATACAGGAAGGCCGGAACTGGAACAAATGGTCACAACCAGCTGGTTCTTCCCATTTCATATAGAGATAAAGTGATGGAACTCGGGCATGCGATTCCCTTCAGTGGTCACATGGGGATCAGCGCCACAGGACAGCGTATAGCTTGTCATTACTTCTGGCCAGGGATAACGGAGGATATAAAAAGATATGTCAAATCCTGCCCAGAATGTCAAAGGGTAGCTCCAAAGCACTGGACTGCTCCTGCAACTCTAGGGAAATGCCCATAGTGGGAACACCTTTTGAGAGGGTTGCAGTGGATATTGTAGGACCTCTCACTCGGACCAAGAGGAGGAACAGTTACATCCTTACTCTGGTGGACACTTGTTCTATGTGGGGAGAGGCGGTAGCCCTGCCATCAATTGATTCAAAACATGTAGCAGAGGCACTACTTACAATATTTACCCGATTAGGATTCCCGCATCAAATCTTGACGGATAATGGTTCTCAGTTCAAGGGGAAACTAACGGAAGAAGTTTTTAAGCTATTTCAAGCCAGGCACTTTCATTGTAGTCCGTACCATCCACAAGGGAACGGCCAGGTAGAGAGGTTCAATGGGACTCTCATTTCTATCCTGAGAAAGCTGGCACACGAAAAACCGGATCTGTGGGATCAATTCCTGCCCGCCGCATTGTTTGCTTACCGGGAGGTACCACATAGTTCAACCGGGATGGCTCCCGCAACTCTGCTATTTGGGAGGCCAATAAAAGGTCCATTAGAAGCGTTATTAAGGACCTGGACAGATGAGAAGGCGGAAGAGACTGTTACCTCATCGTATCAATATGTGAACGAACTGACCACTCGTTTGAAAGCTGGATGGAAACTGGCAAATGATAATTTGAAACAAGCCAGGAAGAAACATGCAGCATATTTTAATAGGAAGGCAAAGGACAGGGAACTGGCAGTCGGAGAGAAGGTGCTGCTTCTACTACCGGGAAGCCAGAATAAATTACAAATTGGTTGGCAAGGTCCATATACGGTTCTAGAGAAGGTGTCTAGAACCAACTATAAAATTGACAAAAAGGGGAAGGAAAAAGTTTATCATGTAAACCTGTTAAAGAAGTATCTGGACAGACCACTCCAGGAAAGCACCCCCTTATTGACCTTGGCTATTGCAACCCAGATGCAAAAAGAACCACTCACCTCACATGAATACCCATTACATCCTTGTGAAACAGCAGCACAGGTAAAAGTCAGTAAGCACCTGACTAAAAACCAGAGGGAGAGAGTTCAGCAAGTTCTGGAGGAACATACAGATGTATTAACAGATAAACCAGGCCATACAAATTTGCTACAGTATGACATGAAACTGGTAGACTCAAACCCAATCTGTATGAGAGCCTATTCTATTCCGTTCGCGAAGGAGAAGGCATTGAAGGAAGAAATAGAGTATTTGTTGAAGGAGGGGATTATTTCGCACAGTGAATCATCTTTTAGTTCTAGTGTCGTTTTGTTGGGGAAACCGTCTGGGGAACACAGACTGTGCATAGATTACAGGAAACTGAATGCTGTCACAGAAGGACAAGTGGATCCATTACCAGACACAAAACAGTTATTTGCCAGACTGAACAAGGCAAAATACTTTTCAAAGGTGGATCTTAGTAAAGGCTATTACCAGATCCCAGTGAAACCTGAAGTGAGACCTTATTTGGCTTTTAGCACTTCGGATGGACATTATGAATTCAATATGCTACCATTCGGACTGAAAAATGCTCCGAGTGTGTTTTCAAGGATGATGCGAAAATTGTTGGATCCCCTGAATAACCCATGTATCACGAATTTCATGGATGATATTCTCGTCGCCACCGAGACATTTGAAGAACACATTGAAGCTCTGGAGATGTTGTTTGATAGACTTCGGGAGGCGAATTTAACTGCTAGGCCAACAAAATGTTGTATTGGATGCAAAGAGTTGGAATTCTTGGGACACACTGTATATCAGGGTAATATGACCCCTGATCCTAAGAACTTGGAAAAAACTGCAGAGAGCACCTAGGCCGCAAACAAAAAAGGACGTGCGATCATTTGTGTCGTTATGCGGATTTTATCAGAAATACATCAAAAAATTTTAACGCTATTTGTGCTCCTCTGACTGATCTGACTCGCAAGGGACTTCCAGATAAAATTATTTGGACTGCACAATGTGAACTAGCGTTCCAAGAGTTAAAGGAAAAACTCACTAGCAAGCCTATTCTCAAAATGCCTGATTTGACACAGGACTTTGTCTTAAGAACCGATGCAAGTAATGTAGGACTAGGAGGGGCTTTGTTGCAAAGATCATCTTCACCTGATGGGGAACTGAAACCAGTCGCTTATGCAAGCCGCAAATTGAATAAGGCGGAACAAGGATACTCCACAAGCGAAAAAGAATGTTTAGCATTAATCTGGGCAATAAAGAAGTTTCAAATCTATCTGTATGGTAGGACTTTTGTGGTGGAGACGGACCATCAGCCTCTCGTGTTCTTGTCTCAGGCTAAGCATGAAAACGCAAGATTGCTGAGGTGGTCTTTGTTGCTTCAACCTTATCAGTTCAGTATCCAATATATCCCAGGCAAATTGAATGTCGGTGCAGATTTCCTCAGTCGGCACCCCTGTGATCAAAATTAGAGTAGTGGCAGACGTGAGGAGTAATTTTTACCTATGTGTATCGCTGGTTTTGGAACTTGCCATAGGCATGTTTTCAAGTGGGGAGATGTGTAGTGAAATTGACAGAGATACAACGGTAAAATCCCTCCAAAGATAACATTTAAGGATAAAAACATAATGCGTAGGCTGCGAATAGTACATGATCGCCTAGACCGCGGGTCATCATCCTCCATAATAATTGACTTGCTAAACAGGAGGGGAACGGCGGATCAAAAAGGAAAAAAATATGACTGGAAAGATTGCGTGAGACTAGAAAGGCTAAGGAGACGCAATTGGGGGGGGAAACGGAGAAAAGTCACGTTTCCCAAGTTGACATAAAAAGTAAGCAACTCGACAGAAGGGACCTTAGATATAATACGCCACAGTCATTTATTGGACGCTTTTGCAATACCAAGCCCTTGACTTGAATTCAGCGGCTAAAACGCAGATGTTTGGAATATTACAAAATTTAAAAAGTACTTTTTTCTTAATATTAATGTTAGGAATATAAAAATTAGCTGGCCGGATGGCCTATTCTGAGCAGTGAACTAATATGTTCTTACTTTTACAGACGGATAGATAATATTGAAGATAATGACAAAAGACAGTGTTGTTCACATCATCGACAGACTGTATTGAATCTAAAAGTGTCGCTAATTGCACAAAAAAAACACGACCTCGAAACGCAGGTGTTCAAATCTACGTAGTATGGAAGAGAAGGGATATTTGTGGTGGCTGTGTCTAAAAATAACTTTTAACGACAAAATTTTGGAGGGGAGAGAAAGGTTGGTTCAAAAATCGAGTACATTTTGTAGAAACACAAGTAGAGACGGACAGACTAACAGATAACCATCCATACTTGACTGAAGCATGACTGAAATGACTTTATGGTAGGAAATTTGAATTTAAAATAAACCTAGGCAGTGATTGGCCACAGACAATCATATCATTAGCGCTCAGACGCGAAAGTGGGGCCATTCTTCAATAGTTGTTCAGTGATAGACACAGATTTTAAAGTGTGGTGATTTCCATATGAAAGAAAGTGTAAGAAATTTAGGGACGCCATACTATAGCCAGCAGCTCAGCTGAGTTTTGCTAGCAGTTCTGTGTTATTTATTCATAATCTGGTAAGATTGAAATTATTTCCTTATATATTTTGAATATTGTTTCATGTTTGAGTGATTTGATACTGCCATATCGAAATCTAGCCTTACAAACAAGTAGGGATTTGCTCTAGACCCCCCGCCCTAGTCAGGGTCTAGGGACCAACAATGTACATAAACTCCAGCAAGGGTTAGGCAAGACAGATCAAGTGTTGGGAATAATGAAACATATTACCTATCCTCTTTTAGAGCAGAAAACTAATAAATATTTTTCAGAATCTATAGTCTGGGAGGATCTATCTGATGTAAAACCACCATGGTAAATGTGCTGTTTGGTCAGAGAGATCTGACCTGTCTGTATGATGTGGTTGTTGTGTCAGTGTTGTGTCCAGACGTGGGTAGAGAATAGATTTTGACACATGGCCCATACTTTGATTGCAGAGCTGCGAGTTTCTGTTGTCAACCAAGCAGTGACTATTCAGTTGGTGACTTTACTCGAGTGTATCTGTGCAGTACTTGTGACAGAGACCACCATTATTGCCCGCCAGCACGGAGAGGTGGGACCATCAGATTTCAGCACCAGAGCTACAACGACAAGATGAGTGAGCCTCTGGTCTGCTGGACATTCACCAACGCAGTTTAGTTACTAATACCCCATAAAAATTCCCACCATTTTCTGGACACTGTGTAGTCAATATAGACAGGTGTGATGAGGCCACCCCAACAGCACAAACATTAAATATCCTCCCAAGTAGATGACTACTAGAACATTTTAATAAAACTACTAGTATAGTACATATATATGTACACTATTGCATTTATGATATAATATTCCATGCATTTCTTTCATAATCTCTAAATCCTTTTATGTTCTGGTCAACCTAAAGATTGATCCAGAACAAAATAAATGTAATATAATTTTATCAAAAATTTTACACACGTGAGTTAGTTCAGTGTATTTTAACATTTATTAATATTATTAGTCTTGTTAAATATCTGTGGGTATATCTATAACCTATTATACCACACTACATATCATAACCCTAGACACTTTACGTAGCCACATTCATTAAAAAAAAATTAAGTGTGAGGTCGTAGTGGTAGCAAGAAAGGCCTTCTGATAATTCACAACTACATTTTATCTCAGGAGCCTTCACAGCTGGCCTCATACATTACATTTAGTAATATCACCATCATACAATACCATCAACACCACTACATCATCTTCTATGAGTTACGCTGTGTACACTCAAAAGAATAATTATTCAGAGAGACTAATATTGGAGGGTGGACAGCGAAACAATGCGCCTGTTAATTTACAGCCAACAAATGTACTTAGCAGAGACATTTGTTCTTTTTTTTTTTGTCTAATGTTATGTGGAACGAAGCTATCAGACAGTTCTAGGAACGAAGCTGTCAGACTGTGAAGTGTCACCATCACACAAAAAATTGACGAAACCAAGGCTGCAGGACTCACTCATACCAGCTAAGTGCTTGCAAAAGGTACCAGCAAATGGACATTAAATTGTAATTGTTATTTAAATCCTCAAACCACGTCTCAATATCGAGAACTTTCATTTAACTCTAAAAGTCACCATCATTTCATCTCTATTTTAGCCTGTTAAAACTAATTGATTATTAAATTTGTTACATGTTATTTTAAAACATAACAATCATAGTTGATTTAGTTATTATAAGTGTGAAAGCAAACGTATGAGCACGACTCTTATATATATATATATATATATATATATATATATATATATATATATATATATATATATATATATATATATATATATATATATATATATATATATATATATATATATATATATATATATATATATATTTACAGCTACAGAGCAAATATTTATAAAAGGGATTTCGCTGGATTTATACGGGCTAAACGATTGCTTAATTCTTCACAAAAGGCGACGGACCGATATAAGTTAACAATTGCCTTGTCAAAGCGGCATTGTTCTTGACTTCGGAAATATCTTGTGAATTCCCCTTGGGATAAAAGCGTCATTACCCTTCTATCTACAACTCTGCCAAGAGTAATATTGTGCGAAGGTAGACACCTTTAACGACCCATTTTAGATACTCTTGCGTTTGGCCACCAGTTGACCACTACTGCAGAGGGGAGGCAATCCGTGACAATCTTAAAGAACCAACATAGCCTGCAAGATGTACTTATATCAGTACATCTAAAACAAATGGTGGAGATCAGATGAAGTCTACTGAACATCAATGTCCACATAAACATAATCAAACACGTCTATGAGATGACATACATAGGAAGCCCAGTTTCGTGGATGATAGTAGAACATACATAACAATTAACTCTTTTGTCCTCTGCAGTTTTTAGCTGTTAATGTTTCACACGTTCGCCGAATATGGATATCATTTGTCCCCTGGTGGAGTTGAAGAATTTTCTGGAAAATACTGTGAATTGTTTGTGCACTCTTGTAAATCTCCCTTCTTAAGCAACTTGACCAGATATCCCTACTTCCATGTTGCTAGTCTTTCTTCTTTCTCCTAGACTTTACCAAGTAGTTTGTATAATTTCTCTGAAGAGGTGTCAATGTCTGCTTTGATGGCCTCTGCTGGAATACCCTCTAGACCAGCTGCTTTTCCATCCTTTTAGAAGCTGTTTGGCAAACTTTATGTTATAAGTCTTAAATGTAATAATAAAGTTTGCTGCTTATAGTGCAAAATGCACGCGTGATGAAAAGTGATTATAACCAAACGGCGATTAATGTAGCTCTTGGGAGAATAATGTTCCGTATTGTGGCGCTTCATACGGCGTATCGGGTAGCATTAATATAAGATACCACAGATCTGACGCTGTGGTGGATTACACACAGTCTCTTTCCGTCGAATACAGGCGATTCTTAACCTATGGTTCGCGGTCCTTTTTGGTCCTTGAATGGATACGAGTCGGTCCGACAACATAACCTAATAATTTAACATGTAAAACTTGTCATTATGCGTTTATATTTTTTTCTATGTAAGGGTCCGTAGCCTTCGCATGAAAAGTACAATCTGCCCTATTCTATAGTTTAGAATATCGTAGTTTACTACCAAGAAAATATCACCCAACATCAGACCTTTACCAATGAATGTACCTGTTTCATCCTTCATCTAACATGGTATGAAACAAGGGCGGACTGGTTGAGAGATCGGGCAGTGTCAGAGGGCCCACAGTAGTAAGGGGTCCACTCTTCCCTATCCTCCATCTATCTTAATCAACTTGATGGATGGTTAGGGGTCATTTGGGTTTCTCGTTCGAGAATTCCAGGGATGAAATTCTCGGGAATAGTTAACAGTTTAGATCAGTCGAGTTCCGGGAAAAAATGGAAGGGACCCGAGAAGTGTTGAACATTTTTTTATTTATAAAAAAAATCGTATAATTAAATAGTTTTACGAAACATACACCTTTTCTTTCTTCTTTACACGTGGATTTTGTTTGCCGCACGAATGAATTATGTTAAAACAAGAAACTGTTCACTATTAATCCACGCAGTTCAGGTCATTTCCGGTACAAAAGTTGCAGTCAGCATTTTCCAAACTCGCCTGTACTTTCTAATTCTAATTGGGAAACAAATTATTTAAGTTCTGAATGCCCATTTAGCCGAATGATGACATAAACCATATTTTATTTTTTCAATTGTAAAACTTAGGATTTGCTTCACTTCAAACCTTTTGGTGAATATATAAATACCCCCCGGGTACCGGGAAATACCGAAAGATCTTTCTAACTATCGGGAAATTTAAAGTCAAGAAAAATCAGACACTATGGGCCGTTACCAGGAGCAAGATCACTGTGTGCCGGACCTTCTCGTAATAAAAACCTGGGTTGTGGCAAGGACAAAACAGCACTCAGTCCATCCAAGTTATATGAACCTAACATAAGACAGCAAATCTTTCGCAACACTGACAAAGGCAGAAGTACTAGGAATAACAAGAAGTATCGTGTCAAACACAATATTAGAACAGCCTATGTTAGCTGGTTGGTAGATACTTGGGTTTTTCCTGTCGTTGTAACTATCTCTCACAAATCAACTCATAGTCAAACCTTGGCAATATTTAACAAGTAAAAGTTGTCGTCAATATTGTTCACAATTTGTGCTTTACTACTACTACTTATGACACTTAATGTAGTTTCCGAGGGTTTCTGAGAACTGAGAGAAAGAATAGAAATATTCGTGCTTCATGCATGTCGTAAGAGGAAACTAATAGTAGATTGTTTATGGAGCTGCAGGCCTCATTGTCTACAGTAAATTAATACAGACACCGGTGCTGCAAGATGACATGAATGCTCTGATGTAGACTTCTTGCAGAAGGAAGTTGCGGGAGGGGAAGGGGGGGGGGGGCGCCAGGGGTTGTTGATCCATGCTCCATAAAGAACAATAAAGAAAATTATACTTATAATGGGACACCACCAGGCGTGATGGCCGCTGACCGAGCAAAGTGGAGACAGTTTGTTTTTGCCCTACATGACGCCACCAGGCGTGAAGGCCGCTGATTGCATTGTCTGTCAGCGACCAAGTACCAAAGACGAAGAAGAAGACGGTACTGATGATGACTTCTGATCAAGATGAGATAATTTAAAGACTGAGATCCGAACACTGGAGTCTCAAATGTCACATGTACTAGTCCTAGTCTTCCTTCTTCTATTCAGAGACCCCAGCCCTCAACGCGGGGCGGAGTTACAACTGTTGGAGGAGACAAGTACACGTATCGAAATTCTTCTACGCCATCGTCTATCTCAGTGTTTCTCAACGGGGACGGTACCACCCCCTTGGGGGCGTTTTCAAGATGTCCTCGGGGCGTTCTGATGGGTCGCAACGATTGGGGGTCGCTACTTCCATTCAGTTGTGTACATTTTTACAAGAATCAATATGAAACAATTACAAAAGATATTCCCCTTCGCATTGCTTGTAACACGATAGTTTTTATTTGCCCTGCGTCCCATGGAGTGTTTCAATGATTCCAAACGCAAAATTTTAGTACCTGGGAAGTTACCATTGTCAGGAGACAGTTGGCGGAGATTTATGTCCCTTCAACTCTCGAAACATTCGTAGCCTCTCAACACACCCAAGCTATCCATCTCTCTCCACTCTCAACACACCCAAGCTAACCTTCTCTCTCTACTCTCGACACACCCAAGCTAACCTTCTCTCTCCACACTAAAAAAATTCCTTTTTCCAAGGTCATTGCATGTGCGACAGACGGAGCACTAGCTATGGTTGGTCGTCATCGTGGGTTTCTGGCCTACTTAAAAATTGTGGCACCAGGTGTTTTAACAATTCATTGTGTTGTTCATCAACAACATTTAGTCGCCAAGCATCTTGGTGACAGATTCCGCAAATCATTGAACTGTGTTATTAGTGTTATTAACACAATTAAGGCGCATTCGTTGAACGACAGATTATTTCGTAAACTTTGTTGTGATAATGGTGAAGAGTTTGAACGTCTTCTCCTACACACGGAAGTACGATGGCTGTCCAAAGGTAACTGTTTAAAAAAGATTATGGGATTATTTGATACTGTTGTAGAGTTTTTGGATTCAATCAAAGAAGAATTTAGCATTGAAAGAAAAATATTGCGAAACGATGTCGCCTATATTTCAGATATATTTGAAATGTTAAATGAGGTTCTTCTTAAGCTACAAGAAAATGAGATCAGTCTGATTAAAGTGAAAGGAATTATCATGGGGTTCATCAACAAATTGACGTTATATTAAAAATAATCTTAGTCGCCGAGAACTTTCTCATTTTTCATGTTTACTGCAGTTAGGTGGGGACAGCCTTAAAGATTCAGATTTAGAGGTTTATTGCACTCATTTGGACGCTATTAAAAATGATATGAGCATAAGATTTAAAGACTTGCAAGAACTAATAATACCGGATTGGGTGATTAATCCGTTTGAATCAGACGTTGAACATGTTAAGTCAACATTTACAAGAAGAATTAATTGAGCTACAAAATGACTTCTTGGCAAAAGCTCGATTCAGTCACACACACTACGAACAATTTTGGATCCAGCAGAAGCTTGCGTATCCCGTTCTTTGGCGTGAAGCTAAATTGCTAATTACAGCATTCCCAACGTCGTATTTGATGGAGAAGGGGTTCAGTGCAGTAGTGTTGCTGCTACAAAAGCAACGAAACCGGCTGCAGATTTGTAACAGGAGATTTTAGACTTCTTTTAACAAACTTAGAACCAAATATTACAAAACTAGCTGAGTTACACCAAGCGAAGGGATCTCATTAAGCTTCATTAGTAAGTGAATTTTTTATATATAAATTATCACAGTGGCAGGCAACCCAGGAGCTTTAGAGTTCTCTAAAGATCTACCTTCATACAATCATGTTGCTGTTTCCGGACTTCAAATTTGAAATTTGGAATAAGTTCAGCCTATATGTAACTTTTATCTCCACCGTACGATCACGATCTATTCCCTGTAGTTTTGTCAACGGTTTGGTGAACAATCTAAATATTTGACAGAAAGTTTACTGCGCCTCAAAGATAGGATCTCATTCCTGATTAAAGTGAGTTTGTGTGAGCTAGTTTGTGATTTCTCTATGCGAGTGATAAAAGAATACCATTAATCCTGAGGATATCGGGCTTACAAATGCCAGCGGGAAAGGACTAGTCGAAAATTTCTCTAGCTTAAACTTCTTTCTATTTCGGCCCTCCGTCACCTGGAGATCTACCAAATTATTTCCTGTGATTTACCGGTAGATCGGGATTTACCTAATGCAGATCCCTACTCTAACACTTCACTCCCCTACTGCAGTATCTGCTATGTGACGACCTTGACATTCTTCTAGAATCTATCAATCATATCTTGAGAACGCCCACTCTCCAGTGCTGTGAACCTACGCCCCTTTCTACCAATCTGGATTACAACAAACCTTTCATATAACAATGCATTTTGTACGTGCCAGGTAACATTAACAACAGTACACTTAATGCCTACCTTATATTTATTACACTGCTTGACGTGTGATTCTTGCGCGACGGATATTTTTGTTACATAAACAACATACGGCCATATATTTTAGACATATCTTGGTTTCTGGCAAGGCAATAATTTGAGGGTCTCGAACTGAAGTACTCTCGGTTACAGCATTATTGCTTGCCTCGTATACGTAATAAGATCTTCTAAATATGAGACAAGGGTCACAAAGAGTAGGGTTTCTTAACCTGTGGTGCATGCTTACTTGGAGGTCCGTGAAAGGATTCTAGGGGGACCGTGCATAACGTAGACTTTAAAATTAAAAATTTTTATTATGCTTTTATGAACATTCTTTTCCCCAAGAATGGGTTCACAGCCTTCACTGGACCATCAAAGAAGTCAACAGCCTTCATCAGACAATTAAAGTGGTCCATATCCGTCATCAGACAATCAAAGAGGCCGATAGTCTTCATCAGACAATCAAAGAGGTCCATAGCCTTCATTAGACAATCAAAGAGGTCCATAGCCTTTATCAGACAATCAACGATGTCCAGAGCTTTCACTGGACAATCAAAGGGACCCATGGCACAAAAAGGTTAAGTAACCCTGGTCTAGAACCTGTTGCAATGATCTTGCTATATAAACATTGTACAGTATCTGGCATATATTGAATGTCCTTACATGGCGTGTATCTAGCTTCAGTGTTATTCCTCTTGTACCATTCCTTACATGGCGTGTATCTAGCTTCAGTGTTATTCCTCCTGTACCATTCCTTACATGGCGTGTATCTAGCTTCAGTGTTATTCCTCCTGTACCATTCCTTACATAGCGTGTATCTAGCTTCAGTGTTATTCCTCCTGTACCATTCCTTACATGGCGTGTATCTAGCTTCAGTGTTATTCCTCCTGTACCATTCCTTACATAGCGTGTATCTAGCTTCAGTGTTATTCCTCCTGTACCATTCCTTACATAGCGTGTATCTAGCTTCAGTGTTATTCCTCCTGTACCATTCCTTACATGGCGTGTATCTAGCTTCAGTGTTATTCCTCCTGTACCATTCCTTACATGGCGTGTATCTAGCTTCAGTGTTATTCCTCCTGTACCATTCCTTACATGGCGTGTATCTAGCTTCAGTGTTATTCCTCCTGTACCATTCCTTACATAGCGTGTATCTAGCTTCAGTGTTATTCCTCTTTTACCATTCCTTACATGGCGTTTATCTAGCTTCAGTGTTATTCCTCCTGTACCATTCCTTACATGGCGTGTATCTAGCTTCAGCGTTATTCCTCCTGTACCATTCCTTACATGGCGTGTATCTAGCTTCAGTGTTATTCCTCCTGTACCATTCCTTAAATGGCGTGTATCTAGCTAGCTTCAGTGTTATTCCTCCTGTACCATTCCTTACATGGCGTGTATCTAGCTTCAGTGTTATTCCTCCTGTACCATTCCTTACATGGCGTGTATCTAGCTTCAGTGTTATTCCTCCTGTACCATTCCTTACATAGCGTATATCTAGCTTCAGTGTTATTCCTCCTGTACCATTCCTTACATGGCGTGTATCTAGCTTCAGTGTTATTTCTCCTGTACCATTCCTTACATGGCGTGTATCTAGCTTAGGTGTTATTCCTCCTGTACCATTTCTTACATAGCGTGTATCTAGCATCAGTGTTATTCCTCCTGTACCATTCCTTACATGGCGTGTATCTAGCTTCAGTGTTATTCCTCCTGTACCATTCCTTACATGGCGTGTATCTAGCTTCAGTGTTATTCCTCCTGTACCATTCCTTACATGGCGTGTATCTAGCTTCAGTGTTATTCCTCCTGTACAACTCCTTACATGGCGTGTATCTAGCTTCAGTGTTATTCCTCCTGTACCATTCCTTACATGGCGTGTACCTAGCTTCAGTGTTATTCCTCTTGTACCATTCCTTACATGGCGTGTATCTAGCTTCAGTGTTATTCCTCCTGTACCATTCCTTACATGGCGTGTATATAGCTTCAGTGTTATTCCTCCTGTACCATTCCTTACATGGCGTGTATCTAGCTTCAGTGTTATTCGTCCTGTACCATTCCTTACATGGCGTGTATCTACCTTCAGTGTTATTCCTCCTGTACAATTCCTTACATGGCGTGTATCTAGTTTCAGTGTTATTCCTCCTGTACCATTCCTTACATGGCGTGTATCTAGCTTCAGTGTTATTCCTCCTGTACCATTCCTTACATAGCGTGTATCTAGCTTCAGTGTTATTCCTCTTTTACCATTCCTTACATGGCGTTTATCTAGCTTCAGTGTTATTCCTCCTGTACCATTCCTTACATGGCGTGTATCTAGCTTCAGTGTTATTCCTCCTGTACCATTCCTTACATGGCGTGTATCTAGCTTCAGTGTTATTCCTCCTGTACCATTCCTTACATGGCGTGTATCTAGCTAGCTTCAGTGTTATTCCTCCTGTACCATTCCTTACATGGCGTGTATCTAGCTTCAGTGTTATTCCTCCTGTACCATTCCTTACATAGCGTGTATCTAGCTTCAGTGTTATTCCTCCTGTACCATTCCTTACATAGCGTGTATCTAGCTTCAGTGTTATTCCTCCTGTACCATTCCTTACATGGCGTGTATCTAGCTTCAGTGTTATTTCTCCTGTACCATTCCTTACATGGCGTGTATCTAGCTTCAGTGTTATTCCTCCTGTACCATTCCTTACATGGCGTGTATCTAGCTTCAGTGTTATTCCTCTTGTACCATTCCTTACATGGCGTGTATCTAGCTTCAGTGTTATTCCTCCTGTACCATTCCTTACATGGCGTGTATCTAGCTTCAGTGTTATTCCTCCTGTACCATTCCTTACATGGCGTGTACCTAGCTTCAGTGTTATTCCTCCTGTACCATTCCTTACATGGCGTGTACCTAGCTTCAGTGTTATTCCTCCAGTACCATTCCTTACATGGCGTGTATCCAGCTTCAGTGTTATTCCTCCTGTACCATTCCTTACATGGCGTGTATCTAGCTTCAGTGTTATTCCTCCTGTACCATTCCTTACATGGCGTGTATCTAGCTTCAGTGTTATTCGTCCTGTACCATTCCTTACATGGCGTGTATCTACCTTCAGTGTTATTCCTCCTGTACCATTCCTTACATGGCGTGTATCTAGCTTCAGTGTTATTCCTCCTGTACCATTCCTTACATGGCGTGTATCTAGCTTCAGTGTTATTCCTCCTGTACCATTCCTTACATGGCGTGTATCTAGCTTCAGTGTTATTCCTCCTGTACCATTCTTTACATGGCGTGTATCTAGCTTCAGTGTTATTCCTCCTGTACCATTCCTTACATGGCGTGTATCTAGCTTCAGTGTTATTCCTCCTGTACCATTCCTTACATGGCGTGTATCTAGCTTCAGTGTAATTCCTCCTGTACCATTCCTTACATGGCGTGTATCTAGCTTCAGTGTTATTCCTCCTGTACCATTCCTTACATGGCGTGTATCTAGCTTCAGTGTTATTCCTCCTGTACCATTCCTTACATGGCGTGTATCTAGCTTCAGTGTTATTCCTCCTGTACCATTCCTTACATAGCGTGTATCTAGCTTCAGTGTTATTCCTCCTGTACCACGTGATTAAAAAAATTGGAAACAGACATAAAAGAAATCAGGAAGACAAAGAAAAACCTTGAGCTGATGGCACGTGACAGGAAGACTTAGGTATACGTTTATTGAAGACCTATGCTCCGTGGGGAGCTCAAGGTTGAAGACCATGTTTTAATCAGGTTTTCAAATGTTCAAAGATGCTGTTAGTTATTTTTAGTCCATGTTTTAATCAGGTTTTCAAATGTTCAAAGATGCTGTTAGTTATTTTTTAGTCCATGTTTTAATCAGGTTTTCAAATGTTCAAAGATGCTGTTAGTTATTTTTTAGTCCATGTTTTAATCAGGTTTTCAAATGTTCAAAGATGCTGTTAGTTATTTTTTAGTCCATGTTTTAATCAGGTTTTCAAATGTTCAAAGTTGCTGATAATTATTTTTTAGTCCATGTTTTAATCATGCTTTCAAATGTTCAAAGATGCTGTTAATTATTTTTAGTCCATGTTTTAATCAGGTTTTCAAATGTTCAAAGTTGCTGTTAATTATTTTTTAGTTTATGTTTTAATCAGGCTTTCAAATGTTCAAAGATGCTGTTAGTTATTTTTAGTCCATGTTTTAATCAGGCTTTCAAATGTTCAAAGATGCTGTTAGTTATTTTTTAGTTCATGTTTTAATCAGGCTTTCAAATGTTCAAAGATGCTGTTAGTTATTTTTAGTCCATGTTTTAATCAGGCTTTCAAATGTTCAAAGATGCTGTTAGTTATTTTTTAGTTTATGTTTTAATTAGGCTTTCAAATGTTCAAAGATGCTGTTAGTTATTTTTAGTCCATGTTTTAATCATGCTTTCAAATGTTCAAAGATGCTGTTAGTTATTTTTTAGTCCATGTTTTAATCAGGCTTTCAAATGTTCAAAGTTGCTGTTAGTTATTTTTTAGTCCATGTTTTAATCATGCTTTCAAATGTTCAAAGATGCTGTTAGTTATTTTTTAGTCCATGTTTTAATCAGGCTTTCAAATGTTCAAAGTTGCTGTTAGTTTTTTTTTAGTCCATGTTTTAATCATGCTTTCAAATGTTCAAAGATGCTGTTAGTTATTTTTTAGTCCATGTTTTAATCAGGCTTTCAAATGTTCAAAGTTGCTGTTAGTTATTTTTAGTCCATGTTTTAATCATGCTTTCAAATGTTCAAAGATGCTGTTAGTTATTTTTTAGTCCATGTTTTAATCAGGCTTTCAAATGTTCAAAGTTGCTGTTAGTTATTTTTAGTTTATGTTTTAATCAGGCTTTCAAATGTTCAAAGATGCTGTTAGTTATTTTTAGTCCATGTTTTAATCAGGCTTTCAAATGTTCAAAGTTGCAGTTAGTTATTTTTTAGTCCATGTTTTAATCATGCTTTCAAATGTTCAAAGATGCTGTTAGTTATTTTTTAGTCCATGTTTTAATCAGGCTTTCAAATGTTCAAAGTTGCTGTTAGTTTTTTTTTTAGTCCATGTTTTAATCATGCTTTCAAATGTTCAAAGATGCTGTTAGTTATTTTTTAGTCCATGTTTTAATCAGGCTTTCAAATGTTCAAAGTTGCTGTTAGTTATTTTTAGTCCATGTTTTAATCATGCTTTCAAATGTTCAAAGATGCTGTTAGTTATTTTTTAGTCCATGTTTTAATCAGGCTTTCAAATGTTCAAAGTTGCTGTTAGTTATTTTTAGTTTATGTTTTAATCAGGCTTTCAAATGTTCAAAGATGCTGTTAGTTATTTTTAGTCCATGTTTTAATCAGGCTTTCAAATGTTCAAAGATGCTGTTAGTTATTTTTTAGTCCATGTTTTAATCAGGCTTTCAAATGTTCAAAGATGCTGTTAGTTATTTTTTAGTCCATGTTTTAATCAGGCTTTCAAATGTTCAAAGTTGCTGTTAGTTTTTTTTTTAGTCCATGTTTTAATCATGCTTTCAAATGTTCAAAGATGCTGTTAGTTATTTTTTAGTCCATGTTTTAATCAGGCTTTCAAATGTTCAAAGTTGCTGTTAGTTATTTTTTAGTCCATGTTTTAACCAGGCTTTCAAATATTCAAAGATGCTGTTAGTTATTTTTAGTCCATGTTTTAATCAGGTTTTCAAATGTTCAAAGATGCTGTTAACTATTTTTTAGTCCACGTTTTAATCAGGTTTTCAAATGTTCAAAGATGCTGTTAGTTATTTTTAGTCCATGTTTTAATCAGGCTTTCAAATGTTCAAAGATGCTGTTAGTTATTTTTTAGTTTATGTTTTAATCAGGCTTTTAAATGTTTAAAGGTGCTGTTAGTTATATGTAGTCCATGTTTTAATCAGGCTTTCAAATGTTCAAAGATGCTGTTAGTTATTTTTTAGTTTATGTTTTAATCAGGCTTTCAAATGTTCAAAGATGCTGTTAGTTATTTTTTAGTCCATGTTTTAATCAGGCTTTCAAATGTTCAAAGATGCTGTTAGTTATTTTTTAGTCCATGTTTTAATCAGGCTTTCAAATGTTCAAAGATGCTGTTAGTTATTTTTTAGTCCATGTTTTAATCAGGCTTTCAAATGTTCAAAGTTGCTGTTAGTTATTTTTTAGTCCATGTTTTAATCATGCTTTCAAATGTTCAAAGATGCTGTTAGTTATTTTTTAGTCCATGTTTTAATCAAGCTTTCAAATGTTCAAAGTTGCTATTAGTTATTTTTTAGTCCATGTTTTAACCAGGTTTTCAAATGTTCAAAGATGCTGTTAGTTATTTTTAGTCCATGTTTAATGCATAATTTGATTTGGTTTTCTCATTATTAATTACGTTGATATAAGTCGGTTTATGCTCCAATTTAGACTACTGCGGACTTGCTAAGTCAGTCACAGCCATCTCTTTGCTATCAGTGTCAAACATGGTCCTGGACCAAAGCAAAGAAGAGGAAAATCACACCCTGCGAGATAAGATGGAGCCATTAAATGCTACCCGGAGAGACATAATTGGAAAAGATGATACAAGGAAAATCATAGGAACTACTTCCGGCATCAAGCATATTTGGTTTGGCCGTCTCATGCGAATGGAGTCCGAATAATTATCATTGTGCCTGCAACATCAGAAGATCTTGTTTAAGCCACGTAGAAGACTTAAAGTCAGATGGATAAACACCATCACAGCAAATCTACATCCACACAAACTCGCATCATCTAACGTGACACACTTACTTAGCTCATAAATGCACACTTTGAATGCACGCTACGCTGCACCGCACCAGTTAACCGAAAGAAAAGGAAACGTAAGTAAGTAGCTAGCTTCTGAGCAGGTCATATTATATCGTCACTGCAACACACACACACATCTTGGGTTTTCTAAGAGATACGAGTGAGGATCAGTCAAGCAGGCACTGATGAACTAAGAAATTCTTTGGCCTTAAAAATGATAACATGCGCCGACAAGGGGATTGATCCTAGACACGTGGTGAGGCCATGGAACACTTTTTCCAGGGCGAAGTTTGACCTACTACGTTGTAGTACTGACCCAGAGAATTTACTTCATCACGTGACAGTACCGTGTACTCAGAACCAGTGCTAAGTATCACAGGTAAAGAGGTCAGCCTGACACTGGAGAGTTTCGAATTCGAATCTCTGGCCGGAAGCGGAACTCACTTCTGACTTGAGGTGGTTGCCATATTTCCGAGTTTTTTTTACTAGCAAGTGAGATATCTTTCTTAAATACCATTCTCAGATACATCTCAGATACCTTTCTTAAATACCTTTCTCAGATATAGTATCTTTCTCAGATACACGCCAGGTACAATACCCTTCTCAGATACACGTCAGATAGAATACCCTTCTCAGATACACTCCAGGAACAATACCCTTCTCAGATACACGTCAGATAGAATATCCTTCTCAGATACACTTCAGATACCTTTCTTAAATACCTTTCTCAGATATCATTCTTAAATACCTAACACAGCGGTTCCCAAACGGTGTTGCACGCGACACTAGCGCGGCGCGAGAGGATTGTAGGTATGGCGAGAGATTCAAGGACATTCAAGGATTTAAAGAAATTTTCAAAACATTTATATGCCAAAACAGAATATAAAGGTCATTTTCTTATTTATTTTGTTACATATAATATGGGAAATATTTGGTTAAAAAAAAAAAACTAGAATTATCCGGAAGTTTCCAGATTTAATTCAGTAATTAATTTATTTTATATCAAATAGATTTTAATAATAATTGTTTTTAAAAAATGTAAATTATAAAGATTACCCAACAAAAACAAGCTCACACCTTTCATTGAAAGTGTGTATTTTGTGAATGAATAATGTTTTTGTGTAGCTGTATTGTTTAATACTGTCTGGATGTCTCATGATCATATTATAAAGTTTTTGTGTTCTATGTTTTTGAATAAAGCCCTGCTAGTAGTTCCTTTTTTGTTTCGAAGGCATTTCTTTTAAAATTAAAACAAATCGGTGTTGCATGAGCAGATTTTCATTCCGAAAGTAGAGCCCAGAGAAAAACGTTTGGGAACCATTGACCTGGCAGATACACGTCATATACCTTCTCAGATATATGTCAGATGTCTTTCTTAAATATACTTCTCAGATACACTTGAGATAAGGTAATGGTGAAGGCAGTCCTAAAGCAGATACCGCCATAGGGAAGCCAAGTGTTGGATACTTCACAATATTAGGTCAAACTTTATATAAGGTCGGGTTACCATTTCCCTTTCTTTTTGCCTTTGCCTACCCTAACTCACGAGCTGAGCCAGGTACCCATTTAAAGCTAGGTAGACTGAAGCGTAATGGAACTAGGTTTTGATTATGAAACTCAATAATTGTGCCACGAGAGGAAAGCACTCAGGTACACTTCACTTTTCTTAAATATCCGTCTCAGGTACGCTTCAGATACGTTTCTTAAATACCCTCCTCAGATACATTTCTCAAAAATCAGGTATACAGGTATCCCTTTTTAGATAGTTTTTTTAGATATCCTTATATTCGAACAATCAGATCCTGACACTGGAACAATTTTCCGTATGACGTGAAAATCACGCTACGTCCCTGCTCATTCAATCCCAGACTTTTCTGATGCTTCATGAGAGCTAATTATATGGCCACGTAATCTGATTATGTTTCCAAATCATTATCTAAATATACTGTATGTAGGATTCTGTGATTTTTTGCTTTGTAGGACATACATTATTTCTTAATTATGGTGAGATACTGCGAATGTGAGTATATTGTTATATTACTGTTATCATGTTGCAATCCTTTAAATTAATATTTAATGTGCATGTGATAATGGATATATACATTATCATAAAAGATGAGAGACGGGAAGAACGGATTCTTAGACAGGCCTACGAGCCGTTTAAAAAAAAAAACGTTCGATTGTTTGTTCTTAGAATACTATCCTCAGTTATCCCTCTTACATCCTTTATATTTGGACATGCGCCCCAATATAACCAACGGACTATCTGTCTAGGTTGAACGAGGCGCGGTATCCGCCAAAAAGAGGCCAAATTGTATTAACACTAAAAACCTCTTACATACCCACCGCGTATGGTACCGAGCCTCTAAGAAAACACCGACATATTGAAAACATCCAGGCTTGCCACAGGAAGATATTAGGTGAACGTTGTATAAAGAGCTGGCAACATCATCATGTTAATTAAAGTGCTTCAGGAACCACCACTGCATAAAGTATATTACTTGCTGTGACGGAGGTTTCCTTAAGTGGTCAACCGTATTGGTGACCTTATGAACCTTAATGACCCTATAAAGAACAGAGTCGGTCAGTTGTGTCAGTAATCCGTTAGGGGGGAAAAAAACTGTAAACGTCGTTTTGTGCCCAGCAATAACTTATTCGAATAGTGAAATGAAATTACTGTATTAATCTTCCGCCCTACACTCGGGCACATTCAGACTTTGTAACATTGTTATATCCTTTATTGTAAAGTTAAAAATAGTCACATAGCAGAAACTACGGTAGAGAAATGAAGTGTTAGAAACCTAACCAAACTAGATCCAGATTTTTTTTTTTTACATGGGGTGACCAGCTCCCGTTTTCACTGCCTTTGCCTTCCCTAACGCAAGAGCAGATCTAGGTACTGATTTATAGCTGGGTAGACTGGAGTGTGACGCTACCAGGTTTCTATCCCTGGACCCGATAACTGTTCTGTGAGAGAAGAGCACTCTAACTGATTAGCCAGTCAGACGATCCCTTCATTTTAACTATCCTCACATGAAGATCTCTGTACGGTAACAGGAAAAATAACACACGGACAATTCGGAGTTTAATCACCAAAAATTATACCCCATAAATGCTATACAATTAGTGAGGTAGATTAGCGTTACCATATTGTTTTTCACAAAAAAGGACAATTGATGACTTTTTGACCTTAAAAATAGGACAATACTTGGCGACAAATATGTTTAAAAAAAAAGAGGACAGTAATTCCAATCTAATAATGTATAATGATGATGACTAGAGAAGGTTATATAAAGTTTAGCAAAATAGAAATAAAATATCCTTTAAAATGTCTGTTTTTAAATCACTTTAACCAAAAAAAATTAACTTTCCCTGGATAAATCAGAATTGACAAAATTATTATTATTATTGTTATTATTATTATTATCATTATGCGGACATTACCTTCTTCAACAGGTCAGTATTTTCTTGTAAGTAATCATAGAATTGACAGCATAACACTTCTTTGAAATTATACTGCAATAGCTAAATTCCGTTGATGGATTCCACATTGAAATTGTTTCTATCTTTTGTCTAGTTACTCTCCATCAACAAAAAAAGCCTGCTCACGTTTACACTGCAACCAGGCGCCGGAAGGAAATATTGTGCGATCATAGAAGTTCAGAATGAAATTCAACATTAACTGATTCTTTTATAAATTTGCTTCGTGTCTTATGCCCCAGTAGATTGTTACATTTATCAAAGTATTTAGCATCGTCAAATGCAAAATCTTGATCAGGTTAACATAAACCAGAAGCTCGCAAATCTTCAAATGTTGGGTCACCATGTTAAGTCATCCATGAAAAAACAAGTGAAATCTTGTAGTGGTTTCAACCATATCTCAAAGTCTTCTAAACAACTGATGTGCAGGCACTTATTATCATCATGAGACTTGTCAGACAAACCATCAAGTTCTCTTCTCCGTTTTTCAGCAGCAAGTATATTCAGAATTTTCAAGGTCACGAGTTCTTGACATAAGCGCTGCTTGAGCATGTCGGTCAGTTTAGAACCTCAACAACTAAACGGCATGTCTTTGCCATTCGTTCGCTATTTGCGTGAAAAATACTCCATGAAGAATAAGCTTTCATAAGACAGACCTCATTGAAGTCATGTTCACTTTTGGGGGGTTACCAGACAAATAGCACTTTTGAAAAAAAAACCACCTGGACGCTCAATCGTGGGGTGGAAATGCCGCCACATGGTCACCCTAATGTAGATGTTGATTTGTCTGTAGGTTCGACTGTTTGTACTTTGTCTTGTTTTTGTTTTTTTAACGGAAAAGGGGGGGGGAGATATGTACGAACATCAATATCAGTCCTGTCCGGAACACAGACAAACACAAATCTTCAACTCAAATGTCAAAACAGCCCTATTGTGTAGCTGTGAAACATGGACAACAAAGACCACACCCAAGAATTTACAAACTTTTATAAACGAGTCTTTGTGTTCAACATAACTGAAATAGTATTAGAAGATGACCAATGAGAGACCAAGATACATAATGTGCGGCATAAGAGCCAAGGATAAGGCAATGCCGTTGGATAGGGCGCATTTCTAAACAACAATCAAATGGTAGTATTTCAGGGAAGTCGGCGTTATGTAACCCCCACAGTTATGTAACGAAATAATAAGGTATACTTATAAAGACAGGGAGAAATGAAATGGGTATGTACATGAAAGAGTAAACAAAGGTCAAGGTAAGTTCTTGAACGAATGACACGTGACCGAAAGATTTGGCATGAACCTAATCTCTACTTGGACCATGAGGGTTATAAATGAACAATCCAGGATATTTCAGTAGACAGCGTTTCATTTATCACAGTAATAAATAACAAACACTTAGAAGTTAAACAAATAAGAGATATCTAAAAGCTAAAAAGCAAAATAAAGACATGGTCTCTCTTTGAGTGTGACACCAGGGCGCTCGAGTAGACGACCCCCCCCCCCCCCCCCCCCCCCCTCTCCCCTCTCGACGCTCCATACTATCTTCAGCTAGGACACAATTGGCCCAGGCCGAAGCACGTAATGTAAATTTTTTATAAGAGACAACTAACACCACAGTGTGACTTTTTTTTTTTTGACATCCTGTTTTTAAAAGTGAACATGTTTTGTGTTGTGTAAGTGTTTTTAATTTTTTCTTCCGTGGAGTGCTGGAGAGTTTATATGGCACGGAGTGCTGGAGAGTTTATATGGCACGGAGTGCTGGAGAGTTTATATGGCACGGAGTGCGGGAGAGTTTATATGGCACGAAGTGCTGGAGAGTTTATATGGCACGGAGTGCTGGAGAGTTTATATGGCACGGAGTGCTGGAGAGTTTATATGGCACGGAGTGTTGGAGAGTTTATATGGCACGGAGTGCTGGAGAGTTTATATGGCACGGAGTGCTGGAGAGTTTATATGGCACGAAGTGCTGGAGAGTTTATATGGCACGAAGTGCTGGAGAGTTTATATGGCACGAAGTGCTGGAGAGTTTATATGGCACGGAGTGCTGGAGAGTTTATATGGCACGGAGTGCTGGAGAGTTTATATGGCACGGAGTGCTGGAGAGTTTATATGACACGAAGTGCTGGAGAGTTTATATGGCACGGAGTGCTGGAGAGTTTATATGGCACGGAGTGCTGGAGAGTTTATATGGCACGGAGTGCTGGAGAGTTTATATGGCACGAAGTGCTGGAGAGTTTATATGGCACGAAGTGCTGGAGAGTTTATATGGCACGGAGTGCTGGAGAGTTTATATGGCACGGAGTGCTGGAGAGTTTATATGGCACGGAGTGCTGGAGAGTTTATATGGCACGGAGTGCTGGAGAGTTTATATGGCACGGAGTGCTGGAGAGTTTATATGGCACGAAGTGCTGGAGAGTTTATATGGCACGGAGTGCTGGAGAGTTTATATGGCACGAAGTGCTGGAGAGTTTATATGGCACGGAGTGCTGGAGAGTTTATATGGCACGGAGTGCTGGAGAGTTTATATGGCACGAAGTGCTGGAGAGTTTATATGGCACGAAGTGCTGGAGAGTTTATATGGCACGGAGTGCTGGAGAGTTTATATGGCACGAAGTGCTGGAGAGTTTATATGGCACGGAGTGCTGGAGAGTTTATATGGCACGGAGTACTGGAGAGTTTATATGACACGAAGTGCTGGAGAGTTTATATGGCACGGAGTGCTGGAGAGTTTATATGGCACGAAGTGCTGGAGAGTTTATATGGCACGGAGTGCTGGAGAGTTTATATGGCACGGAGTGCTGGAGAGTTTATATGGCACGGAGTGCTGGAGAGTTTATATGGCACGAAGTGCTGGAGAGTTTATATGGCACGGAGTGCTGGAGAGTTTATATGGCACGAAGTGCTGGAGAGTTTATATGGCACGGAGTGCTGGAGAGTTTATATGGTACGAAGTGCTGGAGAGTTTATATGGCACGAAGTGCTGGAGAGTTTATATGGCACGGAGTGCTGGAGAGTTTATATGGCACGGAGTGCTGGAGAGTTTATATGGCACGAAGTCCTGGAGAGTTTATATGGCACGGAGTGCTGGAGAGTTTATATGGCACGGAGTGCTGGAGAGTTTATATGGCACGGAGTGCTGGAGAGTTTATATGGCACGAAGTGCTGGAGAGTAACAGAAAAGAAAATGTCCAAATTATCAACATTCCACACAACCTGCCACCTAAGGAAAATTCTTCGAATTTTTTTGCCAAATACTATCTCCAACCAGGAACTGCTTATACGCTGCAGTCAAAAAGGCATGCTTCCCATCATTGTAGGCAGATGTTATAATTGGGTTGATCATGTCCTGAGAAGAGACCCTGACACCATCACCAGATCTGCTATGCTATGGACCCCAGAAGGACGGCGAAAGAGAGGCAGACAAAAGACAACCTGGCGGAGAACTGTGGAGACTGAGATGCGAAGTATGAACGACACGAAAGATGGACACCGACCTATCAAAATGGGGACAGTTTTTGCTGCCCAACACTACGCCACAAGGTGTGATGGCCACTGACTGCATTTTCAGTTATAAGCTAAAGATCCAAGAAGAAGAATGAGGCATAGCATGGACATGAGGTATAGCATGGATATGAGGTATAGCATGAATATGAGATATAGCATGGACATGAGGTATAGCATGTATAAGTGTGTACTGGTGCTAGACTGTATCGGCTGCGCAGTTCCTCTGGACATGCTTCGAGGGGCATGCTGCATGAGCAACAACTTTACCTGGTTACCCACGTGCCCAACCTCGCGCCCGCCGAGACATCGTCTTGTGGGCGTGTTCCTTTAGACAGGTAATGACTGAAAGTGATACTACTGCTGAGGTTGCCTGCCCTACATACAACCCGACATTAGTCGTCTGACCACGTGACATGAGGTTACAGTTGTCATAGTCTTTCTTTGTAATATCATATCCCCCCACCCCCAGAACTACGCGGAGCACTTCATTTTCTAGCAGAATTGAATTTCCTTCCGCGGCTAGAAGTGTGGGTGAGGAGACGTATGTCAAACCACTCGCCCCGGGTGTCGAATGCTCTAAAGCCGATCCTGGGTAAAGATCGTAGCAAAGTCTAATACAAGGAACACCAAGAAAGAGATGGATGGAGGGGTGGCGAGGCTTTTAGACAAAGACGGTGCGGTGTCATACTGACCACAAATAAAAGCAAAGTATGCCATTGTAGTGAAATTGACAGAGATACAACGGTAAAATACCTCCAAAGATAACATGTAAGGATAAAAACATAATGCGTAGGCTGCTGATAGTACATGATCGCCCAGACCGCGGGTCATCACCCTCCATAAAAATTGACTTGCTAGACAGGAGGGGAACGGCGGATAAAAAGGAAAAAATATGACTGGAAAGATTGCTTGAGACTAGAAAGGCTAAGGAGACGCAATTGGGGGGGGAAACGGAGAAAAGTCACGTTTCCCAAGTTGACATAAAGTAAGGAACTCGACAGAAGGGACCTTGGATATGTTACGCCACAGTCATTTATTGGTCGCTTTTGCGATACCAAGCCTTTGATTTGAATTCAGCGGCAGAACGCAGATGTTTGGAATATTACAAAAATTAAAAAGTAACTTTTTCGTAATATTAATGTTAGGAATATAAAAATTAGCTGGCCGGATGGCCCATTCTGAGCAGTGAACTAATATGTTCTTAATTTTACAGACGGATAGATAATATTGAAGATAATGACAAAAGACAGTGTTGTTCACATCAGCGACAGTCTGTATGGAATAAAAAGTGTCGCTATTTGCACAAAAAAACACGACCTTGAGATGCAGGTGTTCAAATCTACTTAGTAGGGAAGCGAAGGGACATTGGTGGGAGCTGTGTCTAAATATAACTTTTAACGACAAAATTTTGGAGGGGAGAGAAAGGTTGGTTCAAAAATCAAGTACGTTTTTGAAAAAAAACAAGTAGAGACGGACAGACTAACAGATAAACATCCATACTTGACTGAAGCATGACTGAAATGACTTTAGGGTAGGAAATTTGAATTTGAAATAAACCTAGGCAGTGATTGGCCACAGACAATCATTTTATCGGCGCTCAGACGCGCAAATGGGGCCATTCCTCAATAGTTGTTCGATGATAGACACAGTATTTTAAAGTGTGGTGATTTCCAAATGAAAGAAATTGAAATAAGTTCAGGGACGCCATACTATAGCCAGCAGCTCAGCTGAGTTCTGCTAGCATTTCTGTGTTCTTTATTCATAATCTGGTAAGATTGAAATTATTTCTTTGTATATTTTGAATATTGTTTAATGTTCGAGTGATTTGATACTGCCATATCATAATCTAGCCTTACAAACAAGTAGGGATTTGCTCTAGACCCCCCGCCCAAGTCAGGGTCTAGGGACCAACAATATACATAAACTCCAGCAAGGGTTAGGAAAGACAGATCAAGTGTTGAGAATAATGAAACATATTACCTATCCACTTTTAGGGAAGGAAACTAATAAATATTTTTCAGAATCTATAGTCTGGGAGGACCTATCTGATGTAAAACCACCATGGTAAATGTGATGTTTGGTCAGAGAGATCTGACCTGTCTGTATGATGTGGTTGTTGTGTCCGTGTTGTGTCCAGACGTGGGTAGAGAATAGAATTTTGACACATAGCCAATACTTTGATTGCAGAGCTGTGAGTTTCAGTTGTCAACAAGGCGGTGTCCATTCAGTTGGTGATTTTACTCGAGTGTATCTGTGCAGTACGTTGTGACAGAGACCACTATTATTGCCCGCCAGCACGGAGAGGTGGGACCACCAGATTTCAGCACCAGAGCTACATATGCAAGTTGAGTGAGCCTCTGGTCTGCTGGAAGTTCACCAACGCCTTTTAGTTACTAATACCCCATAAAATTCCTGCAATTTACTGGACACTGTGTAGTCAATATAGACAGGTGTGATGAGGCCACCCCAACAGCACAAGCATTAACTATCCTCCCAAGTAGATGACTACTAGAACATTTTAATAAAACTAACTAGTCTAGTACTTATATATGTACACTCTTGCATTTATTATGTAACATTCCATGCATTTCTTTCATAATTTTTAAATCCTTTTTTTTAAAAAAAAAAGTTCTGGTCAACATAAAACTTGATCCAGAACAAATAAATGTAATATAATTCTATCAAAAAATTTTACACTCTTGAGTTAGTTCAGTGTATTATAATATTTGTTAAATATTATTAGTCTGCTTAAATATCTGTGGGTGTATCTATAACTATCACACCACATTACATATCATTACCCTAGACATTTTACATAGCTACATTCATTAAGAAAAAAAATTGAGTGTGAGGTCGTAGTGGTAGCAAGAAAGGCCTTCTGACAATTCACAACTACATTTTATCTCAGGAGCCTTCACAGCTGGCCTCATACAGTACATTTAGTAATATCACCATCATACAATACCATCAAACCCACTACAGCCATAACAAGAGATGAGAAGAAGACGTTGGCGATGGATATAGCAAACAGAGGAAACCTGTTGATAGCATTACAAGATAGTCCTTATTCTGGAATAACCAAGGTAGAAGAGATAGAGGTAGAACAAAAACACATGGAGAAGAGAGCTGGTTATAGATGTGACAACGATGAGGAAGACGTGTAAACAGCTTGAACTGATGGCACGTGACAGGAGTACTTGGCATTTGTTACTTGAAGGCCTATGCTCCTTGGGGAGCTAAAGGGTATTGATTGATTGAAATAATCTCACTTTAACTGTTCGGATTATTCGATAGCAGGATTTCTAAGTACAGAAAGGAGAAAGCGTACTTTGGTAGCAGAAGTTACGATTGTTTGATGTGAAATACTGTACCACTACAGGCTGCGGGCGTGCTGCGGCACACGTTAGGAAAATTTGTGGTTTTTGTGACGGTCACATGTCAGAGCGTGAAAGATGGTGGCACTGAATGCGATATCATGACACATAACTTTCATATCACAACACAGTCAGTACAGAATGGGCTGCTGCCAAGGTTGTACGATTGTGATTAGCATATACTGCTACAATATACGCTACAATAACAGGTCGTCTTCTTCTTTGATAGATAGCCGCCGACTGTCAAAGCAGTCAGTGGCCATCACGCCTGGTGGCGTCTTGTAGGGCAGCAACAAACTGCTTCCACTTTGTTCGGTCGGCGGCAATCATTCGTACAGTGCCCCAGCTCTGGTTCATTCTTTGCTTCCACAGTTCTCCGCCAGGTTGTTTTTGGTCTGCCTTTCTGTCGTTTTCCTTCAGGGGTCCATGGCATAACTGTTCTACAATAACAGGTATAAGACTATTATTAGTGCAAGTACCTCAACAAATGCTACGTATGTTTTTAAAACAACCTGAGATAGTCAGAGTTTGTGATCACCACATCTTCAACTAATCAAAGATATGTGTCTGACAGTAAAATCTTCTACATGTGTTACTACAACATCTGCTACAATCACAACAATTGTTTCTACAGCATCTACATTTGTTACTACAACACCTCCAACATTCACAATGTTTCTCACTACAACGTTTCTTATAATCACAACATTCATTACTACAACCTCTCCTACAATCGCAACATTATTACTACAACATCTTCTACCATTACAACATTTGTTACTACAACATTTCCTACAATCTCAATAGCTGTTACTACAACATCTCTTACAATCACAACACTCTTTACTACAACATCTCCTACAGTCACAGCATTTGTTACTACAGAATATCCTACAATTACATTATTTGTTACTACAACATCTCCTACAGTCACAACATTTGTCACTTCAGAATCTCCTACAATCACAACAATTGTTACTACAACATCTCCCATAATCACAGCATTAGTTACTTCAGAATTTCCTACAATCTCCAGAGGTATCGATGACATCACTATTATCATTTTCCATTTCTCTCTTTATGGATTGTGACGCCATCACCGCAGCTGGTCCATACACCAACAATTCTTGCAGTAGGGGTTTCTGAAGCATACATCAACATGTTGCTAGCTTCACTCAAAACCTCATATGTGTTGTCTTGTACGACATGTATGTGGGAGCATTAGTCATATTTTTTCCTTGTCTTATCAGAGACCAGAGAGAACTATATCAACCCCCTCTATATCTTAACATTTATTACAACAACTTCTCCCACGACCTCAAGAGTTAACAATAACATCAGCACCTTCTACAATCACGACGTTTTTTACAACAACTTCTCCCACGACCTTAAAAGTTAACAGCAACAACAGCACCTTCTACAATTACGGCGTTTGTTACTACAAACTTCCTCCACGACCTCAAGAGTTAACTTTAACATCAATACCTTCTACAATCACGGCGTTTGTTATTACAACTTCTCCCACGACCTCAAAAGTTAACTTTAACATCAACACCTTCTATAATCACTGCGTTTGTTACTACAACTTCTCCCACGACCTCAAGAGTTAACATTAACATCGGCACCTTCTGCAATCACGGCGTTTGTTACTACAACTTCTCCCACGACCTCAAGAGTTAACATTAACATCGGCAATTTCTGCAATCACGGCGTTTGTTACTATAACTTCTCCCACGACCTCAAGAGTTAACTTTAGCATCAACACCTTCTACATTCATGGAGTTTGTTGCTACAACTTCTCCCACTATCTCAAGAGTTAACGTTAGCATCAACACCTTCTACAATCACGGCATTTGTTACTACAACGTCTCCCACGACCACAAGAGTTAACATTAACATCAGCACCTTCTATAATCACGGCGTTTGTTACTGCAACTTCTCCTACGACCTCAAGAGTTAACATTAACATCAGCACCTTCTACAATCACGGCGTTTGTTACTACAACCTCTCCCAAGACCTAAATAGTTAACAATAACATCAACATCTTCTATAATCACGGTGTTTGTTACAACAACTTCTCATTAAGTCACAAAGGTATCGGAGGAACCTAGATCTCCCTCAATCTCAAGAAGTACTGATTGCAGCACCATCTCTTAGAATGATTAGGGCCTCTTATTCGTACAACATATAATACAACGGCAATTGGCATCTACAAACACTACTTATTCCACCAGGTAGCATTACTACAAATGTTTCAAATACACAACAAAAACTAATACTATTGTAACAGGCACGCCTTGTCATCAACACTAACACCAGTGGTATTACTGGTAGTGCGACTAATACTACAACCACCGCCGCTATTATTAGTACTGTTATTACAAGTATTATCACTACCACTGCAACGGTTACTAGCTCTGCACCAAAAACTGTCATTGCCACGATCACGAACGCTGGTACTACTACCATTATTACTATTAATATCTCTACCACTAATACGGCTACAACTACCTGTAACACTACTTCTATAGTAACTATTATTACATCTATGCTTATTACTGTCAGTAGTGCTGCTACAAGCAGAACTACTACTACTATCACTACCACTACCATGATATTTACTAGCTCAAATTCTATTGCTTCTTTCATAAATCATATTGCTACTACTACTACTACTATTAATTTCTACTACTACTACTACCATTACTACTACCACTGCTACTACTACCAATACGCTTCTTCTACTGCTACTACTACTACAACTATGACTACTACCACCACTGCAACAACTTCTACTACTACCACTACCACTGCTACTACTACTACCACTACTACCACCACTACCACTATTATTTCTAATACTGTTACTATTACTACAATTTTCTACGATTGCCACAATTGCTATCACGGACACTACTATTATTTCTGATATTATTGAATGTTGTTATTTCAAACATTACTACTATTATTTTTGCGAATACTACTATTGCTATCGCTATCCCTGCAACTGTTTATATCATTACATCTGTTACTATTACTAACACTACTAATGTTTCTACCATTACAGCTGTTACTATTACTAACACTATAATTGTTTCTGCCATAACAGCTATTACTATTAAGAACACAACAATTGTTTCTATCATTACAGCTGTTACTATTACTTTCACTACAATTGTTTCTATCATTACAGCAGTTACTACTACTAACACTACAATTGTTTCTATCATTAAAGCTGTTACTATTACTAACATTACAATTGTTTCTATCATTACAGCTGTTACTTTTACTAACACTACAATCGTTTCTATCATTACAGCAATTACTATTACTAACACTACTACTACAATTTCTGCAATTACTATTACTACTATTATTAATTCTACTGTTACAATATGTACATTCATTATTACTACTACTACAATTACTATAAATATGGCTACAACGCCAACATTACTGCTGTAATTACTTCTATAATGTTGTTATTATTATTAGCAATGTTACATTAGTGCTGTAATTACTTCTATAATATTGTTATTATTATTAGCAATGTTACATTAGTGTTTTAATTACTTCTATAATATTGTTATTATTATTAGCAACGTTACATTAGTGCTGTAATTACTTCAATAATATTGTTATTATTATTAGCAATGTACAATAGTGCTGTAATTACTTCTATAATATTGTCATTATTATTAGCAATGTTACATTAGTTCTGTAATTACTTCTATAATATTGTTATTATTATTAGCAATGTTACATTAGTGCTGTAATTACTTCTATAATACTGTTATCATTATTTACAATGTTACATTAGTGCTGTAATTAATTCTATAATATTGTTATTATTATTAGCAATGTTACATTAGTGCTGTAATTACTTCTATAATATTGTTATCATTATTAGCAATTTTACATTAGTGCTGTAATTACTTCTATAATATTGTTATTATTATTAGCAACGTTACATTAGGGCTGTAATTACTTCAATAATATTGTTATTATTATTAGCAATGTACAATAGTGCTGTAATTACTTCTATAATATTGTCATTATTATTAGCAGTGTTACATTAGTTCTGTAATTACTTCTATAATATTGTTATTATTATTAGCAATGTTACATTAGTGCTGTAATTACTTCTATAATATTGTTATCATTATTTACAATGTTACATTAGTGCTGTAATTAATTCTTTAATATTGTTATTATTATTAGCAATGTTACATTAGTGCTGTAATTACTTCTATAATATTGTTATTATTATTAGCAATGTTACATTAGTGCTGTAATTACTTCTATAATATTGTTATTATTATTATTATTATTATTATTATTATTAGCAATGTTACATTAGTGCTGTAATTACTTCTATAATATTGTTATTATTATTTACAATGTTACATTAGTGCTGTAATTAATTCTATAATATTGTTATTATTATTAGCAATGTTACATTAGTGCTGTAATTACTTCTATAATATTGTTATTATTATTAGCAATGTTACATTAGTGTTGTAATTACTTCTATAATATTGTTATCATTATTAGCAATGTTACATTAGTGCTGTAATTACTTCTATAATATTATTGTTATTATTATTAGAAATGTTACATTAGTGCTGTAATTACTTCTATAATATTGTTATTATTATTAGCAATGTTACATTAGTGAAGCGTCCGATTGGCAGAGCGGTTAGATCGCTGGTCTATCGCGGCACAGGTGCCGGGTTTGCACTCACGGTATCGAAACGCTTCAGTCAACCTTACTGTAAATGGGTACTAGATTTTGTACTTGAGTTAGGGAAGGAAAAAGCAGCGAGGAAGGGAACTGGTCACCTCACCTCTCGATGCTGGACCTAGTATGAGTGAAGTCTCTAACACTTCCCTCCCCTACGGCCGTATTCACTATTGGGACTACCGTTGACATTAGTGCAACAACTTTGTAAAAAAGTTCACATAAAATAATGTTGAAACTATCACCGTATTGAATAATAAAAACTTACTATCAAGCAGTAACATTACTGCCCAAAACAACAATAAAAGCAAGAAGAATTAAATTATCTATTCATCTATCTACGCTTAAACACATAAAGAAGGGAAACCCAAGGCCTGTAAACTGAAAATAAATCTTACATACACATAAAGGTGTGTTTTCAGGCACTCGAGTGAAATAAAGAAGGAGAAAACTAGACAACAGAAAAAACAACAGATGTGGATCTATCTACCTTTTCCATCGACGACTATCACGTCTGTTCACAAATCCCGGACTACGATACTTAGGAACAGAGGTATATCAGTCCAGTGCTTGCGAACTGCATAGTCCCGTAATCAGTGTTAGAGTGATACGATGAATCGTCTGACTTTTATTGTACACTAGGTGACACCAGAGTGAAACACTGCAAGTCATAGCTTCTTAATTCCTTTAACATGACGTAAAGTTATCCTGGTGCACGAAGGTCACACTACTAATTAATTCCCGATCGCGCCTATATGACTTTGTTTTCTTGTTCTCAGCCAGTGAATTTCAACATATATATATTTATATATATATATATATATATATATATATATATATATATATATATATATATATACGAGGGCAAGTCAGTTAGTAGGTTAGAAACTGATATGGGATAGCTGAAAATTGTAGTTGGTAGTTTCTAAAGGTGTCATTAGGTAGCCCCATCCAGCTTAGTGATTACTTTAGGTAGCAGACGCTAGGTGTCGCATGCGCATGCGCAGCTCAGATAAAAAAGGTGACCGTGCTCGTAGAGTGTACGACCGAAGAAAAGCGTGCTGTTGTGCGGTTTTTGGGGGGTGGGGAGAGGGGAAGTACTTCATGCAAAGGATAGTCATAAGGAAATGTTTCCTTTTTTTTTTCGTACGCCCGCTAATACTCGAGGCGAAATCTCAGGTTATTTTTAATGTCTAACCTGATATTGATTTTTACGTGAGTATCCTATTTTCTTGTACAGAGACAAGTGTCCCTCGCCATTCAGGCAGATACTCGCCGTTTTCGGAGGTAGCCATTAGAGCTGGGTCGGCTCAGGAGCCGCCAGTCCCTGGTCGACGACACTCCTTCAAATGTCTTCGCCAAGTCTGGAGTTAATCCAGTCCAAATCCAGGTCGACGAAAAATCCTCAAATGCCGTCGCCCGGGTTTGATCCTGAATCACCCGATCGCCAGAGCGGTGTTGTAACCACTACGCTAGCGCGGCTCCTAAATGTTTCCTGTTTTCGGTGAGAAGAGTTTGTCGCGTAAAGCGGTACATAACTGGGTCGATACATTTTCTCAAGGACGCTCAAAAATTGCTGATGAAGACCGACCTGATCGTCCTCTTCAGATTGCGACACAAGCATCTGTGCGGCGGGTGGGGGAGATGATTCGAACTGACAGGCGAGTAACGATAGACAGTGTAGCAATTGCAATAGGGTGTTCTCAATGTTTAGCCTACAGCATTATGAATGATCGTTTGAATTTTCGGAAAGTGTGCTCATGGTGGGTGCACAGACAACTGACTGAGGAACACAAAATGAACCGAATGGGCCTGTCCTTGCAACATCTCTCTCGGTACGCAGAGGAAGGAGAAGACATGCTTAATAGGATTGTTACTGGGGACGAATCATGGGTGCATCACTACCAACCCGAATCAACGCGTGCTTCAATGCAATGGAAACGTCCTTCTTCACCTTTACCAAGAGTTTTGGGACTCTCATAGAGTGCTGTTAACCCATTTCCAGAAGAAAGGTGAGAATGTGAATGCTGCATCGTACTGTGACGTTCTGTTGATGCTTCGGGATGCATTTCGAAGAAAACGTCCAGGCCTAATGACTAGAGGAGTACTGCTCCATCACGACAATGCCAGACCACGTACGGCTCGATTAACCCAGGAGAAAATTGAACAAATTGGGTGGTAACTTCTTGAACACCCGCCATATAGACCCGAATTTGCCCCGAGCGATTTCCACCTGTTTGGTCCACTAAAATACTCACCTTGGCGGCAAACATTTCGCAGATGAAGAGGTTGGGCCTGAGGTGTGAATGTTGCTGAGACAGCAGACCAAAGACTTCTATACTGCAGGATTTGAGGCACCGATAAAGCGATGGAATAATTGTATCAATGTTGGTGGAGATTATGTTGAGAAATAAAGGGAAATGTAAGTGCAATAATAAATGGTTATCAAGTTATTATCTCATTTAGTTTTTTTTGTAATAGCCATTCGTGACCTATTTACTGACTTGCCCTCGTATATATATATATATATATATATATGTACATATGCATGTATGTATGTATTATGTGACAGTGCGAAGACGATGTGTGAAGAAGAATAAGAATTCGTGTGTAATGTTGTCGTCACTCTCTCTGGCCTACTTTCACACACGTTCCGCAGTCACAGAAAAACTCTCTTGATGACAGGGGTCCCACTTTTATTAATGAAACCCTAACAGGTAGCAGTTGAATCATACAGAAACAATGTTGTCCACAAGTTTACTTTTAGGTAATTCCTATACAACACCATATAACCAAGCTATTTAGGTATTCTCTACGTAACACCATATAACCCAGCACAGACTGCTGGACTCTGAAATAAAATGAAACAAAATAAACTAGCATCGTACTAATGGACAAACATCATCTACGTAATAATACATACATATGTGTGAAAATATGCAAGTACAAGTACTTATATGTCCATGTGTGTGTGTGTGTGTATGTTGTGTGTGGTGTTACACATGTGTGAAAATATGCTAGTAGATGCGCTTAAATGACCATCTGTGTGTGTGTGTTGTGTGTGTTCATGCAGATCTGTGTATATGTGTAAAATTACAATAAACATATTTAAGTCAACAATAATGCCTTCATACTTATACTAAATACTAACTACATCATCACGCGAGAGAAAACTTAAATGAAGCACTTCTATCTATGATGAAATATTATACACAATTCGCTGGTCTAAATGACCACATTTGATCAGTATCTTAGAGGCCTAGCTGATCTAAAGAACAAGCAGATATATATATATATATATACATATATATATATATATTATATATATATATATATATATATATATATATATATATATATATATATATATATATATATATATATATATATATTATATATATATATACTCTACTCTTACAGCTCTATACTAAACGTAATAGGCATAGGCTACTCACGGAGCTAGAGGGTACGCTAATCTTTCTCTCAATAAAATCACTGATGTAAAATTAACCACACTTACGGCTCACAAGAATGCAATATAACTATTACTTAACACTACACCAATAATAAGAATGGTAATACGTACACACTTGTATACAGCGCATCGCAGCACTAGAATTCCTCTAATAAAATCACTTAGCACTTTACACATTTAACACACAGTCTCACGGTTGAAAATAGCGATGAGATATACGGGAAATTACACTTAAAAACACATAAATCGCTAATCAGCTTCTATCAAACTATAGGTAGACAAACGCTAAAAAGCATTAACTTAAGTATTACAAAATGTTCTCATAGGTAAGCTGATGCGTGATGCCATATGATGATGGATGGTATCCGCATGTCTGGTTTTGTGTAGTGTGCAGATGTGTTCAGTCAAAACAATGTTCATACAAAAATAACAGGGCAATCCACATAGGACGTCAGTAAACTCACGACGTATAAAGTCAATGATTCTTGAAACAGCCGTTGACGTTTTTCTTCATTATTTATTGTGGACGCCACAGTGACAAAATGGTTACGCGAATATGTAGGCACATCAAACAGTCATTATCACAGCAACATTCAATACAGCAATAGACGGTAGACAGCATTACAATGATGAGTCAGATGCATGTTATATTTCATAGTGCTGTAAATGTAGTCAGGTGAAAAACTCCATCCTTTTCTATAACAGCCAGGAGATAACCAGATGTATGAGATCAGTTCACTCTCCTTAGTCTGACTTCAGCAAGACAGACACGTCTGCCGAAGTATAAATAATGTCCTCAAAAATATCCTCTAGATAATAAAGGTTTTCCAAACCTAGTTCATTTAACAAAGTAGCAAGTAATGGTCCTTTGGATCATGCATCAACCGATGCAGTACAATACAGCGGCATGTGAGCTGGGAAAACATCTCGTGACGACGACTTTCGAAGACAGGCTATGAATCGAAATCGCTCACGACCCAAAATCGATAGAGTTAATGAAAAAATCAATTTACCTTGCTTTCAAGAAATACAGAAATATCACGCCTCCCGACATGTGGGAAACACTAGAGGTATTATCTCGAATAAACGAAATATCCATTAAGAGGACTACACATCCCTGACAGAACAAAAAATAGCGGAGATCCCCTCTTCAACGAGGCATCTCTTTCGCCATTCAAATCGCTCACTCCACTAGTGGTGGGCGGAAACCGATCGACCAAAAAACAAGACCAGTCATGCGCAGTCCAGCGCAAAAAGACCACAGCTCAAAACTTAACTGCATTCAATACCAACGCGGGAAGACAAATGCTTACCGAGAAAAGTGACTATAAATTTCAAGCAGTTGTTGCCCTTGCGTTATAAAATAGATATTGTAATAAAACGATGTTGCGAGAATTTATCACGCAACATATCACCACCTCCTCCCGATAAAAAAAAAATGTGGAACATATTTTTTTTTTTTAAATATCAAAGAGCATGCGATAAGCGGCTCAAAACGCACGAATTATGCGCTGATAATTAATTAAATTGCCTAACATGAGGCTAAATATAGAGTGTCTGGTGAGGATATACCTCAACAGAAAAATAAATATGTCTCAAAAAATATTCACATCGGGGAGGTGTCACCAACACACATCACGTTAGCATGTAAACACAATATACGTATGCAAGTTACCATAATCATCATTAAACAGCATACTCTAATATTGTCTTTAAAAAATGGATGTACAAATCTGATAGGAAAATTTAAATAGTACATTCTTTGACATGTAATGACATAAGTACATAGTAAAGTTAAACTACATGACGATCCAGGACATATGCTCTGGTATTCCGAGGGTAAGTACACAATCTAGAACTCGTCATGCTTGATACTAGTAAGGTAAGTCCTCAGCTCAACAATGACATTCTGAGAAAGTACAAGCAATATAATGCTAATTATAACTAATATGCTTCATAAGGTACAATACATTATTAATAATTGTGGCTGTTTAGTAAACTAACGGCCCTTATATTAACTACTCAGTCCTCCTCTATCATCTTAAAAAACGAACAGAAGAAGATGACAACAAAGCACGATAGTGTGTACATATAAAGTAAGTACAGATGTGCTAATCTATTGTAGAAATATAGGTGTGTTATGACTCTGTAATATATGGAAATATAGGACAGAAGTATTAGTTGGAGTCATGTGGGCATCTAGACAAAATGTCAGCCATCACATTATCCGCACCACGGATAGCTCGTACCGTGAAGTGAAAAGGTTGAAGAGCTATAGCATATCGAGTGGATCTCGAACTCTTCAAATTCTTAGTCTGAATAGCTGTAAGAGCTTTCTGATCAGTCTCTAGAATGAAATGTGCGCCCAGGAGGAATCTTTGTAGCTTTAGAATTGACCAAACCATCGCTAACAACTCACGGTCTAAAACCGAGTAGTTCCTCTCTGCCGCATTTAGTTTTCTAGAAATGTACATAACAGGATGCAGAGTATTTGCATATTCTTGCATCAGTGCTGCTCCAATCCCAGTGGATGAAGCATCACTCCGAAGAACAAAAGTCCTATCAAGAGTAGGTAATCTTAAGATGGGAGGAGAAGAAAATATATTCTTGATTTGGTCTAGTGAAGATTGGCATTCTTCAGACCAACGGACCAGATTAGGCGAACCTTTCTTCAACAATGTTGAGAGAGGTGCCATGATCGAAGATAAATTTGGAATAAATCTCCCATAAAATTGAATTAAACCTAAGAGACTCCTAACTTGTTTCTTCGTTTTAGGAACAGAGATGTTCAGTATTTTGGAAGTATTGTGGTCTTCTGTCTTCAAGAGACCATGACCGACACGATGACCCAGGAAAGAGATTTCACCAAAACCAACAAAAGCTTTAGAAGGTTTCGCTGTCAAATTATTCTCACGTAGAGTGGACAGTAAGTCATATAACCCTAAATAGTGATCTTCCCAGGTATCACTGAAGAGACAGATGTCATCTAAGTATGCGATGACATCCGAACGATGTGACAGAATTCGACGCATCATGCGAACGAAAGTGGCAGGGGCGTTCATGAGACCAAAAGGCATAACATTCCATTGAAATAGACCCCTAGGTGTAGAAAAAGCAGTAAGAGGTTTGGCATGCTCTGCTAAAGGCACTTGCCAATAACCTTTAGACAAGTCAAGTTTAGTGAAGAATCTAGAATTAGAAAGTCTAATCAGTAGATCTTCTAACAAAGGCATCGGTTCAGCATCGAACTTTGTGACCTGATTCAATTTGCGATAATCAACACAAATTCGTATGTTCTTATCCTTCTTCCGGACAATAACCATGGAAGAAGAATATGGTGAAGTCGATGGTTCAATTATATTTAATTGAATCATTTCATCCAATTCCTTTTCCACTTGCGACTGAAAGTGTATAGGAATAGGATAAGGCCTAACCCTAATTGGATTATTGTCGGTAAGAATTATGTCATGTTCTATGACATCTGTGTGTCCAGGAATGTCAGTGAGAACATCCTGAAATGTTTGTAACATCGACGAGACTTGTCGATGTTCGTCACCAGAAAGATTAGGAGAAACAGAAACGTTTTTCCAAGATTCCGTAGAATGTAATGGAACCACTGGAAGGGGAAGATTGACATCTGAGAAGGTAGATTCCTCATCCTGTATGACAGACAGGGATGAATAATGACCGTGAGGTGCAGGAGCATCATCCGTTGCCTGGAAAATAGGCAGCAAATAGTCCGGACGTTCGTGAAATTCCGAAAGCATGTTTATGTGGAAAGTTTTATGCTTTCCATCAATATCGACCACATAGTCAACATCGGAAATCCGAGAGAGACTATTGCATACGGACCTTTCCATGCAATAAGAAGTCTATTTTCCCTACTGGGGAGTAGGACGAATGCTTTGTCACCTGGACAAAGTTGTCGTAGACATCTATTCTTGTTAGCAAACTGTCTTGCCTTCTCTTTAGCAATTTCTGATGAAGCAGTTGCTAGCTTACATGCCTCAATGATCTTTTGTCTAAGAGCAATGACATACTCATATGAGGATTGAGTTTCATCGCTAATATCATCGGCAGTGATGAGATCGTGTAATAAAGACATAGGGCCGCGTGGACGCGCGCCAAAGACAAGTTCGAAGGGAGAAAATCCTGTGTGTTCATTAGGGACTTCTCTATAGGCAAAGAGAGCCGCGGGTAAAACCCTGTCCCAATCTTGAGGATGATCTTCAGTTATCTTACCAAGCAAAGTCTTGAGCGTTCTATTCAGACGCTCAACTAACCCATTAGACATAGGATGGTAGATACTACTGAGAGATCGTTCAATATGTAAGGTAGACATTACCTGTGACATAGTGTCAGATATGAGTTGAGTGCCATGGTCTGACAATATTTCTCTGGGGAACCCCAAGCGAGAAAATATCAACCAAAGAGCATCTGCGATATCTGTAGTAGATATGCTCTTAAGAGGAATAGCCTCTGGCCAACGTGTGCACATATCGACACATGTAAGGATAAACTGATGTCCTCTGGCCGATTTGGCCTTAAAAGGGCCAATAATATCTATGGCCATTTTCTGAAACGGCCGAATAGGAATGTCAGCAGCCTGGATAGGCGCAGCATGTCGTGGTCCTCTAGATTTGACCTCCTGACATACCTTGCATGATCGGCAGTAAATACGAATGTCCTTATTGACAAAAGGCCAAAAGAAAGCCGCAAGGACTCTCGACTTCGTACGGGAAAAACCCATATGTCCAGCACATTGCGAGTCATGAGCATGTTGTAATATTTGCACTCTCATGCTCTTGGGAACAAGAATTTGCGAATGTGCCGACGTAGTCGAATCTTGTACCATACGTACAAGTACGCCGTTTCTCATTGCAATCCAAGATTTTCTATTTGTATCCTGATTCGGATCACCTTTCTTCGCAAGAACGAAGAATTTTTTTAAAGAAGGATCTTCTTCTTGCAATTTTATGAAAGAGTCACGAGTGATTACTAAGTGACTATCTTGGCTATCAACTTCATTATCACTATTCAGTGAAGTTTCGGGTGTTTGTAGAGCTTGTGCTCTTGTAACTACTGCATTTGTAGCTTGCATGTTATTATCTTCCCAAGCAGCAATCTGCTGTGGGGTACACTCCCTAACTCCGTGAATACGACCAATAATAAGGTCCGCAATAGGATTAGGTAAGAGACAAGCATGCACATCTCCAGTAAAGAAAGGAGTGGCAATGCGAATTACAGCAGTAGGATATTTTTCTAGAGTGCCGCCAAATGTGACACATTTAATAACCCTTCCTGTAGCACAAGATGGATCTACAAGCGATTGTCTAACACCAATAGTGGTGCATCCGGAATCGAAAAGTAGTGAGACCGGAGTATCATTAACAAGACCCTTATGTAGAATTAAAGAACCCCTCCCGTCATGCGCAACAGTAGCAGGAAGAGCGGGAAGTGGGTGACCACAACTCAAAGTAGTTATGGTACCCGGTTCGAATAAAGTACTGCATTGGGGGCATTTGTTTGCTCTCTCAAAGTCAAAAGCAGAACTAGTGACAGCGTCAAAGTTTTTATTATCAACAACATGATTACAGGCTCCCTCAGTTTCCTGTTGTACAGCATTAGCCTGCTGATATCTCTTTTTTTTGTGTTGAGATCTACCCCGACTATTATTACCTCTGAAGTTATCAGAGTTATTATTATCTCTGCAGTTATTATTGTCTCTATTGTAATTGTTATCCTGGTTCGAATTCCAGTTTCCACGATTACTATCATGTTCACATTGATGCGAACATCTATTTGTTTGGTTTTGAGGTCTTCGGCAGGAATAACCTCTATTACCATATCCTCTTTTGAAATGCTTATAATTATTAGGGTGATAGTAACGAGTACTATCAGGTTGTCTCCAATTCTTCGAAGAAGAATCACCATGAAATTGATTTCCATGATTTTGACAGAAATTACCGCTACTCTTTCTATCAAAATTTTGTTGGAATCTACGAGCAAAGTTTTGGCCATACGGAGCTGCCGAAGCAACTGGTAAACCTTCTTTCACCTTAGAGTTACCCATGGTTATGTGTGGGTGCGCAGTTACGTATTGGCAACAGAAATCTTCCATTTCTTTTATTGTTTTAGGTTTACGTTCATGAAGGAAAGCAAGGAAAAAACTCATTGACAGACGACATGACTTTGTCTCTAAGTATTAAGTCCATAAGTCCTTCATAAGTTTTTTCCGTCTTAGATAGTTCAACCCATCGTGAGAAAGTAATGCGTATTCTTGCAATAAACTCGGAGAATTCAACTCCATTTTCAGGTAACATGTTTTTAAATTGTAGACGATAGCCGTCTTCGTTAAGCTGATATTTCTTTAACAAAGCGGCCCTGACAACCTCATAATTGTTCTTGTCAGGTTCATCCACCATATTTAATATACTTAGAGCTTTACCTGTCAGTATCCCTGATAACTGATAAACATATTTTGCTTTGTCTATGTTATGAGCTGTACATGCTTGTTCAAATCTGTCCAGATAGAACATTATGTCATCACTGGAAGGACTAAATGTTGGTAACTTAATCTTAAAAGTATCATTATTAGCCTTACCAGAAGATGAACCCTTGTTTGAATCATTACCATTACTCATGCTCGTCAATTTCAATTTTTCCAACTCTAAAGCTAAGACCTTTTCTTCATGTTCCATTTTTGCTTTCTCTCTCCTCTCATCAGACTCTCTCTGTAATCTTCTTTCCTCAGCCTGAGCCTCTTTTTGAAGTCTTTCATTTTCAGCTTCTTTTTCAAGTCTTTTATTTTCAGCCTCTTTTTCAAGTCTTTTATTCTCAGCCTCTTTTTGAAATCTTTCAGCTTCTAGCTGGAGTTTTCTTTCCTCAGCTTCTGATTCCCTTTTTTGTTTTTCCATTTCCATTTGGAATCTTTTTTCATCCACCTGCATCTGCAGTTTCTTTTGTTCAGCTTCCATATGCAGTTTCTTTTGTTCAGCTTCCATTGCTTTATCATATCGAGCAGTTGCAAATTCTTCTAACTTATCACCAGTCTTCCCAAGCAATTTACCCTGCTCAATAAAGTGCTCAAATGTAGACATGTTGTCTAACATATGAGTCCAAAACCTGAAATAATTAACTAATTTATTTCAAACCTAAGTGTAACAAGTCTTAATTAAGCACTTGTATATTCACATCACCTTATATTATCCCAGTCTCTGTGGGAAACAAGTCTCCAATCAAAGAACTTGTATATGAAATATCAACAATCAATTCTTGATCATAAGTGCACTTCTCATTCAATAGTGCACGACACTATTCATCATTCATTTATCATCAGTGTAGTAGTAACAGTGCATTAGCATAGCCCATTAACTAATTACTATAACTGTAAACAATGACTATGTAAACACATGCAGAATGTAAACATTGAAAATGTAAACAATGCAAACAATGTAAACAATAACAATGTAAACAATAACAAAGATCAGCAACAATACAAAAACGTTCGCAGAAATCAACTAAAAATAAAGCAGAAATTAATGAAATATCACAAAAAATGTGACGATATCTGCGCTATAATTAAACAAAATACATGACACCACAGTGTATAAACAAAAATGTTGTATGAAACTAAATTATAGACAAGAGTAGGCTAACAAATACAAACAAATCAAAACAAAACTAAAGAATGCGAAATAATAACGAAAACATATTAAAACATGTCATCACAGCTAACATAAATAGCAACAGAAGTCGCTTAGCAAATTCCAGTATTGGAAATTTGCAAACCTTACAGAAAACGCTCACAATAGACGACCTCTATGACGTGGCATAATCTAACGGAGACACCACCCAACCGAGAACCCGCTGAAATATAAACATATAAATATACGAATAACATATAAACATATAACATATAGAATGAGATGATACACAGAAGACTCAGCAGAAGTATAAGGGCACAGTTTACATACAAACAGGCCACTTAACTTATAGGCTTCCAATCGTAGAACAGCAGAAAAAACGGATGTCAATCAACGTCCTAAAGAGCGAAGCTCCAACGATGATGGCACATCTGAACTGCTTCCACTGCTAACACGATGGTACAAGAGCTTCTGAAATACTGTGTGTTGAGTTGTTTCGGCACTTGACCTTCTAATCCAAAAATAAGTTGATGGAAATCGGTACTTGGCCTTCTTCAGAAAACAACCCGTTTCAACCGGCACTTGACCTTCACAAAAACGACAGCACTGGAACCTTGACAGCAGCAACTTGCTTGACTTGCGTAAAAGATAACAGCAGTCCGAGTTATCCGGCAACATGTAACAACGCCGGGTACTGTCAAATTCTTGTTTCCGTCAAAAAGTTGAAATTTTGACTTTTACCGGGCAACGCCGAGTACTTTGAAAATTTTGAAGATGTTGACTGTATTGAAGAATGTTAATTTCTTGAAGGATGCTGATGAATTCTTGTTGAAAATGAAGTGGGTAAGGGACCCCGTGTTTGCTGGTACCAGAATCAAACCAGCTTATGGCCACCAAATGATGCGTGATGCCATATGATGATGGATGGTATCCGCATGTCTGGTTTTGTGTAGTGTGCAGATGTGTTCAGTCAAAACAATGTTCATACAAAAATAACAGGGCAATCCACATAGGACGTCAGTAAACTCACGACGTATAAAGTCAATGATTCTTTTAAACAGCCGTTGACGTTTTTCTTCATTATTTATTGTGGACGCCACAGTGACAAAATGGTTACGCGAATATGTAGGCACATCAAACAGTCATTATCACAGCAACATTCAATACAGCAATAGACGGTAGACAGCATTACAATGATGAGTCAGATGCATGTTATATTTCATAGTGCTGTAAATGTAGTCAGGTGAAAAACTCCATCCTTTTCTATAACAGCCAGGAGATAACCAGATGTATGAGATCAGTTCACTCTCCTTAGTCTGACTTCAGCAAGACAGACACGTCTGCCGAAGTATAAATAATGTCCTCAAAAAATATCCTCTAGATAATAAAGGTTTTCCAAACCTAGTTCATTTAACAAAGTAGCAAGTAATGGTCCTTTGGATCATGCATCAACCGATGCAGTACAATACAGCGGCATGTGAGCTGGGAAAACATCTCGTGACGACGACTTTCGAAGACAGGCTATGAATCGAAATCGCTCACGACCCAAAATCGATAGAGTTAATGAAAAAATCAATTTACCTTGCTTTCAAGAAATACAGAAATATCACGCCTCCCGACATGTGGGAAACACTAGAGGTATTATCTCGAATAAACGAAATATCCATTAAGAGGACTACACATCCCTGACAGAACAAAAAATAGCGGAGATCCCCTCTTCAACGAGGCATCTCTTTCGCCATTCAAATCGCTCACTCCACTAGTGGTGGGCGGAAACCGATCGACCAAAAAACAAGACCAGTCATGCGCAGTCCAGCGCAAAAAGACCACAGCTCAAAACTTAACTGCATTCAATACCAACGCGGGAAGACAAATGCTTACCGAGAAAAGTGACTATAAATTTTAAGCAGTTGTTGCCCTTGCGTTATAAAATAGATATTGTAATAAAACGATGTTGCGAGAATTTATCACGCAACATAAGCATACCTCAATGTCGTTAGCTCTCTTAGCACAGACGCTACTATGCAACAGCCCGAACCTCACTTGGTTATCGTACGAGGGCGCGTTTTGCACAAGAAGACGATCTGGCTACTTCTCAGCTCTGACTGAAGCATTCAACATTTTTAGTTTAAATCTTACCTATACTCTCCGGTACCTTATGATAGCCACGTTAAAATGTCAGGCAAAGCTCCGCCCATCCCTCAAGGGAGCAAATCAGGAGTCATATGATCAGTTTGAATGACATGAGATCACAATTTAGTAAGGATTATATTCCTAAAAGTACACAATTCAAGGTCCGCCCACTAGTGATTACGTTCCCACGATATCTCTTGCCTGGGGTCACACCTCTCACGTTTTCGTGCTCAACAAGGTGTATTCCTATGGTGTCAGACAGCGCCAACATGAGCACAAATACACAGCGTAGACAAATTAACAAGATCGACAACTATTACTCAGTCTAAAATTACATCTTATATATATATATATATATATATATATATATATATATATATATATATATATATATATATATATATATATATATATATATATATATATATATATATATATATATATATATATATATATATATATATATATATATATATATATATATATATATATATATATATATATATATATAATATATATATATATATATATATATATATATATAGCAGTAGCAAAACTGAGAGTGAAACTAAGAAGGGCTGCACCAACTGTAACTACACAGAAAAGGTTTGACATCAGCAAATTGAAGGACTCCCTTACCAGAAAAGCTTTTGCGGCCGACATAAAGAAACGATATCAATTTGCCAAAAGTCAGGAAAAGACATTGACTGATGATATAGACCAGAATTTCAACACCATTTCAACAATATACAAAGAAAGCAGCAAATCATGCTTGGGATTCCAGGAAAGGAAGAAGAAAGATTGGATAACACCAGAAACATTAAACACCATAACGATGAGAAAGGAAATGAAAAGAAAGAAAACAGAAGCGAAGTCCCCCAGGTTAAAGCAACTATATAGCGAACAGTACAGTCAGCTGGACAAGGAAGTTAAACGCCAAACCCGAGCCAACAAAAGGAGTTTCCTAGACGATCTTGCAAGACAGGCAGAGGAGGCAGCACTGAGAAATGAACAAAGCACAGTATACAAAATAACTAAATTCATCAGCGGAAAACGAGGTGCAAACAATATTACATTAGTAAGAGATAAGCAAGGTAATCTCATCACGACAGCAGAGGGACAGGAAACAAGATGGGCAGAGCACTTCAGAGAAATTCTGAACAAGGAACCACCAGAGACACAACTGAATGTTCCTGAAGCTGAAAACGATCTAGATGTGAATACAGACATTCCACGAAAAGAAGAAATCATCACAGCAATCAAAGGGTTAAAGAACGGCAAAGCTCTGGGCCATGATAACTTAAATGCAGAGCTATTTAAGACAGACCCTGAGCTAGCAGCAGAACTATTAGAACCACTATTTGCACAAGTCTGGAAAACGGGGACAACACCATCAGAGTGGAACAAAGGAATAATTGTCAAGTTGCCCAAGAAGGGAGATCTTGCAGACTGCAATAATTGGAGAGGAATCACTCTTCTCTCAGTTCCCAGCAAAATATTAGGCAGGATAATTATACAGAGAATTTCAAAGGCAGTAGACCACAAACTGAGGAAGGAACAAGCAGGATTTAGAAAGAATAGAAGATGTGTAGATCATATATTCACTCTCAGGAACATTATAGAGCAGTGCTCAGAATGGCAAAGACAGCTTTACATCAATTTCGTTGATTTTGAAAAGGCTTTTGACAGCATACATAGGGACAGTTTATGGAAAATACTGAGGGCTTATGGAATTCCAAGCTGCATAGTGTCAATCATAAAAAGCCTCTATGCCAACTTTACGTGTAGTGTTGGGCAGAGCAACCTAACCTTTGAGGTGAAGACAGAAGTACGACAGGGATGCCCCTTGTCAACCACTCTATTTTTAACAGTCATAGACTGGGTGATGCGCCAGACAACAGAGGGCAGTCCAAGAGGAATAAGATGGACTACATTTTCTACACTGGAAGATCTGGAATATATAGATGACATTGCACTACTAGCACATTCACATCAATACATCCAGGAAAAAAACGGATAGACTTAACAAGTTTAGCCAGCAGGTGGGCTTGAACATCAACTTAAAGAAGTCTGAGGTCATGACGCTCAATGTGAGCAACCCTGAGCCCATATCAGTAAGGAATCAGCAATTGGTACAGACAGATACCTTCACATACCTAGGAAGCATAGTAACACCAGACGGAGGGCAGGCAAAGACATCAACATCAGAATGAATAAGGCAAGAACAACCTTCTTTAGCCTAAACAACATCTGGAAGTCCTCCCAATACAGCACAAGCACAAAATTAAGATTATATCAGAGCTGTGTGCTTTCTGTGCTTCTCTATGGTGCGGAATGCTGGAGAGTTACAGAGAAGGAAATGTCAAAATTGTCCTCCTTTCACACAACATGCCTAAGAAAAATTCACCGAATCTTTTGGCCGAATACCATCACTAACCAAGATCTGCTTACTCGTAGCAAGCAAGAGGACATGCACACCATCATAGCTGGCAGACGCTGGAGCTGGGTTGGTCATGTCCTCAGAAGAGACCCCGATGCCATCACAAGAACAGCTATGCTTTGGACCCCTGAAGGAAAACGAAAGAGAGGCCGACCAAAAACAACCTGGCGGAGGACTGTGGAAGCTGAGATGCAGGGAATGAACCAGTTGGGGCACTGTACGAAGGATGGCCACCAACCGAGCAAAGTGGAATAAATTTGTTGTTGCCCTACAAGATGCCACTAGGCGTGATGGCCACTGACTGCTTTGACGGTCGGCGGCTAAGGATCAAAGAAGAAAGAAGAATATATATATATATGTCACAGTGTGATTAACACAGCTGTGGACTGGCGGTGCTCCGCTGGGGGCGGGTACATAATGCCAGTCGGGTGTGTGAGGTGTTCTCATACACTTAACTTAACAACACGAAACTGCGAGGTCAGCAGATCAGGGGTGAACGCAAGGGGCGTTCTGATTGGGCAGTGAAGAAGAGAGAGTAGAGAGAGCGATGAGGGTTTTGGTGATGATGGCTGACTCGGATTGTGGAATGCAAGTGGATATTTAGTTGCGAGAAGATAAGGCATTTGGTTATCTGAGATTTTCATCAATGTGTTACACTTCGCTAACTACATATATTGTTGTGATTTTGTGGTGATAATTATTTGAATACATTAGACAGAGTTGGGAACATTGCTAGTGTTCGTTATTACTTGAATGTGTTCCACTCCACTCCTCTCTCTCTCGTGTGTAGTATTTCGAGGACTAAGGCATATGTGTATTTAATACAAAATACCCTGTGTCAGGTGGGGAGCTCGTATTTGGGTCCTCGTGTTTGATTATCTTTGCACGTTAATGCAGCGCCAGGTCAGAAATCTATTTTAGGTCACATACACTGTAGGCCTGTTTTTTCAGTCACATGGTTGTCAGGTACTTTTTTTTGAATAGTGAGTCACGGGTCACGGATTAACGATACACAGTGAAGTGGGGTATTTATTATGAACAGTACGCTGTGTCAGAGCTAACAAAATGTCAGGGCGACATTGAGCACTCCTCTATTTAAGAAAACGACGCCGTTGTCGGCCAACGTCTGCGGTGTGAACCAGGTTGGGGCAGGTTCGTTGACATTCATTTTGTTGTCTGCGGGGCTGAGAGGACGAAGATGTTTCTGCTAGTACAGGCTTGGCGAACAAGTTGATGGCAGCCTTGGTAGCATTCATTTCAGCGTCTGACTAGTCAAGACTAGAGGCCGCTGCAGCGCAGTTTGAAAGCCAACAGTGGGACAGTGTTGCCACTACACAGTGTTTACTGTCTCAGGAGACGACGTACCTGTGGAAATTAAGTGGTTGAGTCTTCTTGTGGAACTGGGGGCATGCCGAACACGAGAACTGGTGCATTACAGTATCAACATTTTACACACGGTCGTTACGGAGGTTGCCAGAAGCTGAACAGTACCAGATTTACGGTACGATCTTTGCCTTATACAAAACACTGCAGTCCATCATCATAAACTGTACTGAACTTTTTCTCAAGTAGAAGGCTGCACTACACCTTTGCAAACTGTGGTAACTTTCATGAACTCGTGAGAGGTTATTGGAGTGGAGCTGGCAAATCCTCACCTTGTGCTGATGACGAGCTAGTATACAGTTGTGGTATAACTTTTATGCGTGTGGTCTGACTTTTTGCTTTACATCCCTGTGATATTTCAGTGAAGACAAGGCACTATCTGGTGACAAGCGTGGACTTTGTGCCTTACATGATAGTGCTGGGACCACTCAGGGGTCATCCTAATGGACAATATTTGTAACTTTACGTAACTTTGTAACGTGTCGTTCGTTGTGTGGACCATTGAATCATTAGTGACTAAGGTGCTGTGGATATCAACGTCATCATCAGGAACCCAGAACTTCGGAGATCATCAATTTAATTGATTTATAGTTAATTGTTTTAATGTAGTATTATTACTATTATTATGTATTATTGGACACTTATTTTTCTTTTATTACCTTTCTACTGTATAATTTGTATAGTAGATTCTTCCCCAGGGGACAGAGAGTTCTCTACATATCGGTTCTTATCTTGTTGTTGTGATTCCATTACTTTCTGTAGGAAGTACGTGGTAAGGCCCCAATCTCTTCCACGGTGGCTAGCCATTGTCTTTTTCTATGTCCGACATGCCTCTAGTGCGCCACACACTTTGCTGTTTCGCTTTGCGAGCCGTTGATCTTCTCAGATTCCTCCTCCTCACTCACCGTCTCAGTCTTTGTGTACTAGGGATGGACATTCCCTTGAGTAAGATTGCTCCTACTCCACCCATGTAGTTTAGCCAGTCAGCCAAGACTGTTGCCCGGGATGTGGCCACCGCCGTACACAAGCGGTATTCTAGGAGCCATACATGAGCTAGACAAAGAGAGGAGAACCAAATAGGATCCTGACTATCCTAAAAAGGACATGGCTGTCTCTCACCGTGAGGTACTATCCCTCTCTCTTTATCCTACATCTCAATGAGTAAGGAAGTACATAATGACGAGTGTTCCTTAAATTCTGTTGAAAGGGAGCATTCTGAGAAAGACCACCTAAAAACTAGTAGGAGAAGCCTAAAAATAGGAACATGGAATGTTAGAACTTTAAACGGAGAAGGAAAGCTGGACAATCTTATATTAGAGGCAACCGACATGAAACTCGATATACTGGGAGTTGCAGAGGCAAGACTTTTGGATACAGGCTACATAACAAGAGACCAGTACACGCTTATACACTCAGGAGGAGAAAAAACACGAAAGAGGGGTAGGAATGTTGATAAAGAAGGAGTTAGAAAAATACGTATGTGGATACTGGACACACAATGACAGAATGATGTTACTAAAGATGAGAGCAAAGCCATTCGACATATCAATCTTACAAACTTATGCACCAACTAAAGATTACAGCGAGGAAGAAATAGAAGAATACTATGAAGAGCTACAACACACACTTAAACCAGTCAAATCTACAGATGTGTTGATAGTAATGGGTGATATGAATGCAAAAGTAGGAAAAGGAAAATACAAGAAAATAGTAGGACAGTATGGATTAGGGACAAGAAATGATAGAGGAGACAGACTTATCCAGTTCTGTGAAGAAAACCAGCTGGTCATATGTAACACCTTTTTTGAACATCACCCAAGGAAATTATACACATGGAAAAGCCCAGGAGATGTAACACGTAATCAAATCGACTATATCATGATAAAACATAGATTTAAGAACAGTGTCACACGTGCAAAGACACATCCTGGCGCCGACATAAATTCAGATCACAATCCAGTTGTCATCAAAGTAAATATAAAGCTGAAAAGAGCAGGAAACAGAAGACAGGAGGAACCCCAGATAGAAATATCAGCGCTGAAACAACCAGATATAAAACAGAAATATTTAATCGAAGTCAAAAATAAATACCAACAGTTATTGACAGAAAGCATGGAGCAGTATAGAAGAGAAAACCCAGAAGAAAAAGCAACCGCAAAATGGGAATGCTTAAAAACAAGCATACAATCAGCAAATGCAAATTTACCTAAAAAGGAGTCTAAGAAAAATCAAATTTGGATGACAGATGACATCTTGAATAAAATGGCAGAAAGAAAGAAAGCAAAAAAATACTCCAGAATATATAAAACAATAGACAATGACATACGTACTATGTGTAGAGAAGCAAAAGAACGGTGGATAGAAACAAAATGTAAGGAAATAGAAGACTTGGAAGCGAAGCACATGACAAGAGATATGCATGAAGAAATAAAGAAATTATCAAATCGGTCGCGGTTTGCACAAGGAGGAAGCTGTATCAAGAACAAAAATGGTGTAATATTACTTGATGAGAAAGACATATCAAACAGATGGGCAGAATACGTAAAAGAACTATTCGAGGACAACAGAGGTAAAAAACCATCACCAGATTCTAATGAAGGCCCACACATTCTCAGATCAGAAGTAGAGAATGCCATTCATATGATACAAAAAGGAAGATCAGCAGGCATGGATAACATAAACATTGAAATGATAGAAGCTCTGGAGAGCTTTGGTATAGATACAATCACAGAAATATGCAATGATATATACAATACAGGATATTTACCACACGACATGAAGACATCAGTTTTTATAACATTGCCCAAAAAACCAAATGCAACAGAATGTTCAGACTTCAGAACAATCAGCCTGATGAGTCATGCAATTAAGATACTGCTCAAAATCATACAGGAAAGAATAAAAAGTAAAGTAGACAGCGAAATCCAAGAAGAACAGTTTGGTTTTAGACGGAACAGTGGAACAAGAGAGGCAATATTTTGCCTAAGAAGATTAGCAGAAAAAATATACAGAGGTCCAAAAAAGTATGTATATGTGCTTCATTGACTATAAGAAGGCTTTTGACAGAATCCATCATGAGAAAATAATTGAATGCCTCAAAGACATAGGTATTGATGGAAAAGATATAAGAATACTCAGTAACCTTTATTGGGAGCAAACTGCCACAGTAAGATCGGGAAGGAATTATTCACCATACATAGACATAAAAAAGAGGTGTCAGACAAGGTTGTGTGCTGTCCCCCTGCCTATTTAATTTATACACCGAAAAAATTTTCAAACAGATACAGGAAATACCAGGACTGAACATCAGTGGAAGATCAATAAACAACCTTAGATATGCAGATGATACCGTGTTGTTAGCTGAAAGCGAACAGGAGTTACAAGAACTAGTGAAGCAAGTGAACAGTATAAGTCATGAATATGGACTCGACATTAATATTGAGAAAACTAAAACTATGATAATTAGCAAAACAGACGATAAACCCACATTAAAGATAAGCGTAAATGGGAAAATCCTGGAACAAGTCAAGAGCTACGTATATCTTGGTCATATAATAACAGAAGATGGCAGATGTGAAACAGAAATCAAGAAGAGAATAGGAATGGCCAAAGCTACATTCAACAACATGAAACATATACTGACATCCAAACAGTTATCTCATCAATTAAAACTGAGAATCATAAAGTGTTATATATATTCTGCATTTCTGTATGGTGCAGAAACATGGACGATGAATAAGCATTTGGAAGAAAGAATTGAGGCTCTTGAAATGTGGATATATAGAAGAATGGGGCGTATCTCATGGAAAGAGATGAAAACAAATAAGGAGGTCCTAGAAAATATAGGTATGAAAAGAGAACTAATGAGAGAGGTCAAAGTTCGGCAGCTAAAATACTTTGGCCACATAAAAAGGCATAACACCTTGCAGAAGACCATAACAGAAGGGAGAGTTGAAGGTAAACGTGCAAGGGGAAGACAGCGCTATAAGTGGGAAGATAACATCAAGAGATGGACGGGAAAGAGTCTATCAGAGTGTACCACCAAGACAAGAGACAGAAGACGTTGCAGATCCATTACAGCCAACCTCCGTTGTGGAGATGGCAACTGATGATGATGATGACTGTATAATATGATATAATTAGTAATCATTCTCCTGTGACTTTTTCCATTTGGTTGGTGAGTACGTCATCCAACTGGTGTGGTGTTGCAACATACTACCTTTGGTTACTTCATTGTCTATTGTAGGTTTTTGTTGTGTCTTCATAGAAGTATAAGCTAGGTGTCATTTAGTTGTTGTGTGGGTTTAGGATTTTCTCTTTTGCATTGCGGAAAGAGATTATGCTAAACTGTTCTTTAGGACTGTTGCTAGGTGAATTGTGTGCCGGAGCACGGGCACATAGAGCTGACCTTATTGGCTGCCCTGCATAATTCACGTTGCACATTTTAGTGTATTAGTGGTGCAGGTCTGGTTTGTTTGCACGGTGTCATATTTGTAATAGTGTCTCTTTGTCATGTTTAATTGGAGTATTCTCTTGTATTCTTCTCACTATTATGTACATACGTTAATTTCCCAAACTCTTGTTTTCATTTGTTAACAGCTACGGTTTGTAATTAGACATCTGCTGCTGTCTGAGGTTATCTTTTTTTTTTCCTTATTCCACCGTACTGTTGTGTTCGTTCGTGTAGTAAGGTCGTCTTGATCATCTTCATTATTGTCATCATTGTTTGTGTTTACGTTTGTTTTGTTGTAGTGAAGTGTATCTCAATTTCAATTCCAGTACTGATGGCATAAGAGTAGGTTGTGTATTTTTGCTTGTGTAGACGTAGTTTTCTGGTTTAGTTGAGAATCACATGTATGTTTACGCCATTAATTGTATTGCAGTGGGATTTAGGTTCATTGCTTAAATATTATGGGTGTCATGGGTACAGCAAATTATGCTGTTGATTAACTTTACACAATAATACTGAATACACCTATTTGATTGGCACAGTCAGTATTTCTGACTAGGCATTACATATAATTTTGATTCTTTTTTTTTTAGTACAATATCTAATAATTTTCCAGTGGGGAATACTGAAGGCATTTTTTTGTACACTGAGTACTGCTTTAAGAAATTTTAATTTAATTACATTGCATTACGATGGCTAGCCTCTTAGAATTTGTTGATGTTGGTAAAGAGCTAGCATTAACAGGCCCTGCTCTACAGGAATGGGCAGAAAAAAATGGAAAGAAAAACAGTAAAATGATAGAATGGAACGGTGTGAGGAGAGAGAATTCCAGAAATTGAAGATAGAAGCAGAGAAAGAGATGAAGAAGATTGAAGACAGATAAATTGAAAATAGAAGCAGAGAACGAGATGAAGGAGATAGAAGCTGACAAATTCAAGATAGAAGCAGAGAAATAGTTGAAGAAAATTGAAGCTGACAGAGAAATAAATCTGAAGAAGCTAGATAATGAGTCCAGGAAGCAGGATTCAGGTGGGAAAGAATTCTCACGTCCCTATATACTACGGTTACCCAATTTTAATCAATATTTGGACAGCATGGATATGTATTTGGAACGTTTTGATGCAGAAGTTTTGGCTTGGAAGATAAAGAAGGAGGAATGGCCTGTTCTTCTGGGAAATTTGCTTTCAGGATCTGCGTTAGAAACTGTGTATAGTATCCCTTTAACCGACAGAGCAAATTATGACATAGTCAAGGAGAGATTGTTAAGGAAATTTCGTCTAACGGCAGAAGGGTATCGGGCTCGTTTCCGAGACGTGAAACCAAGCGTCAATCAGGATTTTGAGGATTTAATTGCGAAAATTACTCAGCTATTAAATCGATGGATTGAGATGGAAGGTATTACTAAAGACTTTGATAGGCTTTTTGACCTTATGTTACGGGACAAGGTATTGTCATCGTGTTGATCTGAGCTTATTGCGTTTTTCCAGGAACGCAAGCCTAAAAACATCGGTACGATGTCAGAATTAGGACACCAATACGTGACCGCGCATCCAGGAAAGGTCATACACAGGGAGAGTATCTCTGAGACTTTCTCAGCGAGTATAGGAAAGATTACTAGAAAACCTTACAATCGACATAGATAGAAGAGTGCCGATAGATTTGGCCCCAGAAGATTTAATTATGATAGACCCTACTTTCGAGGAGACAGATCTCCTGCACGGTATGACAATTATCGGGACCATAGATCACCGAGGAAGAAATTTAACTATCAATCTGATAGAAATCAATACAGATATACTGGAGACAGACATGATAGGTACCCGCAGAATCAGATCCAGATAGATGCGCCAAACGTGCAGGAACAAAGACGATTTCGCAAAAGCTCACCTTACCAAAGAAACAAATCCTTTGAGAAAAAGGAGTCAGACCGAGTAGTCAGACACTCTCCAAACAATAGTCCGAAAAAGGATAGCAATACTCAGCTACACTGTAGTCTTTGTAAGGGAACAGGACATTTGGCAAAGGTCTGTGCTAATAATTCAGAACGAGCGAATTCGGCTTGCATATTAGAAACCTTTAACAATGAGAATTGCGAAGGGTGTAGACCATTATTTGAACCAGACGGTAAGCCGATTCTTATCTGTGGTCACACTCTGCCTTGTCTCTCTTCTCTTGAAGAAAATGGTCATTTGGAATTGCATCCAGGATTTGTGCAAAAGCAGGAAGTGTCTGTGTTGAGAGACACGGGCTGCTCAACTATAGGTGTGCGTAGATCCTGCATTGACGACTCATGCTTGATAGGTAAGACAGCAAGATGTGTCACTGTCGGGGGTAACATTGAGTATTACCCTCTTGCCATTATTGAGGTGGACACACCCTTCATATCTGGTAGAGTACAGACCTGTGTACTCGAAGCACCGATGGCGGATTTGATTGTGGGTAATGTGCAAGGTGTGCAGGAATGTACTCAGATGGACATCAGGAAATGGAGTGACAATCGTGTGCTTAGGGCCAATGCGGTGATTACTAGGGCGCAGTCAAAGGCAGATGACGCATTAGAAGCGACGCATCATGAAGCTAAGACATCGGAATTGGTCAAAGGGAGTCAGGATACACAGGTGTCGGACTTTATCAAGCACCAACGGTCAGAAGGATCATTGCGTAAATTTTACAACTTTGCCGAGAGAGGTGATGTAAAGTGCACGAAGTTGGCCAGACATTAGTTCGAGTTCAAGAATAACGTTCTCACTAGGTGTTTCGCTAAGGGAGTACAAACTCAGCGCCAAGTGGTGGTACCGTGTAGTTTTAGAGCAAAATTGTTAGAGGTTGCACATGACTACCCTTTTGCGGGACACATGGGTGTGGCTAGAACGCGCCAGAGGATGCTGTCACAATTCTATTGGCCATTGTTTAGCAAGGACATTAAACTATATTGTAGGTCCTGTAAGATATGCCAACAGATGAGGCATAAAGGCAGAACTCCCAAAGCTCTAGTGCAGGTTACGGACTTGTCAGTACGGCCTTTTCAGAAAGTAGCGATTGATATTATAGGCCCCCTCTCGGTCACTTCAGACAGGGGATATCGTTTCATTTTAACGATGGTAGATTTGTGCACCAGGTGGCCGGAGGCGGTGCCGATGAAGAGTATTACTTCACAAGCGCACCTCAGTTACGAGTTATGAGTATATAGTGAGCCTCAGAGAACGTATTGTAAAATCTTGTTTGGTGGCACGTGATTGTTTAGCGGGGTCGTTAGCACGGTATCGGAAGTACGCAAATCGGAACTCCAAACTAGTATCCCTTGTTCCAGGTGAGGAAGTTTGGCTACTTTTACCAGCTAAAGAGAATCGCTTGAGCATTACGTGGCAAGGACAATTCAAGGTGGTTAAAAAATGACAGATGTCGATTACCTAATTTCGGTCCGAAATAAGGAGAAGGTATTTCATGTGAATATGCTGAGGTCATATGTAGAACGACCTGAGTCATTGAAAGCAGTCACAAGGGCAGCACAGACTGAAGCAATAGTGGCATGTACGGCAGTCATTGATGACACGGGAGATGAAAAAGGTAAAGGGAATATCCAGTTATCCCTCGTACCCCTGGTTCCTTCGGAGTCATGGAATATGGTGTGAATCGGGGATGACCTAACAGTAGAACAAAAGTCGGAAGTACAGATTATATTAGCGGAGTTTAAGGATGTCCTCACAGATCTGCCAGGACGGACAGACCTGATTTGTCATGATATCACTCTGACATGTGATCAACCTATTAGGGTAAAACCGTATCCATTGCCCATGCATTTCAAATCAGCTGTCGAGAGAGAAATTGGGGACATGCAACGACTGGGGATCATTTCTCCGTCTGATTTACCATATTCTTTTCCAATGGTTGTGGTTCGCAAGAAGAACGGATCTCTTCGTATATGCATTGACTTTCGGAGATTGAACAGCATCACCGTCGTTGATGCTGAACAAATACCTAATCAGGAAGATCTGTTAACACAACTCACCCACGCTACATATTTCAGCAAACTAGATCTGTCTACAGGCTATTGGCAGGTTCCCCTCGTGGAGGCTGCAAAACCTCTAACGGCATTTAGCACCCACAAAGGATTGTTTCAGTTCAATGTCATGTGCTTTGGCTTAGTGAACGCGCCCACCACATTTGTGAGGATGATGAGAAGTTTGTTAGGACATCGATCAGATATTATTACATATATCGACGATATATGTTTGTTTCATGAGTCATGGGAGGATCACATGATGGGGTTATCTTCCCTACTGCAGTGTCTAAGGCAGCATAATTTAACGGCACGGCCGAGTAAAGTTTGCATAAGTTTTAAGAGTTTTTTTTTTTTTTTTTTAACCAGCGGCACTTGGGCTTTCAGCCCTTCGGCCCAATGACATGTCATTGCGAAGCTGGGGAACCTGAGGACTTTCCTTCCAACCCGGTCAGGAGCTTCGCTCCTTCCCATCCACAGAGGGTTTATCACAGGAGCCGTTCAGGCTATTCAGTCAAATTTCCGGCCGTAAACATTTCTTCAAACGCCGTCGCCCGGGTTTGAACCATGAACACCTGGTCGCCAGTACAACGCCGAAGCCATTACACCAGCGCGGCTCCCGTTTTAAAGAGTTAAATTTCTTAGGACATACTGTAGGTCATAATCACCTGAAACCGGAAGATGTGACAGTCACAAAGATGTTACAGATGCAGACACCTAAAACAAAAAAGCAAGTGAAAAGTCTAATTGGACTTGTGAATTTTTATCACAAGTTCATCCCTCAGTTCTCTTCCATTGCAGCTACACTTACCTCGCTAACGAGTAAGGGGATGCCAAATAGGGTCGAGTGGACACAAGATTGCGAGATAGCCTTATCCAGAATCAAGAGGGTGTTCTCTAGGAAACCCATCTTACTGATGCCAGATTTACACAAACCCTTTGTTTTGCGGACAGACGCATCTTCTGTAGGAATTGGAGCTTGTTTAATGCAAGACCACTAGAGTACCTTACATCCAGTGATGTATGTGAGTCGGAAGCTGTTGCCGGCTGAGACTAGGTACTCCACGATTAAAAAGGAGTGCTTGGCAATTGTGTGGGCAGTTTCAAAGTTGTCCCGATATTTGATAGGTGCACAATTTGTATTACAGACAGACCATCGACCACTCTCATTTTTACAGTCGTCGAAATCGACAAGCTCGAAATTAACTCGTTAGGCTCTCTTACTGCAGCAGTACAAATTTACTGTTTTACCCCTAGAGGGTAAGCTCAACGTTGTAGCTGACACTCTGTCTCGTTTGTAGAATGATTGGTTTTTTTCTTGGGTTTTCCCCAACACGATGTTTAAGTGAGTATGCAAGATATATGAAGACAAGAAGGATATGAATGTATACTTGGCTCAAAAGCCGGACGTCGGGTGTTTCGAGTGCGCCCAGCCGCCTTCCAAAAGAAAAGAAAAACTTCGGTTTTTTCCCCGGGGGAGGAGAGTAGATGTCACAGTGTAATTAACACAGCTGTGGACTGGCGGTGCTCCGCTGGGGGCGGGTACATAATGCCAGTCGGGTGTGTGAGGTGTTCTCATACACTTAACTTAACAACACGAAACTGCGAGGTCAGCAGATCAGGGGTGAACGCAAGGGGCGTTCTGAATGGGCAGTGAAGAAGAGATAGTAGAGAGAGCGATGAGGGTTTTGGTGATGATGGCTGACTCGGATTGTGGAATGCAAGTGGATATTTAGTTGCGAGAAGATAAGGCATTTGCTTATCTGAGATTTTCATCAATGTATTACACTTCACTAACTACATATATTGTTGTGAGTTTGTGGTGATAATTATTTGAATACATTAGACAGAGTTGGGAACATTGCCAGTGTTCGTTATTACTTGAATGTGTTCCACTCCACCCCTCTCTCTCTCTCTCGTGTGTAGTATTTCGAGGACTAAGGCATATGTGTATTTAATACAAAATACCCTGTGTCAATATATATATATATATATATATATATATATATATATATATATATATATATATATATATATGTATATATATATATATATATACATATATATATATACATATATATATATATATATATATATGTATATATATATGTATATATATATGTATATATATATATATATATATATATATATATGTGTGATGGGGCCGAAAAGACGCCCGCCCCCTTTCTGTTTCTTGGCATATTTATCGCCCATATATTTTCGGTCAGCCCACGTGACTGTCAGCCTACGTGACGGCGAGAGCAAGCATTGCTGGGATGTAAAAAGTCTTCAAGAAAATATATTAGTTTAGGCCATAATAAAGCTTAAGAATTAGTTGTGATGTGTTATATTTGGTAGTCGTGTGTTATATTTGATAATTGTGAGCCATATCTGTGTTTTCGGGCCTAATAAAGCAAATTTCGCGAGTGTCATTTAAGTGGCTAAATTAATACGTCTAGCGCGCAGTAAATTGAGTGATTAGCCTAGTACCTATATAAAGCGTGCGGTAGCCAACAGCGGCCTTTCCTAGTATCAGCCCAGACGAGATAACAAACGAAACGAAGCAAGACACCAGACTCTATCTGTAGATGCCTTGAGCACAATTAGGAACTAAGCACTAGCTGGGTGTTTGTTTGTATGGTGTTATGTTCGTTGGTTTATTTGTTTACTGTTTGCTTCAGTGTGCTCTTAGTCACTGAATGGGTTGTAAAAATAAATACAACCCCTGCCTCAAGAATCAGAGTTTTATTGTTGTTCGGGTCGGTGCGAGTGTAAAAAGAGAGTGATCACATATCACAATATCATCATCATCATCATCATCTCGCCCATCCTATCATAATTGGCGTCGTCGGCAGGATAGACAGACAGTGACACCGAGCAAACAGCAAACGAGCAAATATAATATTGTAAACACCCAGCAGTGCGGTCTAGCAGCAAGATGGCTTCGATCAATGCGCATGTGAAGGTAGTACACGTGGAGGTGCCAGAGGTAAGGCTATTTGATGGAAAGGCAAATCCCACTTGGCAAGAGTTTGTGGAAGATGTAGAGGTCGTGTGGAAGATGGCGCCCTTTTGCGCAGAAGTCAAGGTAGACGTGATCTGGAACAACGTTACACCATGGGTATCTAGAGAATTACGGATACGTGGTGGAGCCAAGACCAGCCCTGAGCAGTTACTCAAGATAGTAGAGGAAGCTTACAGCGAGCAACCACCAGTCAGTGAGATGACCAGGAATTTCCAAGCCGGGAGTCAGGGGCCTGGGGAATGTTCTGTTTTCTTGGGAGGCAAAAAGCCAGAAACACTGGTGCAGATAGCAAGTGCAGATCAGAATGAAAAGGAGGCACTCAAAGCAGAATTATCTCTTCTAAAGTACCAGTTAGCACAGACGTCATAGGCCAGTTCGCCAGCACAAGAGGAGGTGCAGAAAGAGAAAGAACCAGGCCAACCGCGAAAACAGCCAAAGCACGACGAGACGGTGCGTGTTCTTGTATGTGAGAGTCAGGCTGTTGTCAGGAAAGCTGTGAGCTGACAGCACCAACAAACGCAGTTGCACCGACAAGGCGAAAAGGGATGTGCAAGTGGTATAGTGTCCACAGGGGATGGGGGTTCATCACGCCAGACGATGGAGGTATTGATGTATTCGTATATCAAGCTAAGATCTTCAGAAAGAGATTCCGGTGTCTGGCGAGGAATGAACGAGTAGAGTTTGACAGCAAACTATCGGTCCAGGGCATGGAAGCAATTTATGTATGCGGCATTGGCGGTCAAGAGTGTAAAGGTACTAGGAGGCGTCCCATGGCACAGAGAAAGCCTACAAAGTTGAGGTGCTATAATTGTGGTGAGTTCTCAGGCTACATGGCAGCCCAATGCCCTCAAGGCCCTCTTCCAAAACGATGTTTTAGATGCAAGTCTACAGAACACTTGATATCCGTCTGTCCCTCAAGGAGCTTGTCGCAAAATTGGTTTCAAGTCATTGCAAACGTGTTCAGTTAGATTTATAAACCCGTCAACGATCGATTGACCGCTTTCAAAATGGCGGCGTATCAGCGAAATGTGTATCAGACAGAGGAAATCGCCAAGGATAAATAAAAGCAGAAGGGAATCAGTATGAAAAGGATTTTACATTTTAGTACAGGGAAGGATTGTGTATAACTGCATATAAGAAGGAACGGTAGGAAGTTCTCATTTCAACAAATAACAGTTGGGAAATTACATGGATAGGAAGGTAGAGAATTATCAACTGTATAAAACTAGATAAGATGGAACAATATGGATATTATATATGCCGAGAATGAGAAAGGCAAAATTTCAGTCGACGCACAGATCGGCTGAAATCGATGTTCGGGAAAGATTTTTTAGGCCTAGTTCTAGCTGTGACGTCAGTACCCTCCGATACGTCCGCGCTATGCGTATATAAACGTATCGGTAAAAACTGGAGAGATACACATCGAAGGAGGTTTGAGACAGACTGGAGGCAGAGTTTCGCCACTACCCATGAATTGTGAGCGGATCGCCAGAAACATTGTTCCCACTACCAATGAATTTTGAGCGGATCGCCAGAAACATTGTTCAGTCCAGTATCTGAAGTCTGAGGGTAAGCGAAATTATGATAACTACCGTGTATAATATTTTTATTTTGTATTACAGGTTCATATAAAGAGTTCACAAAATAGGCCTGTCTAATATTCATTGATATAATGTATTGTTATTTTGAATATGATTTAAACATGTGCTTTGTGGATGATTGTTGTTTGTACTAAAAGGTATTCAAACTAGCCCCACAGCCAAATAGAAAATATTTATTGTATTAAATGTTGTATCTCGGCGATATTAAATGCTTTATCGCTTACGAAGATAAAGGCAGTCCCATGACCAGAGATTGCCATAGGCAAATGAATGGTATACCGCGTTTACGAGATTAAGGTGACTAGTCCCCTTCCTCGCTGCCTTTGCCTTCCCTAGGTTGAGCGCACAACTGAGTGCCCATTTACAGCTGGTAAAATGGAGTGTTCCACAGCCAGGTTTCAATTCCAAAACTATGTAATTGTACTACCGAAGAAAGCAACTTGATCGCTTGGTCACTCTTTATTTAAGTATTAATTTTGTGTAGATGCTAAGAATAGCATCAGTATTTGTATTTGTACTTGATATGATTTGGAAGGATCAAGTTATAGATCAGAAAGGATGTATAGGAGCGGAATAAACCAGATGATGTTTATTACTGATATGTTAATATTAATTCTGTATCATTGAAATGATGTTACTTGCTATGACTGTATAACTTTGACACCTGCTGACTAACTAGTCTGACTTATGTGCTAGTCAGTTACACTTAAGTGAAATGTAAATATTAATGCTATATCACTGAAATGATGTCCTTACTTACTATGATTGTATAACGGTGACATCTGATGACTGACTGGTCTGACATCTGTGCTAGTCAGCTACAAGTCTAGCCAGATACTAGCCAAGGCTGATATGTTGCAGGTTCCATGAAATAACTCAAACCAGACTGTCCAGTATCAGAAGCCGTCACTTAGGACACGGACCACCAATATATAAGAAACAGCTAATAGTGAAAATCCATAGTTCAGTCAACTGATGACAATTAATTGGAAAGTCAAGAGACTAAAACCAGTGTTTGCAGATTGCAGTAACTTTAATATTCAAGATCTTGAAGTCTAAACAGACAATAATAGTAATGGTGTGAATACTTTTATATATATCTATATGTATATGCTCTTTTCCAACTAGTAGAAATAGAATATTAGTGTAATTATTAAACTATTTTAACTGTACCTGAGGATTTATTCACTTCTTCCATTTGTGGTTTCAGTGAATGTTCATTTTACTTATCCCCTAGAATATAGGTAATCATAAGATAGTCACAGGGAGGAGACACCTTAAATCCTGGTACTACTTCTTACCAACTGGGCCAGGGTTTTCACAGTCTGACTATTTTTATGATAACAATACACCAGTGCTTATTTCTAAGACTGGGGTATTACTTGTAAGGTCAGAACTCTTTACTGGCATACTCTTACATAATAAATAATTTTAAATAACCTCCCACTACAGTGGGGGGCTCGTCCGGGATATCTTTGATATTCCAGAGCCAACTTTCTATTTCTGCTGTGTAGAAAATTTTGTTTTGTAAAATTTTTTGGAAAGAGTAACATAGTAGGAAATAATTATATTTTTAGGAGTACCATTGAGTACAGATAAAGAAAGCTGTTTCATATATGTTGAAGTCAGTTTAATTAACTTTAATTTTAACTAAGTTAATTATATTGTAGTAAATTAGTTTGAGTAAGATCGCTTGCCCTACTAGACTACAGATACATCATGGCTGACTTGGTCAAATTTAGGTCTGCTACACTGCAGGTGGGAAAAGAGCTTGGCATGGATGGTGACGCTCTGATCCGGTATGTCACGACGGAATGTGAAAAGTACACCGAGAGAGAAGCAAAGCAATTAGAAGCAGAGAGAGAAGCCAAGAAATTAGAAGCAGAGAGAGAACCCAAGAAATTAGAATTAGAAGCAGAGAGAGAAGCCAAGAAATTAGAAGCTGAGAGAGAAGAAAGGAGGTTACAAGCAGAGAGAGAGACCATGAGCTGAAAATGAGACAGCTTGATCTTGAACTTCAGGTTGGGACTATCACCCATGGTAATAGCTCACCTCATTCTGCGAATAGCTCTTTTCAGAACACAGCAAATGGGGCCATGAACTTCCACTAGATCCATTTGTTGAAAAGGAGGACGCAATTGAGTCGTACCTGGATAGGTATGAAAGGCTAGCCTCTACATATGGACTGGAAAAGGAAAAATGGAGTCTAAAGTTATCCCAGGGATTGAGAGGTATTGCATATGATGTGTTTCTGAAACTCCCCAAAGAAGATCAGGAAAATTATGAAATACTAAAGCAAGCCTTACTGATCCGGTATGAAAAGAACTCTGAGGCATATAGGAAGAAATTTAGAACTTCTAAACCTCTACCTGGAGAAACATATAACCAGTTCTCAGCTAGGCTAGAAACGTATTTGTTGAAATGGAGTAATTTAGGTAAGTATCAGAAAACCTACGAGGATCTGAAAGAAATGGTTATGTTAGAGCAAGGGAAAGATTCCATGTCTCAAGAAATGAGGAAATTCCTTATGGAACAAGGAGCAGAGAGGCTGGAAGACATTTTGAAATGTGCAGAGAGATACAAGCAGCTCAAGCTGAATTGGTAGGAACAAAAAGGAAGCAGGTAGAAGGATATAAGCCACCACCGCAGAATAATACCCAGTTTGACCAGAAGGATCATCCATACAGAAATAAGCCAAGATTTGATAATAAGGACAAGAACCCTCAGACTCAGGAAAAGAAACCCTACAAACAGGGAGATAAGTGGTGCAAAATTTGTAAGATGAGCAACCACAACACTGTAGATTGTAGAAGGAAAACCCCTCATCACGCTGCATGTTTAGCAACAGGGAATAGGACAGATATGATGGAACTGACAGGGAGTCAGAATAGCCTCCGTCATCCCCCTGTGAGTGAGCTCGTAACCGTGAACGGCAATCGAGTCATGTGCTTATATGATACCGGCCTGGATTTCGACTCAGTTGTGAGTTCAACCCTAGTGCACTCTGATCAAATTACCACAGAAACCGTGGAAATACAAGGGGCAACTAAGGGAACAGCAACCATGACACTTCCTATAGCTAGGATCAATGTGAAATCTCGCTACGTGGAAGGAGTGATAACAGCCGCAGTGATAGATGACCCTATATACTCGCTGATATTGGGGGGTAGGCCTGTATTTTTGGGTGCCACAGTAAACCCTGTTGTCCTGGCAGCAGTCCAGACAAGGTCGAGCACCAAAAACGAGGAGGAAAATCCTAACAATACTCAGCCAGAGCAGATGAAACAGGCTCAATCAGAAGATGACACATTGAAGCCTTGTTTTGGCACATTGCCAAAGGCCCATAACCCTCCAGAAAAAGGAGACTTGTATATGAAAAATGGACTACTGTATAGAAAAGCTGGTACAGGACCTCAAGGACATGGACAGCTGGTAGTACCAAAGTCATACAGGGAGAAAGTTATGGAGCTCGCACATGCTATTCCATTTAGTGGACACATGGGAATTGGTGCCACAAGTCAACGGATAGCTTGTCACTATTACTGGCCAGGGATCACGGAAGATATCAAACGATATGTGAAATCTTGTCCAGAGTGTCAACGTGTAGCCCCCAAGCATGGGACTGCACCAGCAACTCTAGGAGAAATGCCAATCATGGGTTTTCCATTCGAGAGAGTTGCAGTGGATATTGTTGGATCCCTCACTAGGACTAAGAGAAGGAATAGCTATATCTTAACTCTAGTTGATACATGCTCTATGTGGGGAGAGGCCGTAGCCATGGCATCTATAGATTCTAAGCATGTGGCAGAGGCATTGTTGACCATATTCATCCGGTTAGGCTTCCCACATCAAATATTGACGGACAATGGTTCCCAGTTCAAGGGAAAGCTAACCCAAGAAGTGTTCAGGATTTTTCAAGCCAGACATTATCATTGCTCTCCTTATCACCCACAAGGAAATGGTCAAGTCGAGCGGTTCAACGGTACGCTCATTTCTATTCTCAGGAAGCTGGCAAGTGAAAAACCTGAAACATGGGATGTATACTTACCCGCTGCATTATTCGCATACCGGGAAGTCCCACACAATTCCACAGGAGTGGCACCGGCCACATTGTTGTTTGGTCGGCCTATAAAAGGTCCACTGGAAGCATTGATGCGGACTTGGACAGATGAGAAGGCAGAGGAAAGTGTGACCCCATCAATTCAGTATGTAAATGAGTTGACCACTCGACTGAAAATGGGCTGGAAATTGGCTAATGACAATCTTCGCAGAGCCAGAAAGAAACATACTGAATACTATAACAAGAAAGCAAAGGATAGGGAACCTGCTGTTGGAGAAAAAGTGCTTTTTCCACTGCCCAGCAGTAAAAACAAACTGCAGATTGGTTAGCAGGGTCCATATAACGTGCTAGCGAACGTATCGAGGACTAATTACAAAATTGACAAGAAGGGCAAAGAAAAGGTGTACCATGTTAATCTGTTAAAGAAATATTATGACAGGACATCAACGGAGGTAGCCCATATGATGACTCTGGCCATCGCAACCGAAATGAAGCATGAACCACTTACCTCAATAGAGTATCCATTAAGACCGACTGAGACATATGAACAAGTCAAAATTAGTACTCAGTTAACTCAGGAACAGCGGGAGCAAGTTAAAGAGGTTTTTAAAACACATGCAGATGTGTTAACTGATAAACCAGGATGCACCAACTTATTGACATATGACATGAAGGTCATCGATCCAACACCTATCTGCATGAAGACCTACCCTATACCATATGCCAAGGCACAGGCATTGGAGGAAATTGATTATCTGTTGCAAGAACAAATCATTTCCAAGTCAGAATCACCTTACAGTTCAAGTGTTGTACTGTTGAGAAAACCAAGTGGAGAACACAGACTCTGTATCGTTTACCGGAAATTGAATGCGATCACTGAAACCCAAGCTGATCCATTACCAGATACCAATCAGCTGTTCTCAACGCTAAGTACTGCGAAATATTTCTCTAAGGTCGATTTAAGTAAGGGATATTACCAGATTCCTGTCAAACCCGAGATCCGACACATGCTGGCTTTTAGCACTTCGGATGGTCACTACGAATTTAATGTACTACCATTCGGGTTGAAAAACGCACCAAGCGTATTTTCAAAGATGATGAGGAAATTGCTGGAACCATTGAACAACTCTAACATCACCAACTTTATGGATGACATTCTCATAGCCACGGAAACATTTGAAGATCATCTACATTCTCTATCAATGTTACTGGGTAGACTCAGAGAGGCAGGTTTGACTGCTCGTCCAACAAAGTGTGTAATCGGATGTCAGGAATTAGAATTTTTGGGACATACAATTTGTCATGGAAACATGTCTCCTGATCCCAAAAATATAGAAAAATTAAGGAATGCACCTAGACCACAGACAAAAAAGGATGTGAGGTCGTTCGTATCCTTAGGAGGATTCTATCAAAAGCACATCAAAGACTTCAACACCTTATGTGAACCTTTGATGGATCTGACAAAGAAAGGAAAACCTGACACAATAAAGTGGACGGCAGAGTGTGAGCATGCATATTCAGAATTGAAGCATAGACTCACTAGTAGGCCTATTCTGAAGTTACCAGATCTGACGCAAGAGTTTATGGTACGGACTGATGCAAGCAATGTAGGAATTGGGGCCGCGCTTTTGCAAAAATCTCAGACCCAGAATGAGGAACTGTTTCCTGTTGCTTATGCCAGCCGCAAGTTGAACGCGGCAGAAAAGAATTACTCTACTATAGAGAGGGAATGTTTAGCATTGGTGTGGGCCATCAATAAGTTTCAACCCTATTTGTATGGCAATCCATTTGTGGTCCAGTGCGATCATCAACCCCTGTCATTTTTTGTCTCATCACGTCATGCAAATACTCGCTTACTAAGATTGTCATTATTGATTCAGCCATACTCCTTCACTATTGAATATATTCCTGGAAAACAGAATGTGGGCGCAGATTTTCTCAGTCGCCATCCCACAGAGTTGGAGCAAGATAGAAGGAAGGAAAACTAACCTCGGAATGGTCGATTTGCAATTGTCTTGTACCCAATAGTTAAGCTAGATATCATCCAGCTTAAAATATGAGGGAGCTGTGTCGCAAAATTGGTTTCAAGTCATTGCAAACGTATTCAGTTAGATTTATAAACCCGTCAACGATCGATTAACCGCTTTCAAAATGGCGGCGTATCAGCGAAATGTGTATCAGACAGAGGAAATCGCCAAAGATAAATAAAAGCAGAAGGGAATCAGTATGAAAAGGATTTTACATTTTAGTACAGGGAAGGATTGTGTATAACTGCATATAAGAAGGAACGGTAGGAAGTTCTCATTTACGGAGATATATGCGTATTTCGGCTGCCCACAGTTACGCTAAAAGCATGTAAACCCACTTCTGTTCTAAATATTAAAATCAACAAATAACAGTTTGGGAAATTACATGGATAGGAAGGTAGAGAATTATCAACTGTATAAAACTAGATAAGATGGAACAATATGGATATTATATATGCCGAGAATGAGAAAGGCAAAATTTCAGTCGACGCACAGATCGGCTGAAATCGATGTTCGGGAAAGATTTTTTAGGCCTAGTTCTAGCTGTGACGTCAGTACCCTCCGATACGTCCGCGCTATGCGTATATAAACGTATCGGTAAAAACTGGAGAGATACACATCGAAGGAGGTTTGAGACAGACTGGAGGCAGAGTTTCGCCACTACCCATGAATTGTGAGCGGATCGCCAGAAACATTGTTCAGTCCAGTATCTGAAGTCTGAGGGTAAGCGAAATTATGATAACTACCGTGTATAATATTTTTATTTTGTATTACAGGTTCATATATAGAGTTCACAAAATAGGCCTGTCTAATATTCATTGATATAATGTATTGTTATTTTGAATATGATTTAAACATGTGCTTTGTGGATGATTGTTGTTTGTACTAAAAGGTATTCAAACTAGCCCCACAGCCAAATAGAAAATATTTATTGTATTAAATGTTGTATCTCGGCGATATTAAATGCTTTATCGCTTACGAAGATAAAGGCAGTCCCATGACCAGAGATTGCCATAGGCAAATGAATGGTATACCGCGTTTACGAGATTAAGGTGACTAGTCCCCTTCCTCGCTGCCTTTGCCTTCCCTAGGTTGAGCGCACAACTGAGTGCCCATTTACAGCTGGTAAAATGGAGTGTTCCACAGCCAGGTTTCAATTCCAAAACTATGTAATTGTACTACCGAAGAAAGCAACTTGATCGCTTGGTCACTCTCTTTATTTAAGTATTAATTTTGTGTAGATGCTAAGAATAGCATCAGTATTTGTATTTGTACTTGATATGATTTGGAAGGATCAAGTTATAGATCAGAAAGGATGTATAGGAGCGGAATAAACCAGATGATGTTTATTACTGATATGTTAATATTAATTCTGTATCATTGAAATGATGTTACTTGCTATGACTGTATAACTTTGACACCTGCTGACTGACTAGTCTGACTTATGTGCTAGTCAGTTACACTTAAGTGAAATGTAAATATTAATGCTATATCACTGAAATGATGTCCTTACTTACTATGATTGTATAACGGTGACATCTGATGACTGACTGGTCTGACATCTGTGCTAGTCAGCTACAAGTCTAGCCAGATACTAGCCAAGGCTGATATGTTGCAGGTTCCATGAAATAACTCAAACCAGACTGTCCAGTATCAGAAGCCTGTGTCGTTCATCAGAGGCAATCCCACAAAAGTGCAGGACCCCAAAGAGCGAACTTCAACTGGTCATTGGCATCCCTACTGTTGGGCCTACCAAGTCTGATATCAGCAAAGGACAGTTCCGTGTCAGCAAGATCAAGAGTCAGATAAGTGTCACTTAGGACACTGACCACCAATATATAAGAAACAGCTAATAGTGAAAATCCATAGTTCAGTCAACTGATGACAATTAATTGGAAAGTCAAGAGACTAAAACCAGTGTTTGCAGATTGCAGTAACTTTAATATTCAAGATCTTGAAGTCTAAACAGACAATAATAGTAATGGTGTGAATACTTTTATATATATCTATATGTATATATATATATATATATATATTTATATATATATATATATATATATATATATATATATATATATATATATATATATATATATATATATATATATATATGCTCTTTTCCAACTAGTAGAAATAGAATATTAGTGTAATTATTAAACTATTTTAACTGTACCTGAGGATTTATTCACTTCTTCCATTTGTGGTTTCAGTGAATGTTCATTTTACTTATCCCCTAGAATATAGGTAATCATAAGATAGTCACAGGGAGGAGACACCTTAAATCCTGGTACTACTTCTTACCAACTGGGCCAGGGTTTTCACAGTCTGACTATTTTTATGATAACAATACACCAGTGCTTATTTCTAAGACTGGGGTATTACTTGTAAGGTCAGAACTCTTTACTGGCATACTCTTACATAATAAATAATTTTAAATAACCTCCCGCTACAGAGCTCTTTCCCTAGACGGATTGCCACAACCACGTTGCCTTTAGGGTGCAAGCCAAGAGATGGCCAGGTCAACTGTCACACTAAGGGCGCCGAGAAAATTTGCCGTCGTCTAGGGGAGGAAACCCGTCCTAAGCAGATAGAAGGGAGTGCAAATCAAGGTTCGGCAGAGGAGACTCATCAAAAGCAGATTGTGGGGAACGTAAGCCACCGTCCACACAAAATGAGTGGAAAACACGTCAAGAGCGATCTCCCTTCAAAGTCGACAGCTGCAAGCACTGACAGGCAGATGTCACGGGCAGACAGCGACGCGGCACAGGTGAGCGAGTCTTCTAGACCACAGCAACTGCCAGTCCGACAACGTAGGAACATGACGACCAAGAGGGTCCCCAGCCGGGCTGTACCTATTACAGAAGCTCAGCCCAAAGCATCGCCGCTCAGAAAGAGTCCTGCGCAGCATCAACGATCTGAGAGGTTACAATTGAAGCGCCAGAGGTAGTGATGTTGTCGGGATGACAACAAAATCAGGAGGGAGATATGTGATGAGGCCGAAAAGACGCCCGCCCCCTTTCTGTTTCTTGGCATATTTATCGCCCATATATTTTCGGTCAGCCCACGTGACTGTCAGCCCACGTGACGGCGAAAGCAAGCATTGCTGGGATGTAAAAAGTCTTCAAGAAAATATATTAGTTTAGGCCATAATAAAGCCTAAGAATTAGTTGTGATGTGTTATATTTGGTAGTCGTGTGTTATATTTGATAATTGTGAGCCATATCTGTGTTTTCGGGCCTAATAAGGCAAATTTCGCGAGTGTCATTTAAGGGGCTAAATTAATACGCCTAGCGCGCAGTACGTTGAGTGATTAGCCTAGTGCCTATATAAAGCGTGCGGTAGCCAGCAGCGGCCTTTATTAGTATCAGCCCAGACGAGAGAACAAACGAAACGAAGTAAGAACCAGACTCTATCTGTAGATGCCTTGAGCACGATTAGGAACTAAGCACTAGCTGGGTGTTTGTTTGTATGGCGTTATGTTCGTTGGTTTATTTGTTTAATGTTTGCTTCAGTGTGCTCTTGGTCACTGAAGGAGTTGTAAAAATAAATACAACCCCTGCCACAAGAATCATAGTTTTATTGTTTTTCGGGTTGGTGCGAGTGTGAAAAGAGAGTGATCACATATCACAATATCATCATCATGCGTGACACTTGAAATGACTCTTCAATGCGATGTAGACAATCTAACAAAATGGAGTAATATGAATCGTATGCCATTAAACACAGCAAATACGAAATCTATGTTGATTACCACCAGAAAGAAACTCCTAAACTGCACCAAAAAATCGCTACAGCTACACGCGGAATCAATACAAATTGAACATGTAACAGAACACAAAGTTCTAGGGATCACGATTGACCAGCACTTAACGTGGAACTTCCATGTACGGAATTTATCCAAACACTTAGCTCAAAAGACGTACCAGCTAGCCAAAATAAAACACTTCTTAGACGCAGACACTAGACTATTGTTCTACACCTCACATATACAGACACATCTAGATTACTGCTCTACACTATGGCATGGTTGCCCTGCTTCTACCTCAAAGAGACTGCACTCCCTGCATAAGAGAGCAGTACGTCTGATCACCGATAATCGCACGATACCACACACAAGGACACGAAAAGAACCCAAAATACTGTCCCTAAAAAACGTCTTCTCTACAACAAAGCCAAGCTGACTCACGCAATTCTATCTAACAATGCCCCGTCGTACCTACGATTATTGTTTCAAACCAGTAGAAGAGAGGGACAACAATTACATCAGTTACGTCTGCCCAAACCTAGGATCGACCTGTTCAAAAAGAGTCTAGCCTTCTCTGGAGCCTACTTATGGAACAGCCTTCCACAACACCTAAAAAGCCTACCTACACAATATTCATTTAACAAAGCACTCTTCAAACACTTCCTAAACACTGATTATCTACCCCCATAGAAACATCATTTACCTGTCAACATCTCATCCATAGGTCAACATTTCTTTTCCTCTTCCGCTCGTTTTTAATGGGGATAATTTGTTTTATATCCGTGTAATATTATTATATAATGTAATGTATGAGAGAATGTACCCGCATACCACTGTACTTTAGAGATGTGAATGTTTTCGTTTGCTTAAATGGGGTGATGTACATGAGAATAAGCAGATATAATTATTATTATTTTTTTCTTAAACTGCTGAGAGACTTTTCCTGCTACAGAAGTGCGTAAGATAGTGTTATTATTATTATTTTTTCGTTTTCCACCAAGAATGTATGGATGTAAGCAAGAATGTGTTTTAGTAATTTTTGTATTAACGATTGATGACACATTCAAACATACAGATAACTTGTAGACGTTTTGACCGCATAAGTGAGTGTCGGTGTACAGAATTTATTGTTTTGTTTATATTATTTTATTTTATATTTATTATTATTTTTTTTCTTCAGTCACTATCTTGTTTATTTAAAAAGAAAAACCTGCTCATTTTTTATTATGATTGTATACTGTAAATGAAGGCTATTATGTTAACTTTATAATGTTGCATGCCTTTAAATTAATTCTTAAAGTAATATGTGGGAATAAAAGGATATAGTATGCAAGATTAATGAGAGTGAATGGGGAAGAATGTTAGACGGGCCTGCACGCCCAATTCTTAACCCTTCGAAAATAAAGTTCGTTCGTTCGTTCATGTACTAGTTGTGATTATATTATGTCGAGGTTGACTTGGTATTTGAGTTTAATTATTTATTGCTTTGTAAAGTTTGTAAACATGTCCTCTAGACAACGTTGTCATTGTTGTTGTCGTTGCTGTTGTTAGATTAGTGGTAAAAGCAACAGTGTCGCTGTTTTCAGGGACAAAGTTGAGCGTGTAAGCACCTTTTGTCTCATGACATTCGTGTTATCGCAACAATAAATATGATAAAATCTCGTATTATCACTGCGATAAAGAATTCAACATTTAGTATTCTCACTTACAACAAAGAATATTTCCAATTATCTCTGCAACAAAGACCACGAATCGTCGTATTATCGCTACAACAAAGACGGTGTAATCTTGTATTATCGCTACAACAAAGACGGTATAATCTCGTATTATCGCTACAACAAAGACTATGTAATCTCGTATTATCGCTACAACAAAGACAATGTAATCTCGTATTATCGCTACAACAAAGACGATTTAATCTCGTATTATCGCAACAACAAAAACGATGTAATCTCGTATTATCGATACAACAAAGACGGTGTAATCTTGTATTATCGATGCAACAAAGACGATGTAATCTTGTATTATCGCTACAACAAAGATTACAATATCTCGTATTGTTGCTACGATCAGGAAGACAAAATTCAGTATCAATTATAATGCTCTTTATAATAGTAATACTTATAATAATGTACGTTTTCTTCTTTTCTTAATTGACTTTTTATTAATTTAGCCAGAATTACACATCTTTTCTCCTTCTGCAAGTGACATGCCGAATGCTGTCTTATCTCTCATCAACTTCCCGTTCCAAACTTTGTTCATGATTTCTGTTATTCTTCTATTTTTCTATTCCATAATGTTAAATATCTCGTGTGTTCTTTCTTTGTTGTCCCGTGATTTCTTCTCCCAGTGTTGCCAGCTGTCACTACGTATTAAAACTTTCTGTTCTCGTGAAGCTTGCGCTAGCATTATTCATGCTATTGTTAGAGTGAGATAAACAGTTAAGACAGCTCACAAAGAAAAAATATAATGAATGAAAAGATAATTGCAACTGACAACAGTTCAAGATACAGCTCACGCTTACTAAAAGTGGGTGATCATCTAGAGACGTAAATAGAACGTCCGAGAACAGCGAAGCTCGACCAATAAATTTAATAAAAACAGATTTGGGTCAGCGAATCAGAGAGTGGCGAGAAAAACACACCACGCTGAAATGACCAGAGGTCATTAGTCCTGAGTTGGTCATCAGTGTGTGACCAAGTGCTGAGAAGATTTTGAGCAGCTGTGCGGACAAGTTGGACGTCTGTGGTTTTTACAGACAGGGCTTATATGAGTATATACCTATGTCCAGCCTACTCCAGCCAATGTTATTCTATCGGAAGATAGTTATTGATTATGTGGTTCACAGTTAGTGTTTATTTCCAAAGGAGATCAGTAGTTATGCTATCCTGTAAGTATTGGAATGTGAATACCTTATGCACAACATTGGTTCTTATTTACAGGAATATTTTGTAGAAGCACGATTTACCAGGTCGCAATGAATATTTTACGACTATGTACAAAGAAACGGAAGGCTATGAATCTTTGAAGGAAACTGTATATTATTGAGGAGCAACCTTAAGTAAAAGTTGAACTACAATAACTTTATGTAAAGATTGATCTAACCAGAAATAGATACGACTTTTAAGAAACAGTGAGTGTCGACTTCTATATGAGAACCGTAAATATGCTTTCTCATGTAAGTATTTGACTGTGAACATTTATATATTGCGTAAGATTGATTTTGTTTTTAGAAATGGTTATAGAGGCAGGTCTGACCAGTTCACCAAGAAAAGATCAATAAGGATATAAAAGAAATGGTACCACGAGTATATATTAGCAGATTTGGGAAGACTAAGAATGTATACAGGAGTTAATAGGATAAAGAGGAATATGAAAGTTTACAAGACATAGAGCTCATGTATGAAGTACCCCTGATGTTCAAGGATCCAATTTATGATTATATGCGAGCTCTATTATTTGAACGACTCATCATCCTTGTTACAGTATTACATTATTAAAAGTTTTGTTAGATCAGCTAGGAGTCGATTTCATCTTTGCAAGTTGCTGAACGTATGCCATGATTATTTACACTACCACTATATGAGAAGTCACTTTAACATCAAAGAAGGAACTGAACGAACCTGAGGTATACAAGAAAACGATAGTAGTATCATCCAGGAATTTACACCTCTGGCGGAGTTGGCCAGTAATGATGTTAACTAAAACTTGAAAGATAAACGGAGAAGTTGTAAACTTAAATCACGTCACTAGGCCTGCCATCTGCCACCTAGTGATTATAACACCATGACAACAACGTAACACAGTATACTAAGTAACGCTGTCACATTTCCTCTTATCGTAATAAGTCACACACAAAAAACAAACATTGGGCACTTTCTTAATCGGGAGATCCATTTAGCTGTCCATTCATGATTACATAAAACCTGTTGCCTTTAAGAATCTGTGTATAATTATGTTCATGAATAGATCCCATATCATATCATCAGCTCTATGCAACACTGACGAACTCTCTTCCGTTCTTAAACTGGCAAAGGTTTACTTCTTTCCTTGCCACTTTCCATATGGGTAGGGGGGTTGGGGGACAGCTGCTGTAGCCTCTATGCATGCAAGGTCCACCACAGCACGTATAAAATATCGCTCTGTTGGTGTTAGTAGCAATTTATTTTATATGGTGGTAATTCCAGCTGACAAAAAATTTTAACTTAGAATACTTTGCAATAAATGTTATATCATATTCATTAATCTTACGTAATCAGACACCAAACACAGTCACCATATTGTATCTAATGTTTTGAGTAAATCCTTTACATTGGTTCAAGTTACTTGTTTAATAATTAATTACTTTTAATATAAGCCATAGTCTTAGGTTGGTCTATGCGAGAGGAGGCAGCATAGATATCTGGGATTGCACATTACCATCTCTCCCAGTAATCTACACAGCTTTACTTTAACCGTTGACCTCGATACATCATTACTCTTTTCAGAGAGTGGGGTATTTGTTTTAAGACCAGTCTCTTATCTGACACTATCTTGATATCTTCTGATACACCTGATTGTCCCTTATTTGACACACTAAATAACCTTTCGTCACATGGACAAAATCAGTTGTTCTGGAATACTCAGAATAAGAACAGTAGTGAATAAATTAAAAGAATACACACACACACACACACACACACACACATGGAGAAGAGAAGTGGAGACAGATTTGAAAGGAAGAAAGAAGACATGAGAACATCCAGAATGGACGGCACAAGTTAGGATATGGCTTGGGGTGTACAAGTATTTATTGAAGACTTGTGCTCCAGCAGGAAGTAAAAGATCGTGCATGAATTAGTTAGACAGATCACTACCTAACGTCAGACGACTGCATCAACAACTGACGATCCTGCACGAACAACTTCTTCTTCTTCTTCCTCGTTCGACCTCAGACTTCTACATTAATGACTCTGATAAAGGTAGTAGTCAGCTCAAGGTTCCTGACATCTCTAAACAATTTTTCATGGAGAGAAGTGGGTTGTTGCCAGATGCCACTCCGTTCACTGCAGCAGTGTATTAACAACTTGAGAAGCGCTGTACTACAATGCAACAAAATGGTGTCATCCCTTGTCACTCTCTGTCGAGGTTATCAGTTCTAGAATGGTGTCATGTTTTCCAGAACCCTTTGTCAGAAGTCTTACAGACGTAAGTGATAAGTGAAGCTAATGCAAGGCACAACAACGAACGTATTGTTTTGTTTTAACAGAGAGAAGGTGTGATGTGACATAATGACCAAATATATTTATAGTTATGTCATTATCATCATTAACTTAGAGCTTGTCGCAGAGTGAAGATAATTTGCCTATTTGAAATTTCTGTCCATCCTGTATATTGCTTTATTTTCTGTCTATCCTAAGTTTCTGAAAAAAAAAAACATGTTTCTCACGCACTTAACTCAGGTGAAGATACGGTCAACCAGCGTTCAGGCCTGTTAGGATTTTCCAGACTCGTCTGTCTAGAAATGTATGGCCTGTCTTCTTCCTCATTGTTAAAACTTCTGAGCTCGGAAACCACAGCACGTACAAGTGACATTCAATATGCAAACTATTTTGGCTATCGTGGGAACGTTTAAAATGTAGCGGGTAAATCGAAAATAATTCTTTCTTTAAGAAACTAGTTTTTTAGACTTCACTTGGTGAAGCATACGGGAAGAGATAGTCGCATTTTTTAGTCTTGTAAAGTAAAACTGTGCATAGGGAGACTTGAGTTAAACAAACCAAGTGCCCTCTAGTTTAACTTACAGAATATCTATAAATTCCGGAGCGGGTATGTATTCGCTTTTCCAGTATATAGGAAATTAGCTTAAATATATAGATATGAAATATATTACTATCATGGTGAAAGTCTAAGTGTATTATATAAACGGGTTTCCTTTATCATGTATGTATCATACATGTTTACGAAAATTCATTTATTTTCACTGCTTGTATTTTAAAGCGATGTTATGTTACAATGTTTGTATCATTCATAATTTCAATGATCATTTTACTTTTCAATGTTTGTAACATTAATGTATGAGCATATTATTATGAATGCTGGAAGGAATGAACGGTGGAAAGCACAGGAGGATTCTCTAGCGGACCCTCATGTAACTTTGTCTGACAGGGGAGGAAGCAAGTCTTGTTATTGTTTATGTACCTGGACTGGCCAGCTAATTCATTCACAGCAGACAGGAATGTTTAAGAATGGACTGACCTATTTTAGGAACGAGACGCATGCATGGATATCAACATGCCGACGCTGGACACTGCTTAAATTGTTTCTGTTGTAATCTGCATGTTGCAGCAGAAGAGTAGTTACACATGTATTTTTGTTTTGTCTAACAGATTTATGCAGTGCAAAGTCTTGTCTCGTATTGCTGAAAAGAGGTTACCTTTGGCCAGTGGCCATATAGTCCTCGTCCACCAGTCACAATAATTCCCTTCAATCATTTCAATCATTTCAATTACTTCAATTACTGCAATTATTGCAACGATTCTCAACACCAGATATTACCCTTAACAACCATCACCCGTACCATACTCCACCCATTTTAATCCTCCATCCCACCTTTGTAAGCAAATTCGTTATCTGTGGATATCGCATCAACTGTGGATACGTTACACCTTTCTTGGATTTATAAAAATCGTGTTCAGATTATGTGCCCTTTGTGGATACCTTATTCGAACAGTGAAGTCGTTACCCCAATCTTGGATTTATAAAATCGTGTTCAGATTCTGTGCCCTTTGTGGATACCTTATTCGAACAGTGAAGTTAATTTCAAGCATTGGATTACGATATATTTTTCCAAGAGACCCCCAGGATATAAGTTGTTTCCAACATTCACACCAAAGGAACAAAGGAACAAACATTCATTTACACACAAACAGTATTTCACATATTTTCCAGCAAAAGCCTATCAGGCCTGCCAGGAACTTTACTAACACAATTCATTCATAATCCTTGTTTTCACTATTTGTGTAATAATTTTTTTTTTCTTCTTTAAAATCATCAAATTGTTGTGAGTTTGTTTTCTCGTGATAATCTTTATTATTATGTGCTGTAAAATCCTTATTGATTTATTTACATTTCTAAATTGAAATAAATTGAGTTAACCTCGATAGGATTGTTCGTTCAGTTCAGACTACCAAATCCTCAATCTAACTTTACTTCTTACCCTACTATTTGTGAGTGACACAGTGTGTGCAAAAGAGTAATATTGTCGCCAGAGAAAACAAGAAGAGCTGTGTGTGTGGTTTTCTTAGTGAAGAACTCACTGACTCAGCCTGTGCCTTCTGCCTATCTCTCTTGAGCACCACTATCACACGTCCGTGTGCACTATTGTCCATCACGCCTATACAGCTGTCAAGCTTTATCTACTATTAATTATATTTTCATGCGACAGAGCTCCACAAACAACATGGAGATTTAACAAATTTACAGCTCCACAAACAACGTGCAGATTTAACAAACTTACAGCTCCACAAACAACATGGAGATTTAACAAACTTACAGCTCCATAAACAAAATGGAGATTTTACAAACTTACAGCTCCACAAACAACATGGAGATTTAACAAACTTACAGCTCTACAAACAACATGGAGATTTAACAAACTTACAGCTCCACAAACAACATGGAGATTTAACAAACTTACAGCTTGTGACAAAACGTCTGAACATGCTCTTTTGTGTGATCTCTCACACCTTCAGCCCTCCTGCAGTATCCTTTCTTTTTCTTCAGTTTCCTCACTCGTCGATTTTATTTGGCATAAATCATGCCTTTTCTTTTGTATATTCACTATTTTGCTCTATGCTGGACATAGCATGGAGAAGTCTCTAACACTCCACTCCCCTATGGCAGTATTTGCTACGGAAGTAATTCTTATCTTATTGTGTCGCATTCACGCTTCACGAAGACGCGTTAAGTTACGCCAGGTTATTAGACGTTCAGCGACTGTATTTTATCACAATATTGGTCTGACCATCTTTTCAAGCGACAAGTAGTGTTGAATAGAACCAATTTGTTTGTCTGGCGAAACACATGATAACCCGTTCACGAGGCGGAACTTATGACATAAGCGCTTCCGGGTCATCCTTGCTACACCAGTATTACCTTCTGTGTGACACCTGTGGGCAGACAAGAGTGATATAATCGCTTCCGGTCCTTGGTTAAGCGTAATCATGGATTTATTACATTTTAGACAATATGCGACTACAAATGTGTTGGTGAGAGTGTATACAAGACATAATATTACCATATATGGGAGACGTGACCTTTTGGAAAAATTTCCGTGTAGGAAATATTTGGAAAGTGCCTCACCCAACCTGCTTGAAATGATTGGATCTTTCTGATTAGATTCATAACAAACTTGGAGTGGAATATAGGCTGATTTTTTTTTGCAGTTTTATTTCTCTGTGATTTGCAAGCTTGCCAAGACAACATCAGACCTTCGCCAGAGTGAAGAACTAGATTCATAATTCCTAATTGTTATCCGGACCTGTTTATTGGAGAACCAGATAAAACTTATAAAGCACAGGAAATCTATTTCAAATTTTAATAAGAACACCGGGACTAGGAAACTGAAGAAACACAGAGTCAGAAAGGGAGTCTATTGTAGAATTACAGCATTCCAGACGCGCGTAATAGAACGATTCGTCTCTTTTATTCATCTGAGCAAACAAGTCTGTAGCCAGCTTTGGCGTAAGTTATGATTTACATTTCATATTTTATTACTAACATGTGAACTTAACATATATATGTATATATTACCATGTGAAGTTTAATGGGTGAAACTCGCTATTGGATGTCAAAGTCATTTGGGGCTGGCAACCACAGTATCTAGAATGATGACTCATGAACTACCACTGCACGGGCTGGCGATTGCTTTATTGATAGCTTCGTAAAGAGAACTAAAAACATAAAGTAATTCCAGGTTCCCTATGGAGCAGGGAGGGAAAAATGAAAGAAATGATGTACATTCTAAGAATAAGACTTACATTTTCAAAGTAGTGTAAATGTCCCTATAAACATATTCACTTTAAAATTAATGTACGTTTTCAAGCTTTAAACCAGTATAAATGTCTATGTGAAAATATTCATTTTAAATTAATAGAAGTTTCAAACTTTTCCACAAGGGTAAATGTAAATGAAACATAAATGAATTTATATTGCGAACACTTTTCAAACAGGGGAGATGTAAATATAAAACATATTATATCTGTACGTTTAACCTTTTTCACTTAAATATAATGTAAAGCTAAAGCTATTCAGTTTAAATGTAAAGGAAAGTTTATCACGAGGGAATAAATTTAATTCTCATCGAGGGTAATTCTTAAAAGGGATGGTAGAATAGAAGAGGGGGGCACATAAAGTCAGGAAAACGCCATACGTAGAAGAGAGTTTTGTTTCTATTTCTATTACCAGTTATTGGTGGCACCAGCAGAAAGGACTATTTCTGGCACAAGCATGGACAAGCGGTTTACACATTAAGACGGCAGACCAGCTTTGAAGACTCTTACTTACTTACTTAGTCGTTCCCCTTCTACCGTGAGGTGTAGAGGTTTGAGAGAGAGAGAGCGCCAGACTATCCTATATGCTGTCTTCCTCCTGGCATGGTTCCATTCTAGTCCTCGGTCTTTCAAATATTGTCTAATGTTGTCCTCCCAGCGGACTTTGGGTCGTCCTGGGGGTCTGAATCCCTGGCTCTTTGTTTCCCATGCTTGTCGTGGTAGCCGATCTTCTCCCATTCTGCAGACATGACCAAACAATCTTAGTGGGCTATTCTATTTGGGTCTGCAAGGGGTTGGATTTCTAGGCAGTGACGCACAGATAGTGACAAATCACAGGTTGGCATAATCATCATAGTACAGTGGATTGCGGACCATGTCTCTTAGAATAATTGTATTGGACTTCAGTAGCCAAGCCTTATCGCAGATACATATTTCTGACTTTTGACTGATCGTGGCTTTTAATATTTCAGTTGGTAGTCACTCTTCCATGATGTTCGCATATCCATTTAATAATAGAACTGGGACACAGGTAGCAGTGAGCTGGACTAATCAAGCGATAATACGGGCATCCCTTTTTTTCTTGAAAGTCACTACTCTTTTGGTTCCAAGATGGCTTCACTCGTGAGCTGTCACTCACGTTTGGATACAGATAATGAATCTGTCCTAAAGTTAGTCATTCATTAAATCTTTCATTGCTCTGTAGATTTGGTCATGAACAATTGACTGCATTCTACAGGGTATAGTGCTGCTAGGAATCGAAGTCGTTTTCATCGAGTCAAATATATTCTCTTAGACATTCAAATCGTACCTATCGAAAATGGTGGCTTCGTACGAGAGTTCATAAGAGTGTCTATTATTACCTTGGTATCAGAAATATGATTCTGCCATTCCTTGGCAATACGAATAAACACTGGGGTAAAGCATACACGATAGGTCTAGACGACTATCACTTTCCCCACAAATACTGAGATCACTTTTTCCCCGGCGACAAGCCGACATAGAAAACACAGTCCCTATCAGGACGAAGCCAAATCACACCACACTCTAGCGACACATCCGCCGAATAGCCTTTGACCCCTCTAGAGACAACAGAACATATAGTTCGACTTAGATATGTAAAGATATACAGATATAAGACAGACTCGTCCTACTCAGACAAATGTTACACATTTAATTTCGATATTTAATCTATTTTAATAATCGCAGACTACATGTTTGTCCTCGGAGTTCGATAAGACACACAACTCTAAACTCAATAATGCTTTTCCTTAAGCACTATTTTGTTTACAAAATATTTGCGAAATAACAATCCAATGATTGTAAGATAACTAACAGCGGACTTTGGGGCTTAATGGGAGCTAGAATCCCTGGCTCATTGTTTCCCTAAATTGGTACATAAACGTGTCTGCAGATTACCAAACAATCTTAGTGGCTAATTAACGTCTGCAAGGGGTTGGAACAGCCGTGACGTATTGTTGCGGACCATGTTCTTCGTTTATCTGAAACCATCTTCCTGAAGACTCCCATGTGCTTTTAGAAGCTTTAGTACTCTTCTGATCGACATTACTGGGACACGAGCGGTATACAACCATCTTTGTTTTCTTATCAACCTCTCTCTTGCTGAGGAATCCTCGATTTATGGCCTGAAAATGTCTCCCAGCTGCTGCTTTTCGAGTGCATTGAAGACTCTCCTAGACGTTCCTGGGAAACGAGCTTCACCCTACAAATTTTGACCAGAGACGAGCAAGAGCAGAGTGAAAGGAACTGACCCAGCAGGAGAAGAAACTACCATTGGCAGCTAAGTGCAAATATCCGCTACCAACAGTGACCTCTTTTGTTCAGTTAAATCCCAATCAAGTAATGAACCTTTTCCATAACTATTATTTTCCAGCTGTTTAAACTTAAAGTGATTATTACATTTTGTTATTTGTAATGTTACACATTTAATTTCGATTTAATCATTTTAATAATTGTACTACATGTTTGTCTCAGTCAAAGTTGCTAAACACACACTCTAAACAGAGCTATATATATATTATAATAATAATCCAACTGATTAACTCAGCGGTGGGGGCTTAATGAGCTAGAATAAACCATTGCTAAATTCTACATAAACGTGTCGGCAGATTACAGAATTAACGTGCTCAGCAACAGCCAGCATTGTTTTCGTTTATCTGAATATCTTGTGAAGACTCCCATGTGATAGAAGCTTTACTACTCTTCTATCGACATTACTGCCGAGAGTAATCTTGTGTAAAAAAAGACTCCTTTCAAGACTATAATAGATACTCTTGAGTTTTGGCCACTGTTGGACCACTACTGCAAAGCAGGGGAGGCAATACCGTCATACAGCTCCACAAACAACATAGAAATTTAACAAACTTATAGCTCCACAAACAATATGAGATTTAACAAACTTAAAAATCCACAAACAACATGAGATTTAACAAACTTAAAAATCCACAAACAACTTGAAGATTTATTAAAATTACAGCTCCATAAACAACATGAAAATTTAACAAACTTACAGCTGAACAAACAACATGGAGATTTAACAAACCTACAGCTCCACAAACAACATGGAGATTAAACAAACTTACAGCTCCACAAACAACATGGAGATTTAACAAACTTACAGCTCCACAAACAACATGGAGATTTAACAATCTTACAGCATACTAACAACATGGAAATATATGAAACTTACAGCTCCTCAAACAACGTGGAGATTTAACAAACTGACAGCTCTACAAACAACATGGAGATTTAACAAACTTATATCTCCACAAACAAAATGGAGATTAAACAAACTTACAGCTCCACAAACAACATGGAGATTTATTAAAATTTCAGCTCCTCAAACAAAATGGAGATTTAACAAACTTACAGCTCCACAAACAACATGGAGATTTAACAAACGTACAGCTCTACAAACAACATGGAGATTTCACAAACTTACAGCTGCACAAACAACATGGAGATTTAACCAACCTACAGCTCCACAAACAACATGGAAATTTAACAAACTTAAAAATCCACAAACAACTTGGAGATTTATTAAAATTACAGCTCCACAAACAACATGGAGATTTAACAAACTTACAGCTCCACAAACAACATGGAGATTTAACAATTTTACAGCTCCAATAACAACATGGAGATTAAACAAACTTACAGCTCCACAAACAACATTGAGATTTAACAAACCTACAGCTCCACAAACAACATGGAGATATAACAAACTTATAGCTCCACTAACAAAATGCAGATTTAACAAACTTACAGCTCCACAAACAACATGGAGATTTAACAAACTTACAGCTGCACAAACAACATGAAAATATACGAAACTTACAGCTCCTCAAACAAAATGGAGATTTAACAAATTTACAGCTCCACAAACAACATGGAGATTTAACAAACTTACAGCTCCACAAACAGCATGGAGATTTAACAAACTTATAGCTCCACAAACAACATGGAGATTTAACAAACTTAAAAATCCACAAACAACTTGGAGATTTATTAAAATTACATCTCCACAAACAACATGGAGATTTAACAAACGTACAGCTCCACAAACAACATGGAGATTGATTAAACTTTCAGCTCCTCAAACAAAATGGAGATTTAACAAACTTACAGCTCCAAAAACAGCATGGAGATTTAACAAACTTACATCTGCACAAACAACATGAAATTATACGAAACTTACAGCTCCTCAAACCACATGGAGATTTAACAAACTGACAGCTCCACAAACAACATGGAGATTTAACAAACTTACAGCTCCACAAACAACATGGAGATTTAACAAAGTTACAGCTCCACAAACAACATGGAGCTTTAACAAACCTACAGCTCCTGTGACATTACGGACTGTTACGTCGGATTAACACTAAGGTGCTGCCACTTAATAGTTAGGGTAAGAATACTTATCAAGATTAAACACTAAGTATTTGAGCGTGTCTAGTTAGCGTAATAACACTAGTCACAAATCCTATGAGTGATTTAATTAAAGGTTAAGAAATGACGTCATCGAACTTGGGGTAGAATTGCCCAGTAGTTAGGACGGAAGTGATGGTTTGAGAGAAGGGGGTTAAGTGAGTTGGTTTTAGGCACGAGACGAGCGAGACAGTGATTTTGGGGTTTGGACCATCTTGTAAGTTCGATGGCTGTGTGTTATTTCTTGGGATGACTGGTTTGTATACCACAGAAGCACATGTATTTATGAACTATTATGAAGTTGTCAGAGTGTGCAGACACTTAATAAAGGTGTTCATTCATATTTAATCCAGCTTGAACTTATTTCCTGAACGTCAGTAGGAAGTGTCGTTTGTTTACATCAGGTAATAGAGAAAAGAATGTTACCATATTTTCGACGATCATGCAGCCTAAAACATAAACACAGTTACGAGTCTCCAAAAGAACCACCTGGTGTCACATAGAAAGTTATGTTCTATAAATTGTCTACATTTTCCTCTTTCTTCCACTCGGGTCCTCTAATTTTTTCTGTCACTCTTTACCCTTTTTCATATATATATATATTTTTTTCGCATTCGTTAGTGCGAATAATATTTTCTTTTCCCATTCATTATTTTACCGTCTTTCTTTCTCATGCTGACTGAAACTCGATTACATAGATGTCAGTCTCTGCCGGTCGAACCATAGCTGTGAATATACAGTTCTCGCCAGACATACGTCTGCAGTTTCCCCGGTCAGAGCGCTGACTGACCAGTGTCCCCGGGCGGGGGGTGTGAGAATTCGCTCCATCGGGGCATGGCAGACAGACAGCTGTCTACAGTTTGCAGAAACGCATGAGGTTTTTCGTTAGAAAAACCCGGCGTAGTGTGAAAAATCGCTCCGCACTGGAGACAGGCTGTCTGGGATTTGCAACTCACTCGTACTCTCGGTCACTGATGGCTGTTACGACATGAGGGAAGCTGACGCAGGGTGATAGAGAAGGGGAGATAATTTCGCTTGGCGAAAGAGTTGGGGCCCTTTGTGTAATTTTAAGATATTGGCCCGAGTTTGTAACTCACTTCACTCATTCTACATTTTACAGTAGACGTGGGTACTTCGTTCTAGAACACTTAAATTTATAAGTGATATCTCTTAGTTTCGTTGTGACATCGTAGTGCTGTGCTTGAGGTATATTAATATTATATATCTAGTATTGTGTGTAGGGTTTAAAGTGTTTAAAGCGTTAAATCGCTCATTTCATTTTAACTAGTTTCTTTTGAACTGAGTGCATAATTTATAAGTCTGTATTATTTTCTAGTGACGCATACAGTGGAAAGCAGAATAAATAATATGTCTAAGCTTAACAAACTAGTAGCTATAAGGAATTTAATTTAACGGCTAATACTCAGTCGAGAATATTTTATATCAAACTTATAAAATGCTAGACGCGACATCAGTGAATATTGACGGAATACGCACCATATTCCTAATTCCTGATGATCGATTTTATATAACTTATTTCACCGGAAGTTTAAATATAAGTCAAGCTGTAGGCTTGCTGTTTTAAATGTAAGTTATATTGGGTACAAAATATGAAAATGATTTATATGTGCTTTTCTTTTATACAGTGAAATACTGGGGGTGACCCGAACTTTACCAGCATTTAATAAGAGTTCATAATTGTGAAGAAATAGACAGTCCTTATTTTTGAACCACGTGGGTTTTCTCAAGTAACACTGATCTGACGGTGCATATGCAACCAGAGTTAGACAGAAATACTATATCCCACTAACGGGTTTTTTTCAAAGACTGTAATGATCAATACTGGGCCTGTGAACCAGATCTTAATTTCTTCCATAAACTCTACGTAAATTTTCTGCCTGGCGGCGAGAATAATTACAATCTATGGCATAAACTTTCCGACATTGTTGACAAGTGAGTGGGGAACCTAGATTTTCTGTTTTGAGAGAGGTTGTCCACCGGTCATCTTCCTAATTAAGGGAAACTTCGTGTTCTGACATTTTGTGCTCGTTTAAGCCTAATTCTTACCTCGGGAGTCAAGTGACATTAACTTTAGTCTGAAATAACTATCGCCTGAAGCAGACGCTCCCCAGATCCATTTTAATGAAACCAACAAACAAATCTGCAGAGCTGGGATCTGTTTCAGTAAACGACAGTAACAGATAAAAAAGTGTGAGTGTCCAACATTTGCGCCAGCCGGCGAAACCACAACCCGATTGTAAGTATATCAGGGCCCTGATGAAAGAATCGAGTGAAAGTGACGGAAGGAGGTTCGTTGTATAATACCCTCATTTGTTATATGTGTTTTTTTTTTCTTAGGCGAGATTTGCTGCTTAAGTAACGTGTTACGTTAGAATAGATACTGCTGTCAAAGTCAGTCTATACCTTCAAAGGGGGACAATATTAGACCCTAACCACATGCATCTATAACTCTTTGGGCCATCATCTGTCATCCTAACGGGGCTGTGGGCTAAACCTAGAGTTAAGATCATAGCGGGGCTATCACCCTTGTGGCATTTTCTTGATATTGTATGACTATGTGCATATGTTTTCCTTGATGTATTTTTTTTTTTTTTTTGTTTTGGTGTTGTGAGAAGATTTTATAGATGATAAATAAAATCTCTCTGGAACTAATCAGCGTGTTGGTCAGCTCGTTCTAGAATATTTACATAAGTATTGTTATAGTTTTCCCACGTCTGTGTGTCTAACTGTTGTCACTTGAAGGGGTGTGCACGAGAGTGGTATGTTCATACATAGTAACATATGTTGTCAATAGTCTGTCTGACTCTTATATATCTGTCGTAGAAGATAGGCCTGAGAGAGAGAGAAGATTCTTGTTTTCAGGGGACAGCTCTATTTGATTCGCTACCACTGCACTCTTGGGAAAATCTATTTCTTTTTACTACTCTCACTGTGTATATCACATATTCTAAGCTATTCAGAAGGGACCTAACCCAAGTCTTAATACTCCTATCGAAAAATCTACGACATCTGGGTTATGTTCCTATTCTGTAATCACCATCTCTGGCAGTCGCCAGTAAAACAACAGATGAACATTGATAAAATATTCCACCCCGTTCTCACCCTGTCACACTAGACTTGATTTGTCACCGTGACCAAGCCCAGTCACATCTAACTTGATTCGGTGCCGTTCCGTCCACTCCACCGGCCACACTCCACAAACAACATGGAGATTAAACAAACTTATAACTGCACAAAAAACATGGAGATTTAACAAACTTACAGCTCCACAAACAACATGGAGATTTATCAAACTTATAGCTCCACAAACAACATGGAGATTTATTAAACTTTCAGCTCCTCAAACAAAATGGAGATTTACCAAACTTACAGCTCCACAAACAACATGGAGATTTAACAAACTTACAGCTCCACAAACAACGTGGAGTGTTAACAAACTTACAGCTCCACAAACAACATGGAGATTTAACAATCTTACAGCTCCACTAACAAAATGGATATTTAACAAACTTACAGCTGCACAAACAACATGGGGATTTAACAAACTTACAGCTCCACAAACAACATGGAGATTTAACACACTTACAGCTCCACAAACAACATGGAGATTTAACAAACTTACAGACAGCTCCACAAACAACGTGGAGTGTTAACAAACTTACAGCTCCACAAACAGCATGGAGATTTAACAAATTTTTGTCAAAGAATATGTCTACTGCTCCATCAGGCATGTCGTAGAAGTCGACTAATATGAGGTTGAGCATGGCGCAGGCAACTTCATCATGTAAAACAAATTGCAACAGTAGCCACCACTATAAGAGCACGTGAAGGCTTAGCGTAGACATCTTGTATCAGCTGTAGTTGTTGCTTTATGCTTCTTGTGGAGAAAACTAGAAAAATGATGATCTGGCTGGTGATGGTGGTGGTAATGATGTTGATGATGATGGTGGTGGTGATGATGATGGTAATGATGATGATGATGATGGTGGTGGTGATGATAATGGTAGTGGTGACAATGATGATGATGATGATGCTGGTGATGATGATGACGATGCAAAGTCCTCCATCTCGTCTCGTGTCATCAGCTCAAGGTCTTCCTTGTCCTTCTCGTCAGTCTCCAGTCGTCTCGTTTGTTGTTGTTGTTGTTGTTGTTGTTGGACAGCCTCTATCTCTCTTACCCTGTGGAGTCCAGAAAAAAAACTGTTTTGTAATGTGTTGCCAGAAAGTTTACTCAAAGAATGTTCTATCCATCACCAGAGATCTCTATCCTCCTCATGAAACTTTACGGTGATAACAATCATCATCATCACCATCATCATCATCACCGTCTTCATTATCAACGTCATCATCATCACCGTCATCATCATCACCGTCATCATTATCACCATCATCATCACCATCATCATCATCATCATCATCAAAATCATCACCATCATCATCATCATCACCGTCATCATCACCACCATCATCATCATCATCATCATCATCACCATCATCACCATCAACATCATCATCATCACCATCATCACCATCACCATCATCACCATCACTATCATCACTATCTTCAACATCACCATCATCACCATCATCACCATCATTACCATCATCACCATCACCATCATCACCATCATCACCATCATCACCATCACCATCATCACCATCATCACCATCATCATCATCATCATCACCATCATCACCATCATCACCATCATCATCACCATCATCATCATCACCATCATCACCATCATCATCACCATCATCATCATCACCATCACCATCATCACCATCACCATCATCACCATCATCACCATCACCATCATCACCATCATCACCATCACCATCATCACCATCATCACCATCACCATCATCACCATCATCACCATCATCATCATCATCATCATCATCATCATCACCATCATCACCATCATTACCATCACCATCATCATCATCACCATCATCACCATCACCATCATCACCATCATCACCATCATAATCATCACCATCACCATCATCACCATCATCATAATCACCATCATCACCATCACCATCACCACTATCATCATCATCACCATCATTATCATCATCATCACCATCGTCACCATCACCATCATCACCATCACCATCATCACCATCACCATCATCACCATCACCATCATCACCATTATCACCATCATCACCATCACCATCATCATCATCATCACCATCATCACCATCACCATCATCACCATCACCATCATCACCATCACCATCATCACTATCATGACCATCATCACCATCACCGTCATCACCGTCATCATCACCATCATCACCACCGTCATCATCATCACCATCATGGCTTTGGTTTTCGCTCCTTATGGAGCATATACCACCCTTGTAGATGGCCATCCTTACAGGAAGCCTGCACAAAGTATTGACATGTTCCTGCAGCGGTGGTTTCTGTAGTAATATATTTTACACGATGAGGTTGGCAGCCTCATGCAGAACCTCATATTAGTGGCCTTGTACGACATGCTTGAGGCAGCTGTAATCCTGTTATTTCTTAGTCTCTTCAGATACTCACCGAGAGCCACATGGCGCTTGATGATGATAAAAAGTCAAAGTAGTCCTATAGCATATACTGCCGTTGGGTAGTGAAATATTAGAGACTTCACTATACTGGGTCCAGCATGGATAGATGGAGGTGACCAGTTCCCCTCCTCGCTGCCTTTTCCTTCCCTAATTCAAGATCAAAGTCAGGTACCCATTTTCAGTTGGGTAGACTGCAGCGTGTTGATACCGTGAGTCAAACCCGGCACCTTTACTGCGAGAGACTAACGCTCTAACCACTCTGCCAATCGAACGCTCTTGACAACGATAGAATACAATCATTAAGATAGACCAGTGTTTCTCAACCTTTTTGTGTTCACGGCACCCTTTTCAATTTTCTACAAATTTGTGGCACACCTATCTGAATATAAAGTTACAGTGATATTTACTAAATTAAATACGATAATTTGTGGGTACATCAGAATAAAGAAAACTCTCAGTTTGATTTTATTTAAATTGTTTAAATAACTAGAACATATATTTTCTTCTTCTTCTTCTTCCATCCTTAGCCACCAACCGGCAAAGCAGTATGTGGCCAGTACGCCTAGTGGCGTCTTAGGGCAACAACAAATTGGTCAATCTATCGCTGTTTCCACCACGCCTAGTGGCGTCTTTGTGGAACAAAAACAGACCAAACAATCTATCGCTGTTTCCGTAATCAGATTGGTTGGCAAGCAGGTGATCAGCCCACTGTGCAACATATATTTTACCCCCCCCCCCCCCAAATATATATATATATATATATATATATATATATATATATATATATATATATATATATATATATATATATATATATATATATATATATATATATATATATATATATATATATATATATATATATATATATATATATATATATATATATATATATATATATATATATACGACATTAAATTAAGTCAAAGTAGACGTACAGTACTTCGTCCATGACTTTTGAACTTCATGCGTCTCTTATGTTTTTGTAATATCATGAATTTTTGAAGTATATCTTATTTGTTCAAGGCAGTTAATATCTCCAATTATTATTGAATGAATTCAAACTATAAGATCTGATTTATGTTACATGATCGTTAAAATATACTTCATGTAGTCAATTTACAAAATTTTTGCGGCACACTTTGATAGACGCAGCGGCACACACCGCATAAGAAACACTGAGATAGAAACTTGAGGATAGATCAGCCACTATGAAGAGTGATAGAGACACTACCTTTTGTGAGTCCTGGATGACTATCATGATACACTGAAAGAACAGGTATTGACCTCACAAGGCGTGTTTTAACAGGCGACTAATTTGAGTTTCCGTATGGCGCTAGTAACCTCACCATGTAACACAAATTGAAACAGAAACCACTAATACAAGAGAACATTAAATGCGCTGATGGAGGTCTCCCACAGATGGGCCAACTGTATCGTGGCACCAAGCGGAGATCAACAAGATATTTTAATGGAGAACATCCTCGATCGAAGCCTGTGAAAAGACATGATCGCTACGCTTCGAGACACAGCACTTGATAGTGATGATGATAACGAAGACTACTTTGGTAACTGTAATAATTGTAATATTGATTGTTTGGTTTTTAGTAGCATTGATTCGCGCGGCCCGCTCTGTTCAACCTAGACACAAGACGGTTCTATATGGACTGTCACAGACGAACTCAGCTGGCCCTGAATCGTTGTAGCACGACCCTTTGTAGCGACCCCTTCGTATAGCACCAGAGCCCCCGAATATTTTGGTAACTCTTCATCAAACGGGAATTTATTTTCACCTGGACTCATTGCTATGAAACCGTTCCACGCAGATGGCCAACACGTTGGCTGATTAATATGTGGACAGTTTATCTACCGGTCATTCTGGTCATCGCAGTGATTTAAGGAAAGATTAAATCACGCCCACGGACATCGCCTGAGCAATGATATGAAGTTATTTTCATTAACTTGGGCAGTGGGGGCGTTGCCTACTTCAAACAGAGAGAGCGGAACAGGATCAAACAGACACGGAAGTGGTTTCAGGAACGTTGAGCGGGAGAGATCAAAGCAGTAGTGGTCCCGGAAACGAGACGCAAAGTTTCTTGCCGGCATTTTCCGCACCTCCATGTTAAGCGCTAAACCGACCGCAGACGGAGCGAACGGGGGAAGACGTCGGATGCAACGAACGGGGAAACGGGAAACCAGGGGACGGCATCTCTCTTTAGTCTGTCGGTCAGATCCCCGAAAGTCTCCTGAGATTAAAAAAAAGTGTCAACTTTCTCATGCCCCCCTCATCTTTAATTCCATTTTAAATATATACAGACCACTAGAAAGCCAGGCTATCATTCAGTGCCAGAGATTTTAAAGATTCACTAGCTATTAGTAGAAAGTTGCTAGATTCCCATCTGACATTGGTGGCTACAAATTGGAGTGTTTCTTTTTCTGTGCACGGTATAATATATTTGTTAAAGTGATCAGTGGTCTAGTGCTTTCATTTTATTTCACTGGATTTTGTGTTTATTTAATCTATTTAATTAAACTCATCCCATAAGTTCCAGTGGTAAATTTAATGATATATCTATTATAACATGTCAAAAAATAATAGATGTTTAAATGTTAAAGTAACTTTTAAAGTCGCGAAGGAATTTATAACTAATAAATTTAGTTAAGTCCTATATATATAGATGTGTATCTTAACCATTAGACTCGTGACGTGTTTTCTTAAATACATAATTAAATACGCGGGGGTATATATAATAGCCTTAACGGTAAATTTATCGCGCGTTAAGAATATTATGTGATTTTTGAATTATTAATATGATTGTCATGGGTTTTATATCTTTTTCTCTAGAATGATCACCTTTGCGATCCCAGTATTATTAATAAATCATACAGAGAGTTTCCATACTCGGTTCTTAAACTTCCAGACAATTTGATGAGACATTTGATTAAATTTAATCTTGAGGCGGTCCGGTGGGGCCTAGCTGTCATACTTACATGAAAGAAAGCCTACCCAAGAACATTTAAAATATTATCATCAAATTTAAATTTCAATCTGTGAGATAAACTGGAAGATGAACAGTGCCAGTAGCAATAATTTATGTAAGGCTCTAAATGTGAGAGAATACCGATTTACCTGACTGTGACCGAACCTAGTTTTTCCTCACTGGATTAAAAACTTTACCGGTCAGTTGCTATCATCACGCACTGAAGGATTATACCATCACCTCATTTTTCACCATTATGTCGATCTGCTTCAGTGCCATCCCATAGACTCTTTTCTTTATAATAAAACACAAGAACTCTTAGAACTTCAAGTCCGGCGATAAGCGGGAATATTTGCTCTCAGCGAAACCTCGCATTATCTGGGGCGGGACATAGAAGGACTAGACAGTTTTCACATGTAAAGAGTTTAATTACTGTGTATATCATGCTATGGATTGTCTGATGCTGAAATCGGTAAGTGTGTGGTGTATATGAGTCTGGATCCTCACAGCGTGTATGAATGACAGGAGATTTATTTTTGCAAAACCATTTGTTAACTTGCCTACCGGGTAATACGTTTTTCTGTATACCCAGCATTGTTCCTTTAAGTGGGATAATTTGTTAACTCTGTTTCATCCCCCCACCCCCTTTTTTTCTTTGCTTAGAAAAGGGAAGACACAATTGGGATAACAGTATTTTTGTCTACCACCATACCTAATATTGTAACACCTCTTTCAGAGAAATTAACTTCATTGTTAGGTTACATTACCTATGTTCCTGATAACTATCTATCTTGGGACTGGGTTTACCTTTGTCTAATAAGCGGGAAGGGCTTAGTCGATACCAATCTTCTTTACCCCCATCCTCACCTTGTTAATTGTATTTTCTGTACTTATGATAATTTTTATGTAACCTGTTGGATGTTGTGATTGAGTTTAATGCTAATAAACAGCATAAACATACATAGTACTGTGTTGGACTACCAAGGCCCAAATCCCTCATATTTGTTTAAGATAGTTGTATCCACGTCGTCTGTGTGTCTGAAGCACCAAATCGGTGTGAGCGCAGATGTGTGTCTGGAAAACTGGCAAATAATTGTTTGACCAGGAGAGTGGAAGAGAAGATTGAGAGAAACGATTAGTCGTAAATAAGTCTGTCTTTACTCTCCTCCAGCACTCTGTGGAGCATCATATTTACTCGCTAACCTTTTCCTATCACTGAGCCTTTCATCATCATTCTACACTCTAAACCGGACTGCTATTTCTAAGACTCTTTCTCTCAAAATTAATTTACGACATGGACCCATATCCAAATTTTACAATAATAGTAGTGTTTACTATGGCAGTGATGCTATTGAATATTTTAACAATTACAGCGCTGGTGATTAGACTAACAAGACGCTAACTGTCGAAGTTTTAACATTTCTATTAAAAAAACTAACAAGTTACTTTAGCCACTCATTATATTCGAAATGTTAACATATAGGCGTTAACAACTTTCTGTATCTACCACCCTGTAATTGACTTCGAGGACTTAATAACTCCTTCTTCTTCGACAAAACACAGACGTTCATCCGTCGTTCGTTCTTTCGTCGACTATATTGCTGTTATGCCCTTGTTACGTGGGTCTTTTATATTGTGAATGTTAATATTTTGTGACAGGATGGTTCCTGTGGCCAAGATCACTTCTAGGGTAGTAGAAGTATCAGACACCGAAACAAGCCAACATCAATTCGAATTATTTGAGCCACGATGGACGAAGTGGACGGTATACATTTTTAGTAAGACTGTGACACTGCTCCAAATTCAATACAGTTCAGGCCAATATACAATGGCATATACTCGTAATATGCAGTCGTCGATATAACTTTAGGCAGTCCGTTCATGTCTGGAACGCTGTCCTTTTCATTTTCAACATTTTTAAATATATATTCACACTCGACATTGAGAAGCTATACTCCTTGTAAATGTAGATAACTAGATTCACCTCACAGAAGATCTTGATGTATTAGTAATGAAATGACTCAGTGATAGACACTTAAATTTAGGAGCTCAAACACATGCGTCCACTCGCCATGACACACAACGGTAGAAGGCTTGCAGACAATCTCCTCACTTCTGCGTTTGTAGTTTCATGGTGTGTGTTATAAGAACTCGTGAAACAGTGCCAGTAGCAATAATTTATGTACGGCTCTAAATGTGAGAGAATACCGATTTACCTGACTGTGACCGAGCCTAGTTTTTCCTCACTGGATTAAAAACTTTACCGGTCAGTGGCTATCATCACGCACTGAAGGATTATACCATCACCTCATTTTTCACCATTATATCGATCTGCTTCAGTGCCATCCCATAGACTCTTTTCTTTATAATAAAACACAAGAACTCTTAGAACTTCAAGTCCGGCGATAAGCGGGAATATTTGCTCTCAGCGAAACCTCGCATTATCTGGGGCGGGACATAGAAGGACTAGACAGTTTTCACATGTAAAGAGTTTAATTACTGTGTATATCATGCTATGGATTGTCTGATGCTGAAATCGGTAAGTGTGTGGTGTATATGAGTGTGGATCCTCACAGCGTGTATGAATGACAGGAGATTTATTTTTGCAAAACCATTTGTTAACTTGCCTACCGGGTAATACGTTTTTCTGTATACCCGGCATTGTTCCTTTAAGTGGGATAATTTGTTAACTCTGTTTCACCCCCCCCCCCCCCTTTTTTTTTCTTTGCTTAGAAAAGGGAAGACGCAATTGGGATAACAGTATTTTTGTCTACCACCATACCTAATATTGTAACACCTCTTTCAGAGAAATTAACTTCATTGTTAGGTTACATTACCTATGTTCCTGATAACTATCTATCTTGGGACTGGGTTTACCTTTGTCTAATAAGCGGGAAGGGCTTAGTCGATACCAATCTTCTTTACCCCCATCCTCACCTTGTTAATTGTATTTTCTGTACTTATGATAATTTTTATGTAACCTGTTGGATGTTGTGATTGAGTTTAATGCTAATAAACAGCATAAACATACATAGTACTGTGTTGGACTACCAAGGCCCAAATCCCTCATATTTGTTTAAGATAGTTGTATCCACGTCGTCTGTGTGTCTGAAGCACCAAATCGGTGTGAGCGCAGATGTGTGTCTGGAAAACTGGCAAATAATTGTTTGACCAGGAGAGTGGAAGAGAAGATTGAGAGAAACGATTAGTCGTAAATAAGTCTGTCTTTACTCTCCTCCAGCACTCTGTGGAGCATCATATTTACTCGCTAACCTTTTCCTATCACTGAGCCTTTCATCATCATTCTACACTCTAAACCGGACTACTATTTCTAAGACTCTTTCTCTCAAAATTAATTTACGACATGGACCCATATCCAAATTTTACAATAATAGTAGTGTTTACTATGGCAGTGATGCTATTGAATATTTTAACAATTACAGCGCTGGTGATTAGACTAACAAGACGCTAACTGTCGAAGTTTTAACATTTCTATAAAAAAAACTAACAAGTTACTTTAGCCACTCATTATATTCGAAATGTTAACATATAGGCGTTAACAACTTTCTGTATCTACTACCCTGTAATTGACTTCGAGGACTTAATAACTCCTTCTTCTTCAACAAAACACAGACGTTCGTCCGTCGTTCGTTCTTTCGTCGACTATATTGCTGTTATGCCCTTGTTACGTGGGTCTTTTATATTGTGAATGTTAATATTTTGTGACAGGATGGTTCCTGTGGCCAAGATCACTTCTAGGGTAGTAGAAGTATCAGACACCGAAACAAGCCAACATCAATTCGAATTATTTGAGCCACGATGGACGAAGTGGACGGTATACATTTTTAGTAAGACTGTGACACTGCTCCAAATTCAATACAGTTCAGGCCAATATACAATGGCATATACTCGTAATATGCAGTCGTCGATATAACTTTAGGCAGTCTGTTCATGTCTGGAACGCTGTCCTTTTCATTTTCAACATTTTTAAATATATATTCACACTCGACATTGAGAAGCTATACTCCTTGTAAATGTAGATAACTAGATACACCTCACAGAAGATCTTGATGTATTAGTAATGAAATGACTCAGTGATAGACACTTAAATTTAGGAGCTCAAACACATGCGTCCACTCGCCATGACACACAACGGTAGAAGGCTTGCAGACAATCTCCTCACTTCTGCGTTTGTAGTTTCATGGTGTGTGTTATAAGAACTCGTGAAACATTCGAATAGTCCGCATCTGAATGACTAGGGACTCAGTGGGTTTTCCAGTGTATGCGAGAGATTTTACCAGAGGTGAGCAGCTTAGAGTCCCTATCTGTGTTGTGTGGTTTTGTGTGTTTTTGTGTCTTCCTTTTCTCCTGTATCTGAAATAGCGCTTTTTGTATTATTGTTGGGAGTTGCTTTTCTAGCGTTTCCTCGATGACTTCTTCGTCTGATTGGTCGTTCGTTTTAGTTTCTCGTGTTTTGTTAATTGTAATTTCCTCAATGGCCATTCTTTCTGCCTCTATTCTTTTGAGTAGTTCTTCGTTTTCCTCTTTCAGCTCTATCAGCTTCCTGACATCTTCTTCTACCTGCTGCTGAATTCTTTTCATGTCTTGGTGTATTATTTTCATGTCGTTTATGCATTTTTTCGAGCTTTCCGAGCTATCAGGGATTTCCTCACATCTGGCAGTTGAGGCTCTGTGTTTGTGTGGCTGACGGTTTTCTCTCTCTTTTTGCAGTTGTTGTTTCAGATCTCTCACCTCAGTCGTGAGCTGTCTGACCTGTTCCGCTAGGCAGTCTTGGCGTTTATTAACTAGAGTACTTGCAGTCACTCTGTTTTTTTGCCTCTTGGTACGATACCCCCTTTCCAATGGCCACTGTAATTATTTGCCTTGTTTGTTGGTATTCGGGACACCCACGGTATCGTGCTCCGTGATTTCCGAGGCAGTTGGTACATTTTCTATTTTTGTTTGGCTCCTGGTATTCGAGGTCTTATTTTTGCCTTAGGGCAGTCATTGTATTCGTGGCTGCCAGCACAGTATCTACAGACCGTCTCTTTTCTGCACGTGTTCTTTGTGTGAGAAAATCCCTGGCACTTCGAACACTGCATCACTGGCGGGATGTAGGCGTGTGTTCTTCGGGGTCTATTCTGAATAGTGATGCTTTCCGGAACTGTTTTCCGTTGTACAGTCACTATTATCAGTCTGGTGTCTTCTTTGTTCCAGGACTTTAGCCTTTCAGCATGTGTGATTCTGTACAGAGGGTTTTCGGCCTGGATGCAGCTGAGGGGCTCTGCGTCTGACAAGCTGGCGTCCATCGCTTTTAAGACTACTTTCTTAAATTCTATGTTGATTTCTGCTTGGATTTTAATCCGGTGTGGTAGCTGAAATTCTTTAGGCCCGGACGCCAAAGCAGTCATCAGAGATTTAGTCTTTTCCGTATCATTCAGGGCAAGTGTCACTCTCTGTTGGTGCCTTCTGATACTTATTATGTCTCTTTTGCTTACTACATTCTCTAGGACATTGATTACGTTGTCGTCCGGGAGTGCCCGGAGGGTGGCTTCTCCTCCGGACAACTGCGTAATTTTTATTTTGCGGTCTTGTTCCAGTTCCTTGTGAATGCTTTTCTGTAGTTCTTTTCTCCCATCTGCCACCACTGGCCGTGTATCTGTCTTTAGGTTTGGTACCCTTTCCTCGTCTGTCTGCTCAAGATTCTGCATCTTCTGATCACCGTGGGACACTTGGTTGTTCTCCATTGAGTTCCGGCGTATCTCTACGTCTGCTATTGGTACGTCAAGAGCTTCTTGTAATGTTGGAGAGAGAGAGAGTAGGGAAGTCTCTGTCTTCACGCATTCTGTATAGTGCGTCTATAATTGTCTCCGCGATATCTTCTGGGTCTAACTCGTTCAGTTCTGATGTTATTGTCCTCTCATCAGCAGCAGACTGGGTTGTGACGTTTTGCTTTTCTGCTCTTCTGTCTTCCTCTTGTGCTTGTACCTGTCTGTGTTGAAGAGCTGTCTCTTTCACCTTCTTAGTGTTTGAAGATGGGTCGGCTGTTCTCTCTGGGTGGCTGTTTATGGTTTTGTTATACTCATGGTTGTTGTTCAGCGCTGGTGGGCTGGTGTATACTTTCCTCTTCTTGACGCTTGGTTTATTTCGGAACATTTTGACTATATTGCGATCGGTGGAGGTATCTCGTAGGTCTGATCGCTGTGCTGTCTGATCGCTGTGCTGTCCGATCGGTGGGCTGTCTGGCTGTCTGATCGGTGTGCTGTCTGATCGGTGTGCTGTCTGATCGAGAAGTGTTGAAAACTTTTAAATATAATAATAGATAACACGTTTACTTCATCTCTTTATTACATTCTAGCTTATAACATTTCTTTTTAAATTATAAATTGTGTCTAGCTTTAGCAAGATGCGCTACATCTAACCTATACGCAGATCCACCAATATACAGAGGTGCAGTTCAAAATTACAAGTAATGTATAACATATTTTTATCATTTTTGAACAAATTAATAACTTCTTTGTTGCTTTCTTTATATTCTTGGAGTTGTCTCCACTAAAAAAACAAAAAAAAAACTTAATGTGTTCACGTACTTGCTGCCTCCCTTATCAGTTTGATAGATTATTGTCATTTCAGTGTTAACTGGGTTTTCAATGCAGGGCTCACATAATATCTGTTTAATGCATTTAAGTGAATTCTTTCTTTGTTTTACTGTTTGCGTTTGGTTCGTTGAAGAAGAAACTATAGTCATAAAGAGGACCTTCTATGAATCCTTTGTCCAAGTAAATGTACGTAACATATTATCCTACACCCAACATTGGTGATTTCCCCAAAGCTTTTAGCAAACCTTACCGTAGCACTATTCCCTGAAACAAACAAAATTATACATGTTACCATACAAACGCACGAAAGGAAATGAATAAACAGATTAATAAACATTCATATCGAAAACTGTATTCGGTACATTACATTTTGAGTATCATAAATTTGTATATTTGTAATCGAAGCGGAGTAAATAAGTTATTAGAGTCCTCGATTTTGTTGTTGTTGTTGTTTCTTTTATTTTTTTATCAACCAACAGATTTATTCGTTGTACATATTATTACAGAGATACTCGTGTTTCTAATAACGTCGCGGTGGCTTAGTAAATTAATATGAAACAAATATAAAGGTATGTTATAAGGCACTCGTAGGAAATAAAGAAGTAGAACACTAGACAACAGAAAAACAACAGACATGAGTGGCTTACCCAGGATTTGAACCCTGGACCTTCCGTGCGACAACACCGCCTAGCTATGCAAGCGAATCACACTGTCCTCCCTGCCATCTACGCATCCCCAAAAAAGGATGTTTCAATGACAGGTCATTAGTGCGAACCTCTATACATAACACCGGAAGTTTACCATGGGCAGTTCAGCCTATTAATGACGGAATCACTTCTGTTGTTCCCCTATATCTCAGTATTGGTCAGTCCAACAAGACAAAGACCTTAATACTGTGTCCAGTATGATAGTAGACTTAGAACAGTAAGAACAGGACAGAGGGTAGGTTTGGTACTGTATAAACATTTATAACACATAAGGAAGGGAAACCACGAGGCCTGTAAACAGTAGTTTCATATTAATTTACTGTTTACAGGCCTCGTGGTTTCCCTTCCTTACGCGGTGGCTTAGGAAAAGTGTTGGGCTCGATATTATGAGCCAAGGTCTATCAATAAATATTGATCTTCGTAGGACGACATGTTTGCGCCGAGGTATTATTACATGTACCAATACGTGTCATTATACAGTCTTTTTTTATTTTGCGTCCGAAACTTAACTTATTTACCCCCCACAATTGGTATCAGATGTAAAATATGCACATTCAGAAGTCATTAATATCTATTTGGGTACACTTGCTTATATATAATATATAGTATAGAGAGGAGCCGCGGTGATTTATGCACCTGTCAATGGAGCCGCGGACCAAAAAAGTTTGAAAACCTCTGGTTTACACTCTACAGTGTAGTGGCCACATTACTTCCCTTACTACAAATCCAGTTCTGAATTATTCCTGTTATTTCTCCTGGGCCAACATTTGTTCTAAATTATTATACTGGGCGGTTCATGTAATCCATTGTACATTAGTTAACAAGTGCCGACAAAATAATCTTTCAAGTAAAATAGTTTTTAATTAATGAGGCTGTAACAAAGACATATCTTTTAATGCGCCGCGTCCTAGCACGAGACAGGACCCAACTTTTGCCCTAGACATCTAAATGCACTAGCAAAATTTTTACACTACAACGAAAGACAACAAATCAAATTTAAACATCCACACCTACCCAAGTAAAGTGATGTTAAGGATACTTTTGGACAGAATAAAACAGAAATCAGAAGAAATCTTGTCTGAGGAACAGGCTGGCTTTAGACCAAAAAGAAGTACCTCAGAACAAATCTTCAATATTAGATTACTGATCGAAAAACATCTCCAGCATCAACACGATTTATACCATAACTGCATCGATTTCACAAAAGCCTTCGATCGAGTCTGGCATGAAGGCTTATGACAAATAATGAGAAAATTCAACTTTAATACCAACATCATAGATATCATTGAAGCACTATACAAGGACGCAAGTAGTGCTGTTTTTGCAAGCAATGACATTGGAGAATTTTTCAAAACAACTGTAGGAGTTCGCCAGGGATGTATCCTGTTTCCAGTGCTCTTTAATATATACTGTATCTAGAACATATTATGCAGGAGGCTCTCTACGATTATAAAACAACCATATCGATTGGAGGCCGACCTCTTTGCAATCTTTTGCTGATGATATCGATCTTATAGCTGGAACAGAATCAGAACTTCAAGACCTTACCTCTAGACTGGAGAAAGTAACAAGAACGTATGAGATGGAAATTAATATAGAAAAAAAGCAAGATATTGGTGAATAGCCATAAGAAACATGTTCCGACCAACATTACGTTAAATGGACAAACGTTAGAAGAAGTTAACACCTTTAAATATCTGGGGTCCACTATGTGTAGTGATGGAAGATCAAGTAAAGAAATCAAGACAAGACTTGAGATGGCCTCAGCTGCCATGACAAGGCTCAATGTGATCTGGAAAAGTAACATCAGTTTTCCCGTGAAGATCAAATTATACAAATCACTTGTATTATCTATTCTCTTGTATGGGTGTGAGGGCTGGACACTCACTGCAGATACGGAGCGAAGGATCCAGGCTTTCGAGTATAAATGTTATAGAAGAATTTTGCGCATTTGCTATAGAGCCCAAAACAAATGTCTATGTTAGAGAGAAAATAAACCCCTATGCAGGACACCAAGAACCACTTTTGTCAGTAGTGAAACGTCGAAAGCTTGCCTGGTTCGGGCATGTAACTCGTCATGACTCCCTTTCGAAAACGATCCTCCAGGGAACAGTCGAAGGTAAACGGAGAAGAGGAAGGCAAAGAAAATCCTGGACTGATAACATCAAAGAATGGGCAGGGCACGGTTTTTCCATACTTGTACGCATTGCTGAGGATAGAGAGCAGTGGAGGACCCTTGTTACGTGCAGTCTTTGATATCTTACAATATTATACATTGGTATACTTGTTATGTTCGCAAATATTTTGTAAACAAAATAGTGCTTAAGGAAAAGTCATTATTGAGTTACTTCCCTTGAAAGTTGTGCCGTCTCTTCGATCGAACTCCGCGGATGAATCCATTTTACTGCGATTTATTCGTTGTTTGGGTGGTAATAGATTGTTCTTGCTTCAGAATATCTATGGCCTGAATTTATGTGTATTGTTTGTCTGAGTAGGACGAGTCTGTCTTATATCTGTATATCTTTACATATCTAAGTCGAACTATATGTTCTGTTGTCTCTAGAGAGGTCAAAGGCTATTCGGCGGATGTGTCGCTAGAGTGTGGTGTGATTTGGCTTCGTCCTGATGGGGACTGTGTTTTTTTCTATGTCGGCTTGTCGCCGGAAAAAGTGATCTCAGTATTTGTGGGGAAAGTGATAGTCGTCTAGACCTATCGTGTATGCTTTACCCCAGTGTTTATTCGTATTGCCAAGGAATGGCAGAATCATATTTCTGATACCAAGGTAATCAAAGATACTCTTATGAACTCTCGTACGAAGCCACCATTTTCGATAGGTACGATTTGTATGTCTAAGAGAATATATTTGACTCAATGAAAAACGACTTCGACTCCTAGCAGCACTATATCCTGTAGAATGCAGTCAATTGTTCATGATCAAATCTACAGAGCAATGAAATGTTTTATGAATGACTAACTTTAGGACAGATTCATTATCTGTATCCAAACGTGAGTGACAGCTCACGAGTGAAGCCATCTTGGAACCAAACATGTAGTGACTTTCAAGAAGAGAAAAGGGATGCCCGTATTATCGCTTGATTAGTCCAGAGATCACTGCTACACATGAGAACCCTTTATTAGCGGTTCAATATTATTATATGGAAAAATATGTGCTGAACATGATGTTAAAGAATCGTCGCTAGACGAGATTAGGTCTAGAAGCCATCTGAAATATTATTTATAAGCTGACGTGCTCAGTCAGTGAAGTCAGATGATATATATGTATGGGCAATACTGAGTGCTTGGCTACTGACAGTCCATTATACAATTATTCTACATGAGTGCCCATGTAACATTGCAAGACCATTTATCCACTGTACCATGATGTATTATGCCAACCTGTGATTTGTCACTATCTGTGCTGTCGAGTGTATACGTCCAATTAAACTGTAGAAAGGTACACAGTCGTTGGTGTCGATGACTTCCAGCCATACATGAGTGTGAGAAAAGAACATTTGTCAACACCACGAACCCTTATTATCATTCGCACATTATACACTCAATCCATGTCTACACACCACTGCGTAGGTCAAGTTGACATTCCATACACTACAGTGGAGCAGACAACACCATAGAGATCTTATCAACTGATGATGATGATGTCTGTCTTCCAAGAAAAAGAGACGTTATCAACTGGTGGACCAGCTTTCTGGGTTTGACCTCGCAGAAGTTCAGAAGTCAACAGATTACCGATACCAGACCGTTTCCTGTGGCTGATACGACACACTTGCAGTATTGGTTTGCTCTTTGTCAACACTTCGTCACGTGACCTGTCAAGTGAATGCAGTATGTAGGTCAGCGTTGTTGACATTTTTTACATTAGACATTACAGAGTTTCACAGAACAGTTGGATCAATTCTTGTCAATATTAACAGGAAGACAGTATTTGTGAACTAAGAAGTCCTATTTTCATCGATGGATCTTCTTGTTTTCCATATATGAACTTTAATATTTAAGGCCAGAATGTTTAATTGAATAAAGTGGCAGTTTGTTTATTTGCATAAAAATAACTTTGCCATTACTGTAAAACTGAGCCTATTTTGCAACACATACTATCATACACATAATTTATATATATTTATGTTTACATGTTATTTGTTTGTATAGTATGTTAGTTTCTATGTCAGCGGGTTGTGTTTAAGGTTGGGCGGAGTCCTCACAACAGAATATCCCACGTCATAGAGGGTCCGTTGTGGGCGTTTTCTATAGGTGCAATTTTCTTGATTGAAAATTTGCTGCGACAACTGTTGCTTTTGTGTTAGCTGTGAAGTCTGTAATTATTGTTATTTTTGTAATATTTCTTTGTTCTTTAGTTTTGTTTGGATTTGTTTGTAATTTGTTGGTCTAACCTTTTCTATCTTTCAGTTCTATTCACAATTTATATTCATATACTGTGACGTCATTTGTGTTGTTATTCTTTGCAGATTCAGTGATTATTTTCATTGATTTCCCTATTTGATTTATTTTGATTTCTGCAAACGTTCTTGTATTGTCAGTCCTATTTGTACTTTATGTATTCTGTTGGTTGACATATGTTTTATATAGGTATATTTCATAATACACAATTGCCTGTGCATTGCACTTGGATTATGGTATAAACCAGTACCTGATTATTATTACTGTTATACAAGACCTTATTAAGGCTTGTGACCCACAGATATTGGGATAGTATACTGATTAATCAAGTCATTAAGAACTTGTGGTATTATTATTGGTTCAGGTGATTAGTATTATTGTTAGACATCATGTCTACATTAGAATACTTCATTACACAAGGGAAATCCCTTGATAAGACTGGTCAAGAATTAGAACAATGGGCTGTTGCTCAATATGACAAAGCATTAGCTGCAGAAGAGAAAAAAGCTGCTGCAGAAGAGAGAAAAGCCATGGCTGAAGAGAAAAGATTAGAAAGAGAAGCTGAGGCTGCTGCTGAACAAAAGAAATTGCAGATGCAGGTAGAGCAAAGGAGATTTGAAGCTGAACAAAAAAAATTAGAAAGGGAAGCTGCTGCTGAACAAAAAAGATTAGACAGTGAAGCTGAACAAAAAAGATTAGACAGGGAAGCTGAACAAAAAAGATTAGACAGTGAAGCTGAACAAAAAAGATTAGACAGGGAAGCTGAACAAAAAAGATTAGACAGGGAAGCTGAACAAAAAAGATTAGACAGGGATGCTGAACAAAAAAGATTAGATGCTGAAGAGAAAAAAGCAATAAGAGAACATGAATTTGAGTTAGAGAAATTGAGATTGACAAGTATGAGTAATGTTAATCAGGCATCTAGTGGTAATGGTAAACCTTCTACTTACAAGGTTAAGGTTCCACCGTTCAATCAGTCCAGTGACGATATTACATTCTGGCTGGATAGATTTGAACGTTCTTGTCGTACACATAATGTGGATAAATCACAATACGCTAATCAATTAGCAGAAAACTTGAAAGGTGAATCTTTGACTAGATTATGCCTTGTAGGAGAAGCAGATAAAGATAATTATGATGTCATTAGGGCGGCTTTGATAAAAAAATACCAGCTAAGTGAAGAAGGCTATCGCCTTTTATTTAAGACGATGGTGCCTGAGACAGGTGTAGAATTCTCAGAATTCACTGCAAAGGCACGTCTCACAGTTGATCGTTGGATTGAGCTTTCCAAAACAGAAAAAACGTATGAAGGACTTATGGATTTGTTGCTCAGAGATAAGATTATGTCATGTGTGAACAAACCATTCCTTGAATTTATACATGAGCGTAAACCCAAATCTCTAAAAGAAATGGAAGAATATTGTTCCCAATATGTCACTGCACACCCCGACGTGACTTTTGGCAATACTAAGATTAAGGAGAGTATGCCAGTTGCTTCAGCAACACCATACAATCCCAATTATTCACACAGATTTCAGGGACCTCAAAACAGATTTGATAAAAAAGGTAACCATAATAGTTATCAAAACCAAGGTAACCAATCATTTCAGGGTTCTTCTTCAAAGAACTGGAGACGAGCTGATAGCTCTCGACACAGGGGTGGTCATAATTATAGGAATTTCCGTAAAGGAAGTAATTATAGAAACTATCAGGGTTATCCGTCTTGGAGTCAACAAGATCATAATTACAGAGATACTCATTATAATGAATATGATAATGGTAACCAAGGGAACTATGACTCAAACCCAAATAGGGGTTACAATAGAGGTAACAATAACTACAGAGGTGATAATAACCGAGGTAGATCTCAAAACAAAAGACATAAACCACATTTTCAGGCAAAATCTGCACAACAAGAGTCCCATGAAGCCTATAAACAGAGTAAAGATAATAATGATGCTAGTAATATGGCATGTGCCGCTTTTGATTTTGGGAGAGCATCTCAGTGCCCCCAATGCAAAACGTTATTTGAGCCAACCACAGTGTCTACTTTAAGCTGTGGCCATCCTCTTCCTGCTCTTCCGGCATCAGTCGCGCATGATGGAAGAGGTTCTCTTGTCTTACATAAGGGTTTAGTGAATAACAATCCAGTCTCTGTGCTATTTGATTCTGGATGCACCACAATTGGTGTTAGGCAGTCACTCGTAGATCCTTCCCGTGCCACTGGACAAGTAGTCAAATGTGTAACATTTGACGGCACATTAGAGAAATACTCTACTGCTATCATTAGGATTGCTACTCCTTTCTTTACAGGAGATGTACACGCATGTCTTCTTCCGAATCCGATCGCTGACCTCATCATCGGTCGCATTCACGGAGTCAGAGAATGCACTCCGCAACAAATTTCCGCGTGGGAAAGGCAAAACATGCAGATTGCTAACGCTGTAGTCACTAGAGCTCAGGCTCTTAATATGCCTCAAACTTCATCTACTAAAGATAATGAAGTGCATAACCAAGATAATCCCTTGGTAATTTCTCGTGACTCGTTTATAAAACAGCAAGAAGATGATCCCACTCTGAAGAAATTCTTCATTCTTGCAACTAAAGGTGATCCGAATAAAGACACAAGTCGTAAATCGTGGATTACAAAGAAGAATGGCGTACTTGTACGTATGGTTCAAGACTCCATTACGTCAAGTCATTCTCAAATCCTGGTTCCCAAGAATTTGAGAGTTAAAATTTTGCAGCACGCTCACGACTCTCAGTGTGCTGGACACATGGGTTTTTCCCGTACTAAGTCAAGAGTCCTTGCGGCTTTCTTTTGGCCATTGGTAAACAAGGACATACGGATTTATTGTCGATCTTGTAAAGTATGTCAGGAAGTTAAATCCAAAGGTCCACGGCATGCTGCACCCATTCAGGCGGCGGACATTCCTATTCGGCCGTTCCAAAAAATGGCCATAGACATAATTGGTCCATTTAAGATCAAGTCTGCCAGAGGACATCAGTTTATCTTGACGTGTGTTGATATGTGCACACGTTGGCCAGAGGCTATTCCTCTGAAGAGCATTACTACTGCTGATATTGCAGATGCTCTTTGGCTTATATTTTCTCGTCTGGGGTTCCCCGGAGAGATATTGTCAGACCATGGCACCCAACTAATATCAGATACCATGTCTCAAGTAATGTCTACTCTGCAGATAGATAGATCTTTAAGTAGTATCTACCATCCAATGTCTAATGGTATGGTCGAACGCCTTAATAGAACACTTAAAAACTTACTGGGGAAGATAACTGAGGATCATCCTCAAGACTGGGACAGAGTTTTACCTGCGGCCCTCTTCGCTTACAGAGAGGTACCCAATGAACATACGGGATTTTCTCCCTTTGAACTCGTCTTTGGCGCGCGTCCGCGTGGCCCTATGTCGTTGCTTCACGATCTCATAACATCTGACAATATTGACGATGACACAAAGTCATCCTACGAATATGTCATCGCGTTGAGACAAAAAATTATCGAAGCATGCAAATTAGCAACTTCTTCTTCTGAATTTGCGAAACAGAAGGCAAGGCAATTTGCCAATAAGAAGAGATGCTTACGACAACTTTGTCCTGGTGACAAAGCATTTGTATTACTACCTTGTAGGGAAAACAGATTACTTATTTCTTGGAAAGGTCCGTACGATATAATATCGAAAATTTCCGATGTCGACTATATTGTCGATATTGATGGGAAGCATAAAACCTTCCACATCAATATGCTTACTGAATTCCATGAACGTCCGGATTATTTGCAACCCATTTTCCAAGCAACGGACAATTCTCCAGTACAACATGGTCATTACTCATCACTGTCCGTGATACAGGATGAGGAAACAAGTTTTTCAGATGTAAATCTCCCCTTCCAATGATCCCACTTCATTCTAGTGAATCATGGAAGAACGTTACTGTCTCTCCTGATTTGTCTCTAGGAGAACAGCGACAAGTTTCAACTATGTTGCAAACATTTCAGGATGTACTCACTGACATCCCTGGACAAACGAATGTCATTCAACATGACATTGTTCTAACTGACCATACTCCTATTAGGGTTAGACCTTATCCTATACCTATACATTTTCAAGCACAGGTCGAGAAAGAGTTGGATGAGATGATAGATTTGAAAATAATCGAACCATCCACCTCTGCATATTCTTCGCCGATGGTTATTGTGCGTAAAAAAGACAATAACATACGTCTTTGCGTTGACTATCGAAAATTGAATCAAGTAACGAAGTTCGATGCCGAACCTATGCCTTTACTGGAAGAGCTACTTACTCGACTCTCCAAATCTCATTTTTTCACTAAACTTGATTTGTCTAAAGGATATTGGCAAGTTCCTTTATCTGAACGCGCCAAACCTCTCACGGCTTTTTCAACACCTAGAGGTTTGTTCCAATGGAATTTTATGCCTTTCGGTCTTATGAACGCACCAGCTACATTCGTACGCATGATGCGCCGAATCCTATCTTATCGGTCAGATGTCATTGCATATCTAGACGACATCTGTCTTTTCAGCGATACTTGGGAAGATCACTATTCAGGGTTAGATGAATTGCTGTCTACCTTGCGCGAGCACAACCTAACAGCAAAACCCTCTAAAGCCTATATTGGTTTTAGCGAAATTTCTTTCCTAGGCCACCGAGTTGGTCATGGTTTCCTAAAGACAGAGGACCATAATACTAGTAAGATACTTAACATCTCGATCCCTAAGACTAAAAAACAGGTGAGAAGTCTGTTAGGTCTTATTCAATTTTATGGCAGATTCATTCAGAATCTATCCTCTATCATGGCACCTCTTTCAACACTTCTAAAGAAAGGTTCGCCTAATGTGGTCCACTGGTCTCAGGAATGCCAATGCTCTCTGGATAAGATTAAAACATTGTTTTCAACACCACCTATTTTAGTGCTACCTACTAAAGATAAGACATTCGTTCTTCGTAGTGACGCTTCATCCACTGGGATTGGAGCGGCACTAATGCAAGAGTACTCTGGAACTCTGCATCCTGTAATGTATATTTCCAGAAAACTTAATGCGGCAGAAAGGAATTATTCGGTTTTAGACCGTGAGCTATTAGCTATGGTTTGGTCGATCCTCAAACTACAGAGATTCCTTCTGGGCGCACATTTCATAGTAGAAACCGACCAAAAAGCTCTTACTGCTATACAGAGTAAGAATTTGAAGAGCTCGAGGTCTACTCGATATGCAATTGCTCTTCAACCTTTTCATTTCTCTGTGCGAGCTATTCGTGGATCAGATAATGTGATGGCAGACATTCTGTCAAGATGCCCACATGATTCCACATAACTATTAGGGCTTAGACTTCTTGATATGTCTAGTTCTATAGTAGTTCCTTTTCTATATCATGATAGATACACATTCGTAATTTAATAATATAATGATTGTATCACTACATAGCGGTTCATTGATGTTTATTCACCGCTGTGCTTTGATGATTTTTTCTTCATAAATCATAAATTTAAGATATCTAATACGAAATGATGATATGAATTTTTTAGGCATTGTGTAATTGCCAGAATTGTATTATACTTTGATGACACCTTCCTGGAAAAATATACTTGTAGAGAAATAATTTCTCTCAGTTTATGAGACACATTCTCACCAGTCGCTCCATAAGTCGACTTAGCCTCATATTAGGCGTTATAGGTATTCCTGATATTTTCATCTGCGCATTATTCATGCGTTGTGAGCCTATTGTACGTTGCTCCTAGATGTATTTCAAAAAAAAAAAAAAATGTTCCATTTTTTTTTCCCGGGAGGTGTGGTAAGACTGTTACGTGCAGTCTTTGATATCTTACAATATTATACATTGGTATACTTGTTATGTTCGCAAATATTTTGTAAACAAAATAGTGCTTAAGGAAAAGTCATTATTGAGTTACTTCCCTTGAAAGTTGTGCAGTCTCTTCGATCGAACTCCGCGGATGAATCCATTTTACTGCGATTTATTCGTTGTTTGGGTGGTAATAGATTGTTCTTGCTTCAGAATATCTATGGCCTGAATTTATGTGTATTGTTTGTCTGAGTAGGACGAGTCTGTCTTATATCTGTATATCTTTACATATCTAAGTCGAACTATATGTTCTGTTGTCTCTAGAGAGGTCAAAGGCTATTCGGCGGATGTGTCGCTAGAGTGTGGGGTGATTTGGCTTCGTCCTGATGGGGACTGTGTTTTTTTCTATGTCGGCTTGTCGCCGGAAAAAGTGATCTCAGTATTTGTGGGGAAAGTGATAGTCGTCTAGACCTATCGTGTATGCTTTACCCCAGTGTTTATTCGTATTGCCAAGGAATGGCAGAATCATATTTCTGATACCAAGGTAATCAAAGATACTCTTATGAACTCTCGTACGAAGCCACCATTTTCGATAGGTACGATTTGTATGTCTAAGAGAATATATTTGACTCGATGAAAACGACTTCGACTCCTAGCAGCACTATATCCTGTAGAATGCAGTCAATTGTTCATGATCAAATCTACAGAGCAATGAAATGTTTATGAATGACTAACTTTAGGACAGATTCATTATCTGTATCCAAACGTGAGTGACAGCTCACGAGTGAAGCCATCTTGGAACCAAACATGTAGTGACTTTCAAGAAGAGAAAAGGGATGCCCGTATTATCGCTTGATTAGTCCAGAGATCACTGCTACACATGAGAACCCTTTATTAGCGGTTCAATATTATTATATGGGAAAATATGTGCTGAACATGATGTTAAAGAATCGTCGCTAGACGAGATTAGGTCTAGAAGCCATCTGAAATATTATTTATAAGCTGACGTGCTCAGTCAGTGAAGTCAGATGATATATATGTATGGGCAATACTGAGTGCTTGGCTACTGACAGTCCATTATACAATTATTCTACATGAGTGCCCATGTAACATTGCAAGACCATTTATCCACTGTACCATGATGTATTATGCCAACCTGTGATTTGTCACTATCTGTGCTGTCGAGTGTATACGTCCAATTAAACTGTAGAAAGGTACACAGTCGTTGGTGTCGATGACTTCCAGCCATACATGAGTGTGAGAAAAGAACATTTGTCAACACCACGAACCCTTATTATCATTCGCACATTATACACTCAATCCATGTCTACACACCACTGCGTAGGTCAAGTTGACATTCCATACACTACAGTGGAGCAGACAACACCATAGAGATCTTATCAACTGATGATGATGATGTCTGTCTTCCAAGAAAAAGAGACGTTATCACCCTGTCTGCTGATGCTTCCACCATGGCACCCCTACGACCCATGACGGGTTACGGGTTGAGATGAGATGATGATTATATTAAATTTTTTTCAAAGAAAGAAATATGTAATTAAAACAATTTAAAAAGTTAGTTGCTTATCCTTTACAGGACGTGGCAATCAACCCCAGCTTTTATTGGCTGTTTGTGATTTTTCTAGGCAATTTTTACGTTCAGTAGTTTGCCATTGCTTTCTGAACGGTACGGCGCTTATACCATTGTTAAAAATCCACACAAAGCGATCTGCCACCAAACCGCCTGCAGCAGGTTTCGAACCTGGTATATCTGGATTATGAAACTGCGTTCATATCCATTAGGCCACAGACGCCGACTAAAACAATTTACATCAGTTAAAATTTATAACAATTACACGATATTTCAGTGAAGAATATAATATTAATATAAGTCGTCCACGAGGAAATTGTTAACTATAGCGGTAAAATGTTAACTATGAGGATAGAAGTTACAAACTATATTGTTCCGACATCGTTTATTAAAGACGTTATAAAACAATATTTTTTTCTTTGTGTTAATTATTTTTCCAACCCTCAATTTTCACTTTTCTCATTTCGTCACAAAAAATTGACTTCACCCCTCCATTTTTTTTTTTCATTGTGTGACGTCATATCTGGGTGTTTGCAAAGAACAGAAGGACGTTATTGGTACGACAATATCACCAGTATGGAGCTGATAACGACAATATCACCAGTATGGAGCTGATAACGACAATATCACCACTATATAGAGCTGATAATGACAACCAGTAGAACAAGAAATGAAGAAGGCACTGGCTTTGGATTGGACACAAACTGAGGAAACCTGTTGACAGTATTACCTGGCAATTCTTGTTCTTGGATCCTCGTGTTAAGAGAAGCAGACGTGGACCGAACAACACATGGAGAAGGGAAATGGAGACAGAATTGATAATGATGAGGATGACATGATAAGACCTTGAGCTAATGGCACGTGACAGGAGGACTTTGCATGCGTTTGATAAATGTTTATGCTCTTTAGTTGATTGATTGATTGATTGATTGATTGATTGACTGCTCGAGGGAAATCTGGCTAATTGGAGGAAGGCGAAGTGGGGAAGGGGGGGGGGGGGGGGGGGGGGAAGGGGGGGGGGGGGGGGGGGGGGGAGGGGGAAAGAGAAGAGAGTGAGTTTCCAAAATCTAGATGTAGAATGTACTTACAGTACTACCCCAGCCAGCCAGGTCAAAAATAATTCCTAAGTGGTCTCACGGGATTTACTACCCTTGCTCTGCAGTGATGGTCCAACAATGGCCAAAACCTAGAGTATATAATGACGGTCTTCAAAGGATCTATCTTTGCTCAAAAATGCTCTTGGCAGAGTTATGAATAGTATGATGATGATGCTTCTATCTTGAGGGTGTTTTCATAATATATTTCAGAAATCAAGAACAATTCTGAATTTGACTGAGGCGTTGTTAACTTTGTATCTGCCCGCCAACTTTTAAGAAGAATTATTATGTATTTTAGCTCGTTCAAGCCCCCAACTGATTTAATTTAGTGAAATATTAATTTAATAGCTCTGTTTAAGTGTATTTTAAAATGACTGAAATACGGATGCAGTACACTCAAAATGATTAATTCAACTATAAATGTGCATATATACAGATAACAAATTTAATATTCAATTATATTTAACTCTTTAAGCCCCAAGAGCCAGTATACTGTACTTCCCGCTAGACCCATTTGGCCCAATCAACAGTATACTGGCTTTCGTATCTCTTGATCCTTTCTAGGGCTGTTTTCTAATTTTGACAACTCAAAAACGCTATTTTCTTAAAGTATAGCCATCCATTATGGACTTTGTTATTTATGAATATGAACATTTAAAAAAAATTATTTCCAAACAAAAACAATAAAAACATACTGGTATGGCCATTTTTGTTTGGGCCAAACCCACCTTTTTGCTTGGGACTGAAAGAGTTAACAGTGTAAAAAGTAATAGTTCTTTTAAAAACTCATCACATGTAATGTTATGGCTAGTGACGGAAATTTTATTCTTGGGAACGTTCACTTGGCAGTTTTTAATTGCGTACTTAGCTGTCAGTAGGACATGATTTGGTTTCTGCTTCAGCCGATGTTTGTTTCTTTGTAGTGTGTAGACTGGTTCACTCTCGTCACTAGTCTAGTCTTGCGGCGGTAACAGGTTCCAAGAAGTATCATAGAGTAATTACGATGCTGGTCCAGTGTCTTCAAGACCCGTCTGATAATGGTGTCTAGCTTTGACTGAAAGCCACTTATACAACTCACTTGTTTCACAGATAGTATCACCAATTGGTACCACCGACTAGGATCATGTAATAAGAGAAAAACAAATAGCCTCCTAAATATTGTGTTTCCTGACAAAAAATCAGGTGTGTCCCCCGCCCTTTTTCATTCTACTATCCCATCTGCCTCAGAACTTTACCCTCTCTGAGCATTAATATTAATACCAGTGAGCGGAAAACATTCATTGCATTTATACTGAACATGTTTACATTTACATATACACTGGTTGAAAATGGTAATATAATACGTATGTACATCATTTATGTCATCATCTACTCCCTGTTCCATATGGAACTTGAGACTACCTCTGCTTTTGGCTCTCTATGGGAACCCGCATAAAGCAGTGATCAGCTCTTGCAGGGGTGGTTCATAAGACCATCATTCTATATGCTGAGGTTGTCAGCCTCATTTGACGTGGACATCCACTAGCAATTTTCACATGTTAATAAATGCAAAATATAGAATTAAAAACTGTACAACTTACCCACAAATCTCTTTTGGGAGTACCGAAGACTGGCTCAGAGAAATAGTTAAGGCAACTTGTTTAAGATGCCTCTTACACGTGGTCTGGGAATTACTTTGCAAATAGAATCCCACTATGACTTAGTGTTCAGGCTCCAATGATTCCTGGCTTTCCGTATTAATGAAATTAAGAGTTTTCCTTGGATACCAGTCCACAAGTTACAACACGTTGTCCGGTCCTTTAAAATGGAATTATGATCCCATTCCTTACTCTGGCTTGTCTGGCTGTCTTCTTGACAAGTTGAATTTCACAGTGCCTTCGACCATCGAAAGTAAGGTAGGAACCCGTTACACGCCCATTGAGGCATATTGGGAATATGGTGTTAGGCCCTTATTATCTTGACCGTCGGCACACTAGGGGTGATGTGGTCGGCATCACGCCGGCCGCCTTAACCTTCCCAGAGTTGCTCTGGTACACATTTGGGGCTGGGTCGACCTAGGAGCCGTTTGAGGCCTAACAAATTCCCACCTCATCTGGGGATCGAACCATAGACCACTGCGCTAGGAAGCCAGTGCACTAACCACTATGCTACCGCGGCTCCCTACCATCGAAAGTGCCTGATTATATTGCAACTTTCGGCCCACGCGCATTGTTGTTACAATTTAACAAGGTTGCATTCAAGAGTCTGCCATCAATGGTACCTATACCTTGTAGCGGTATGGCAGCTTGTGTACCCTGACAATCCCCAGAGCTATGCCAGTGGGAGTTTTACTCCTGGTAGGTTCAACCAAGCTGGACTGGTCTGCGTGGGTAGGGATCAGACAAAAGCTGGTACCCTGGTCCTCCAGGTTGGGGGTTTTAGCACAGGGCCGACACCCCTGTCTGTGTAAAAAAATCGCACATGTTACGGAAACAGCAATAAATGAAAAAACTTTGATGCGGGACGGACATCCGGAGTCTCAGGCTCGTATGACTGACAGTGGTGAAAGCTGAAAGGAAGCCACTGGCATGAAAACGGATGCCCAGACCGCAAAACACGAAACCAGAATTGGTTTTTGGAATGTCAGAACAATGAATGAGGCAGGGAAGCTGAGACAGATCACAGCAGAGATGAGGAATTACAAACTACATATTCTGGGAATAAGCGAGAGCATATGGACAGGGATGAGGAGAATAAAAACAGCTACAGGGGAAACAGTACTTTATTCAGGTAGAGAGGATGGTCAGCACAACGAAGGTGTAGCCATTATCCTTAAGAAAGGAATGGAAAGGACTCTACTGGAATGGAAACCCATTAACAACAGACTAATAAGAGCAAGACTGAGAGGGAGATTCACCAACACCACAATTATACAATGCTATGCACCAACAAACGACAGCGATGAAGAGATCAAGGACGAGTTCTATCAACAGGTACAAAAGGAAATGGAAACTGTACCCAGGTACGATCTTATTATAGTAATGGGAGACCTAAATGCGAAAGTTGGAACACACACAATAATTATAACGAAAGAGTAATGGGGAAATGCGGCAGTGGAATAGTAAATGAGAATGGGGAAAAATTAATAAAGCTTCTGCAGTATTAACAAACCTGGTCATTTGGAGGAACACACTTTTTTCACACACAAAGAAGTGCACAAGTTAACATGGGAATCACCAAACGGGACGAGACAAAAACCAGATAGATCACATAATGATCAATGCAGATGAGACATGCACTACAAGGACGTGAAAGTAAGAAGAGGTGCAGATGTGAAAAGTGATCATCACCTAGTAGTAGCAAGACTGAAGGTGAAACTCAGAGCTGCTGTACCAGTTGCAGTCAAACAGAAAAGATATAACATCACAAAACTTAAGGACCCCCTCACCAGAAAAGCTTTCGTGGTCGACGTAAAGAGACGATATCAGATTACCAAAAGCCAGGAAAGAACAAAGACCGACGATGTCGACCAGAAAATTCAACACCATCTCAACAATATACAAAGAAAGCAGCAAGTCATGCTTGGGATTCCAGGAAAGAAAGAGCCAAGACTGGATAACACCAGAAACGCTATCACCATAGCGAAGAGAAAGGAAATGAAAAGAAAGAAAACAGAAGCTAAGTCTCCCAGGTTAAAGGCAATATATAGTGAACAGTACAGTCAGCTGGACAAGGAAGTAAAACGTCAAACCCGTGCTAACAAAAGGACATTTCTGGATGACCTTGCAAGACAGGCAGAAGAGGCAGCACTGAGAAATGAACAAAGCACAGTTTATAAAATAACTAAAGCTATCAGTGGAAAACGAGGTGCAAACAACATAACGTTAGTAAGAGACAAGCAAGGAAATCTCATCACCACAGCACAGGGGCAGGAAACAGATGGGCAGAGCACTTCAGAGAAACACTGAATAAGGAACCACCAGAGACTCAGCTGAATGTTCCTGAGGCTGAAAGTGACTTAGACGTAAATACAGACATTCCACGAAAAGAAGAAATTATCACAGCTATCAAAGGGCTAAAAAATGGAAAAGCGCCTGGTCACGACAATCTAAATGCTGAGCTATTCAAGACAGACCCTGAACTAGCAGCAGAACTATTAGAACCACTATTTGCACAAGTCTGGGAAACTGAGACAACACCAACAGAGTGGAGTAAAGGAATAATTGTCAAATTGCCCAAGAAGGGCGACCTTGCAGACTGCAACAACTGGAGAGGAATTACCCTCCTCTCAGTTCCCAGCAAAATACTAGGCAGGATAATCATCCAGAGAATTTCAAAAGCAGTTGACCATAAACTGAGGAAAGAACAAGCGGGCTTCAGAAAGAACAGAAGATGTGCAGATCATATATTTGCCCTCAGGAACATTATAGAGCAGTGCTCAGAATGGCAGAGACAGCTGTACATTAACTTTGTTGATTTTGAAAAGGCTTTCGACAGCATACACAGGGACAGCCTATGGAAAATTCTGGGGCTTATGGAATTCCCAGCCGCATTGTTTCCATTATAAAAAGCCTCTATTCTAACTTTACGTGCAGTGTTGGATCGAGTAATGTAACTTTTGAAGTGAAAACAGGAGTACGACAGGGATGCCCCTTATCAACAACATTATATTTGACAGTCATAGATTGGGTGATGCGCCAGACAACAGAGGGCAGTCCAAGAGGAATTAGATGGACAACGTTTTTTACGCTGGAAGATTTGGAATATGCAGATGACATTGCACTACTCGCGCATTCACATCAACACATTCAAGACAAAACCGATAGACTGAATAAGTATGGCCAGCAGGTTGGCCTGAACATCAATTTGAAGAAGACAGAGGTCATGACACTAAATGTGGGCGATCCTGAGCCAATAACAGTAAGGAACCAGAAGTTAGAACAGACAGACACATTTACTTACCTAGGAAGCATAGTAACACCTGACGGCGGAACAAGCAAGGACATTAACAACAGAATGAATAAAGCGAGAACAGCCTTTGCTGTTCTCAAAAACATTTGGAAGTCTTCCCAGTACAGCACAAACACCAAATTAAGACTGTATGAGAGCTGTGTACTTTTTGTGCTTCTCTATGGTGCTGAATGTTGGAGAGTAACAGAGAAGGAAATGTCGAAACTGTCCTCCTTCCACACAATCTGCCTAAGGAAAATTCTCCGAATCTTTTGGCCAAACACCATCAGCAACCGAGAACTACTTATTCGGAGTAACCAGGAGGATATGCACACCATCATAGCTGGCAGACGCTGGAGTTGGGTTGGCCACGTCCTCAGAAGGGACCCTGATACCATCACAAGAACAGCTATGCTATGGACCCCCGAGGGAAAGCGAAAGAGAGGCCGACGAAAAACAACTTGGCGGAGAACTGTGGAAGCTGAGATGCAGAGAATGGGCCACAGTTGGGGCACTGTACGAAGGATGGCCGCCGACCGAGCAAAGTGGAATCAATTGGTTGCTGCCCTACAAGACGCCACCAGGCGTGATGGCCGCTGACTGCTTTGACGGTTGGTGGTTATGGATCGAAGAGGAAGAAGCATTCAAGAGTGTTGTAATTTTACATTTCGAATGCCAGCCAATAGCATTCAACCATGCAAGTTATGATGGGGTTATCCCAACAACTTCCTCATGGAAAAATTCTGCGTGACACATAAGATGTGAATTTCAAAAGTCTCTTTTCATATAAGGTAGTGTGATTTCCGTCTAGTATTAACATCTTTACAAGTTCACTCTTCAAATGTCTCGCCAAATTGATATTATCTGTAATATCATCATAGGTAACTTCGAGGGAAGTCACTTACCAGATACTTCTAGTCGCTTGTATGCACACTGACGCGACACTCTTCGATTGGCCTGTCTAGGTGGAAGTGGTTTCATGACAGTAAACAAACAATTCACTCCTGAAGTCAATCTGGTGCAATAACTTAAGCGGTTACAATTAATCCTTAAGGATGTTCAATGACGTCTTGACCTGACACGAATCGAAGTGTGCAAATGTAAACAGTGACTGTAGCACAGATTTCTGTGCTCTGAAAATGAGAAATAAATAGATAATGCTGAGAGAGAGAGAGAGAGAGAGAGAGAGAGAGAGAGAGTATGCAAAAGAGAACGATCAATTATGTGACATGTGCATCACAGTGGTTCAGTACGTTTTATTCCAGGTCACTGATTTTCGCGACCATGAATCTGTCATGTGAAAATACTGATGTAATCGTCCTTGACATTTTAAATAGAATTCATGCATATATTGACCAGATATCAAAAATCGTGCATTTTTAAACAATTCCGGCACTCCCCACCCATCAAGCTAGGTTGACCGATTTTTGAATTGTCAGTTGCCTGTAAATTTAAGGTTTTCACGATTTTTCACTGAAAACTCGATTGCGCAACAAAACAAATGAGTCGAGAATTTTATGTACTCATAGGCGAAATCATCACATGATTTAACAAATTATTTTTGTGACAGATGTAAGTAATTCATGCGTCACATCTAAACTTAAAAATAGATGTGCTCTTTATGTAATTACAACCTGATGTATTGAAAATAAACACATAGTGCAGTAGTTTTAGGGATCATTTCGGTAATTTTCTTGTTATCAAATTCCCTAAAAAAATTTAAAAGGACAACAAATATTTTTATGTACAAATATAGTTTTGCCATGGTGCCCCTCCATTCAAGGTATTTCCATATTAATTATGTACTTCTTTTATTTCCAGTTCACTTCTCCGTGTGTTGTTTCGGTATCTCTCATCTCTCTTACCCTGGATCTATATCCATTTCTTTCTTCCACTTGTAGTTATACTGGCTGTCGATGATGGTATTGGCCTCTCGAAACGAAATGCGTAGCTAGATTGCTCCATTTTACCATCACTTCTACACATAGTATCAGCTCTCTTTTTCCCCACTGATTTCACAGTTGGAGACATATATGTAAACTAAGTTTACAAGCACACCACATAATGTCTTGTGAGCTACTTAGTATATACAGCAATCCCTCACTTGGCGCTGTTAATTTGTTGTTGGCAAATTGAGCGCTAACTGAAAGAAAAAAATGCTAAACGAAAATTGATTTCACATAATAATTAATATAAAGCAAAACGAATTCGTTAACGAGGTCCAGAAAGCTGCGAAATTAAGTAAAAAATTATGAAAAAAACAAAAGAAACACTAAACAGTTAACACAATGTATTAGCAACATATAATTATTAGACATTTTGAGCACAATGAAATATTATGAATGTACTGTACTTACAAAAGTATTTTAAAATATTATAGGATTATAATCGCTGCAAGGTCCGTCGCGTGTGGCTACAGTTGACGCGGCAGAACTGTGCTCTTCATGAGACGAACGGTTTGCAGAAGATGTGTTAGGTGTTGAAAAAGCCGGTAAGCGATTTGCACGGATGAGCGAAACTGATACTCTGAGTAATTATGAATGCAGGAATTTTGAGACCGTTTAGTGCGAAGTCAGTAGGTACAGGTAAGGTGACTTTGGGAATACAATTTATACACTTTTAATGGAATGGAATGAGAGAAGAAAGAACGAAAAAAAATAAAACTATGTAACGTGGTTACAATGACATCTTAGAAAATAAAACAGAGAGAGAGAGAGAGAGAGAGAGAGAGAGAGAGAGAGAGAGAACGAACGAACTTTATTTTCAAAGGGTTTAGAATTGGGCACGCAGGCCCGTCTAACATTCTGCCCTTCCTTTCTCTCGTCTTCCATACTGAATCCATTAATTCTCACGTGTATCTTAAATATTACTTAAAATAAGAAAATAAGAAAATAACATACAATAAAATAAAATCCAAACATTGTAGCAGTACAATAATAGTTACACAGATTTACAGTACCTTTTCATATTAATACTAAACAGGACAAAATTATCTTTAATACCTACATATGATGTTATGTAATTATTTAAGAACATAACTAAATGAGGGTGGCATATAATCTGCACTAACGATGTATTTGAAAAGTCTGTGATTGAATGAATATGGACTAAGCGTGTTTTTTTAGGCCGTGTGGAAGATTATTCCACAGATGAGCAGCAGAAAAGGCTAAACTTTTCTTGAATAAGTCGAGCCTAGGCTTGGGCATGTGTAATGTATTTAAGCGTTGACTGGTCTTCCGCTGTATTTTAAAATAGACCACAAATACTTTGGAGAATTCTGTGATAAGATTTTGTGAATAAATTTGGCTTTGTTGAAGAGAAAGCGCCTTCTTAGTGGTAACATGTTAAGATATGTATGTGGGTCTACACACTGTGTGATGTTTTTGTCTGAAACTAGGCGCACCGCACGTTTTTGTAATGAATAGAGTCTTTTAGTGTTGGGCATGGAGCAGCCATCCCAAATTGTGGAACAATAGTCTAGATGTATTTGTATTTGGGATGTATAGAACATTTTTTGAGTCTCCTCATCTAGGAAATGTTTGATTTTAGCTAACTGGTAAACTTTTTGTGCCGTTTGTTTGGTTAGTGCTTGTACATGCGAATTCCAACTTAAATGTTGGTCAATTATGAGTCCTTCATACACATATCTTGGCAGTAATATAGACAAAGTTGGAGGGACAGACAGCGATATCAAAATAAGAATACAAAAGGCAAGAGGAGCTTTCATTGCATTGGGAAATATATGGAGATCAAGAGAAATCGGATCCAACACGAAAATAAGAATCTTCAACTCAAATGTGAAGTCAGTCCTATTGTATGGCTCGGAGACATGGAGAACAACAAAGACAACAACCAAAAAGCTACAGACTTTCATAAATGGGTGCTTGCGTAGAATAGAGGGATTAAAATGGTATGACAAGGTTACCATCGTGGAACTGATGACAAGAACTAGACAAGTGCCAGTGGAACAAGAGATGAGAAGAAGACGATGGCGATGGATAGGACACACACTGAGGAAACCTGTTGATAGCATTACAAGGCAGTCCTTGTTCTGGAACCCCCAGGGCAAGAGAGGCAGAGGAAGACCAAGAAGTACATGGAGAAGAGAGTTGGAAACAGAGGTGAAAATGATGAGGAGAACATGGAAAGAACTTGAGATGATGGCACGGGACAGGAGGACTTGGCATGTGTTTGTTGAAGGCCTATGCTCCTTTGGGAGTGGAGGGTTATGAATGAATGAATGAATTATGAGTCCTAGTGTTTTATTTTCATGTACATTTTCAATTAAAGAGGTTCCAATGTAGAGCTGAAGTGTTGTTTTCAGTGAGTTTTGTAATTTTTGTCTAGTTGATATTATCATACATTTTGTTTTAATGATATTTATTTGCATGCAGTTTTCATTCCTCCACTTAATAAGATTGTCTGTGTTGCTTTGTAATAATATTTCTAGCGAGTTGCAACTTTTATCACTGGTATAAATGGTACAGTCATCGGCAAATAGGTCGCAGGATGAGTGCTTAATGTGTAGTGGAAGGTCATTTATGTAAATGGAAAAAATTAGAGGGCCGAGAATAGAACCCTGAGGAATGTAGTGGTGTTGATGGTATTGTATGATGGTGATATTACTAATTGTAATTGTATGAGGCCAGCTGTGAAGGCTCCTGAGATAAAATGTAGTTGAGAATTGTCAGAAGGCCTTTCTTGCTACCACTACGACCTCACACTTAATTTTTTTTTATGAATGTGGCTACGTAAAGTGTCTAGGGTTATGATATGTATTGTGGTGTAATAGGTTATAGATATACCCACAGATATTTAACAAGTCTAATAATATTAATAAAGGTTAAAATACACTGAACTAACTCACGTGTGTAAACTTTTTGATAAAATTATATTACATTTATTTTGTTCTGGATCAATTTTTTTTTTGGTTGACCAGAACTTAAAAGGATTTAGAGATTATGAAAAGAAATGCATGGAATATTATATCATAAATGCAATAGTGTACATATACATGTACTATACTAGTTAGTTTTATTAAAATGTTCTAGTAGCCATCTACTTGGGAGGATATTTGATATTTGTGCTGTTGGGGTGGCCTCATCACACCTGTCTATATTGACTACACAGTGTCCAGAAAATGGTGGGAATTTTTATGAGGGTATTAGTAACTGAACGGGGTTGGTGAATGTCCAGCAGACCAGAGGCTCACTCATCTCTTAGTTGTAGCTCTGGTGCTGAAATCAGGTGGTCCCACCTCTCCGTGCTGGCGGGCAATAATGGTGGTCTCTGTCACAAGTGCTGCACAGATACACTCGAGTAAGTCACCAACTGAACAGATACTGCTTTGTTGACAATAGAAACTCACAGCTCTGCAATCAAAGTATGGGCCAGGTGTCAAAATCTATTCTCTACCCACGTCTGGACACAACACTGACACAACAACCACATCATACAGACAGGTCAGATCTCTCTGACCAAACAGCACATTTACCATGGTGGTTTTACATCAGCTAGATCCTCCCAGACTATAGATTCTGAAAAATATTTTTTTTAGTTTCCTTCCCTACAAGTGGATAGGTAATATGGTTCATTATTCTCAACACTTGATCTGTCTTGCCTAACTCTTGCTGGAGTTTATGTACATTGGTGGTCCCTAGACCCTGACTAGGGCGGGGGGTCTAGAGCAATTCCTACTTGTTTGTAAGGCTAGATTTCGATATGGCAGTATCAAATCACTCAAACATGAAACAATATTCAAAATATATAAAGAAATAATTTCAATCTTACCAGATTATGAATAAATAACACAGAATTGCTAGCAAAACTCAGCTGAGCTGCTGGCTATAGTATGGCGTCCCTAAATTTATTACACTTTCTTTCATATGGAAATCACCACACTTTAAAATCTGTGTCTATCACTGAACAACTATTGAAGAATGGCCCCACTTTCGCGTCTGAGCGCTAATGATATGATTGTCTGTGGCCAATCACTGCTTAGTTTTATTTTAGATTCAAATTTCCTACCATAAAGTCATTTCAGTCATGCTTCAGTCAAGTATGGATGGTTATCTGTTAGTCTGTCCGTCTCTACTTGTGTTTCTACAAAAATGTTCTTGATTTTTGAACCAACCTTTCTCTCCCCTCCAAAATTTTGTCGTTAAAAGTTATATTTAGACACAGCTACCACCCAAAACCCCCTCCTCCATATTAAGTAAATTTGGACACCTGCGTTCGAGGTCGTGTGTTTTGTGCAAAATAGCGACACTTTTTATTCCATACAGTCATGTCGCTGATGTGAACAACACTGTCTTTTGTCATTATCTTCAATATTATCTATCCGTCTGTAAAATTAAGAACATATTAGTTCACTGCTCAGAATAGGCCATCCGGCCAGCTAATTTTTATATTCCTAACATTAATATTAAGAAAAAAGTACTTTTTAATTTTTGTAATATTCCTAACATCTGTGTTTAGCCGCTGAATTCAAATCAAGGGCTTGGTATCGCGCAAAAGCGTCCAATAAATGACTGTGGCGTAACATATCCATGGTCCCTTCTGTCGAGTTGCTTACTTTTTATGTCAACTTGGGAAACGTGACTTTTCTCCGTTTCCCCCCCAATTGCGTCTCCTTAGCCTTTCCAGTCATATTTTTCCTTTTTGATCCTCCGTTCCCCTCCTGTCTAGCAAGTCAATTTTTATGGAGGGTGATGACCCGCGGTCTGGGCGATCATGTACATCAGCAGCCTACGCATTATGTTTTTATCCTTAAATGTTATGTTTGGAGATATTTTACCGTTGTATCTCTGTCAATTTCACTACACATCTCCCCACTTGAAAACATGCCTAAGGCAAGTTCCAAAACCAGCGATACACATAGGTAAAATTACTCCTCACGTCTGCCACTACTCTAATTTTGATCACAGGGGTGCCGACTGAGGAAATCTGCACCGACATTCAATTTGCCTGGGATATATTGGATACTAAACTGATAAGGTTGAAGCAACAAAGACCACCTCAGCAATCTTGCGTTTTCATGCTTAGCCTGAGACAAGAACACGAGAGGCTGATGGTCCGTCTCCACCACAAAAGTCCTACCATACAGATAGATTTGAAACTTCTTTATTGCCCAGATTAATGCTAAACATTCTTTTTCGCTTGTGGAGTATCCTTGTTCCGCCTTATTCAATTTGCGGCTTGCATAAGCGACTGGTTTCAGTTCCCCATCAGGTGAAGATGATCTTTGCAACAAAGCCCCTCCGAGTCCTACATTACTTGCATCGGTTCTTAAGACAAAGTCCTGTGTCAAATCAGGCAGTTTGAGAATAGGCTTGCTAGTGAGTTTTTCCTTTAACTCTTGGAACGCTAGTTCACATTGTGCAGTCCAAATAATTTTATCTGGAAGTCCCTTGCGAGTCAGATCAGTCAGAGGAGCACAAATAGCGTTAAAATTCTTGATGTATTTCTGATAAAATCCGCATAACGACACAAATGATCGCACGTCCTTTTTTGTTTGCGGCCTAGGTGCTCTCTGCAGTTTTTCCAAATTCTTAGGATCAGGGGTCATATTACCCTGATATACAGTGTGCCCCAAGAATTCCAACTCCTTGCATCCAATACAACATTTTGTTGGCCTAGCAGTTAAGTTCGCCTCCCGAAGTCTATCAAACAACATCTCCAGAGCTTCAATGTGTTCTTCAAATGTCTCTGTGGCGACGAGAATATCATCCATGAAATTTGTAATACATGGGTTATTCAGGGGATCCAACAATTTTCGCATCATCCTTGAAAACACACTCGGAGCATTTTTCAGTCCGAATGGTAGCATATTGAATTCATAATGTCCATCCGAAGTGCTAAAAGCCAAATAAGGTCTCACTTCAGGCTTCACTGGGATCTGGTAATAGCCTTTACTAAGATCCACCTTTGAAAAGTATTTGGCCTTGTTCAGTCTGGCAAATAACTGTTTTGTGTCTGGTAATGGATCCACTTGTCCTTCTGTGACAGCATTCAGTTTCCTGTAATCTATGCACAGTCTGTGTTCCCCAGACGGTTTTCTCAACAAAACGACACTAGAACTAAAAGATGATTCACTGTGCGAAATAATCCCCTCCTTCAACAAATACTCTATTTCTTCCTTCAATGCCTTCTCCTTCGCGAACGGAATAGAATAGGCTCTCATACAGATTGGGTTTGAGTCTACCAGTTTCATGTCATACTGTAGCAAATTTGTATGGCCTGGTTTATCTGTTAATACATCTGTATGTTCCTCCAGAACTTGTTGAACTCTCTCCCTCTGGTTTTTAGTCAGGTGCTTACTGACTTTTACCTGTGCTGCGGTTTCACAAGGATGTAATGGGTATTCATGTGAGGTGAGTGGTTCTTTTTGCATCTGGGTTGCAATAGCCAAGGTCAATAAGGGGGTGCTTTCCTGGAGTGGTCTGTCCAGATACTTCTTTAACAGGTTTACATGATAAACTTTTTCCTTCCCCTTTTTGTCAATTTTATAGTTTGTTCTAGACACCTTCTCTAGAACCGTATATGGACCTTGCCAACCAATTTGTAATTTATTCTGCTTCTACTACCCGGAAGCAGCACCTTCTCTCCGACTGCCAGTTCCCTGTCCTTTGCCTTCCTATTAAAATATGCTGCATGTTTCTTCCTGGCTTGCTTCAAATTATCATTTGCCAGTTTCCATCCAGCTTTCAAACGAGTGGTCAGTTCGTTCACATATTGATACGATGAGGTAACAGTCTCTTCCGCCTTCTCATCTGTCCAGGTCCTTAATAAAGCTTCTAAAGGACCTTTTATTGGCCTCCCAAATAGCAGAGTTGCGGGAGCCATCCCGGTTGAACTATGTGGTACCTCCCGGTACGCAAACAATGCGGCGGGCAGGAATTGATCCCACAGATCCGGTTTTTCGTGTGCCAGCTTTCTCAGGATAGAAATGAGAGTCCCATTGAACCTCTCTACCTGGCCGTTCCCTTGTGGATGGTACGGACTACAATGAAAGTGTCTGGCTTGAAATAGCTTAAAAACTTCTTCCGTTAGTTTCCCCTTGAACTGAGAACCATTATCCGTCAAGATTTGATGCGGGAATCCTAATCGGGTAAATATTGTAAGTAGTGCCTCTGCTACATGTTTTGAATCAATTGATGGCAGGGCTACCGCCTCTCCCCACATAGAACAAGTGTCCACCAGAGTAAGGATGTAACTGTTCCTCCTCTTGGTCCGAGTGAGAGGTCCTACAATATCCACTGCAACCCTCTCAAAAGGTGTTCCCACTATGGGCATTTCCCCTAGAGTTGCAGGAGCAGTCCAGTGCTTTGGAGCTACCCTTTGACATTCTGGGCAGGATTTGACATATCTTTTTATATCCTCCGTTATCCCTGGCCAGAAGTAATGACAAGCTATACGCTGTCCTGTGGCGCTGATCCCCATGTGACCACTGAAGGGAATCGCATGCCCGAGTTCCATCACTTTATCTCTATATGAAGTGGGGAAGAACCAGCTGGTTGTGACCATTTGTTCCAGTTCCGGCCTTCCTGTATAAGAGTTTGTTCTTCATGAAATATTCCCCCTTGCTCGGAGGTGTGTGGCATTTGGGCAATTTTTTAAAACAGGGCTTGAGTGTCCTATCCTCAGCCTGCGCCTTCCTCATCTCCTCTGGATGAGCATTTATAGGTTCACCTTCTTCCTCCTTCTTCTGTGACCTGGTCTGCACTGTCGCCATGATCACAGGTTTCTCGGGATTCCCCAAGAAGACGTATCTACACCCCAATATCAGAGGGTAGATTGGTTCATCTATCACTGCTGCTCTGATTTCTCCTTCCACATAGCGAGTTTTCACCGTTATCCTTGCGATGGGAAGTGTCATGAGTGGTATGTCCTTAGTCGCCCCTTGTATTTCCACTGTTTCTGTGGTATACTGACTTGGGTCCACTAGGCTAGACTTCACAACTGAATCATAATCCAAACCTGTATCATAAAGGCACCTTATGGTGACCCATTACAAATAACATCCTCACAAACTGGGGGGTGATAAGGTTCCTGTTGTCCATTAGGATTACCCTTTAATCTTCGCGTCCCCGACTTCATTGCAGCAATGTTTGAAGGTTTCCTTCTACAAAATTCGGTGTTATGGTTATCCTTCTTGCACCATTTACACCATCTTTTTCCTTGGTTCAACGGTTTTCTTTCATTGAACTTTTGGTCATTGAACTGTGAGTTTCTGTCGCGATAGTCATTTCTTGGCCGCTCAAAGTTTGTCCTACCTTTATTTCCCTGCTCTCTATTATCAAATTTATTAAATTGCTGTGGAGCTTTAAAATTGTCTATGTGCTTCTTCTTAGCACCACTTACCTCTGCCTGGGCTGCCTGATACCTCTCAGCAACATTTAAAATTTCCCCCAACTTCTCTGCACCTTGTTCCATGAGGAATTTTCTCATGTCTGGAGCCATGGACTCTCTCAATTGCTCAATCATGATCATTTCTTTAAGATCTTGGGTCTTCCCCAGAGCCGTCCATTTCTCCAAATAGGTTTCTAGTCTAGCAGAGAATTGGTGGTATGTCTCCCCAGACAACAGTTTGGCATTTCTAAATTTCTTACGATAAAATTCACCATTCTTCTCGTATCTTAATAACAAAGCCTGCTTTAACATGTCATAATTGTCTTGGTCTTCCCTGTTCATTTTAGCAAATACTTCATAAGAAGTACCTCTCAATCCTTGTGATAGCTTTAAGCTCCACCTCTCTCTCTCTAACCCATATGTAGTAGCTAATAACTCAAAACGTCCTAGGTACCCCTCTATGTCATCGTCTTTTTCAACAAAATGGTCTAAATGAAACCCCCATAGCTGAGTTTGAGGCTCCCAGACTAGGCGTAGCATCTGAGGCAAAAGGGCTGGCACCATTTTCAGGAGCCTGGCCTTGTAATTCCAGCTCCCTTAGTCGTAATTCGTGCTCCCTCTGCAACCTTCTATCTTCTGCCTCCCTTTCGGCCTTTTTATCTTCTGCCTCTTTGTCAGCCTCAATCTGCAACCTCTTAGTCTCAGCCTCTAACTTCTTCTCTTCAACCAACCTGTCAGACTCCAATTTTCTTTCAGCCTCTTTTTCTAATCTCCTTTCTTCCCGTTCAATATATTTATCACATTCAGCCGTTACGTATTGAATTAAAATTTGACCATCCATTCCCATCTCCTTCGCGGTGAGCACAGCAGCTGATCTAAATTTTGCCAGCTCCGCCATACTTTTTAGACAATATAATAATATACAAGCTAAATCTCTAACCAGTAAATACACTAAGTACTTCTTATGACTATAGTCTAACTAATTCTAACTAACCAGTTAACTAATTAATTATTACTGGCTGTGAAGATTCACCAACTTTTATCTGCAGGGACACTTTTAATGTTAAAGGGAATTTTACAATTTATTTCCCTACTTTTATTTCTCCCACCAGGAGATCCTAATATTACTGTTGGGCTAATTATCCCTGGACAAGACCCCAATTTATGTAGTGGTGTTGATGGTATTGTATGATGGTGATATTACTAATTGTAATTGTATGAGGCCAGCTGTGAAGGCTCCTGAGATAAAATGTAGTTGAGAATTGTCAGAAGGCCTTTCTTGCTACCACTACGACCTCACACTTAATTTTTTTTTTATGAATGTGGCTACGTAAAGTGTCTAGGGTTATGATATGTATTGTGGTGTAATAGGTTATAGATATACCCACAGATATTTAACAAGTCTAATAATATTAATAAAGGTTAAAATACACTGAACTAACTCACGTGTGTAAACTTTTTGATAAAATTATATTACATTTATTTTGTTCTGGATCAATTTTTTAGGTTGACCAGAACTTAAAAGGATTTAGAGATTATGAAAAGAAATGCATGGAATATTATATCATAAATGCAATAGTGTACATATACATGTACTATACTAGTTAGTTTTATTAAAATGTTCTAGTAGCCATCTACTTGGGAGGATATTTGATATTTGTGCTGTTGGGGTGGCCTCATCACACCTGTCTATATTGACTACACAGTGTCCAGAAAATGGTGGGAATTTTTATGAGGGTATTAGTAACTGAACGGGGTTGGTGAATGTCCAGCAGACCAGAGGCTCACTCATCTCTTAGTTGTAGCTCTGGTGCTGAAATCAGGTGGTCCCACCTCTCCGTGCTGGCGGGCAATAATGGTGGTCTCTGTCACAAGTGCTGCACAGATACACTCGAGTAAGTCACCAACTGAACAGATACTGCTTTGTTGACAATAGAAACTCACAGCTCTGCAATCAAAGTATGGGTCATGTGTCAAAATCTATTCTCTACCCACGTCTGGACACAACACTGACACAACAACCACATCATACAGACAGGTCAGATCTCTCTGACCAAACAGCACATTTACCATGGTGGTTTTACATCAGCTAGATCCTCCCAGACTATAGATTCTGAAAAATATTTTTTTTAGTTTCCTTCCCTACAAGTGGATAGGTAATATGGTTCATTATTCTCAACACTTGATCTGTCTTGCCTAACTCTTGCTGGAGTTTATGTACATTGGTGGTCCCTAGACCCTGACTAGGGCGGGGGGTCTAGAGCAATTCCTACTTGTTTGTAAGGCTAGATTTCGATATGGCAGTATCAAATCACTCAAACATGAAACAATATTCAAAATATATAAAGAAATAATTTCAATCTTACCAGATTATGAATAAATAACACAGAATTGCTAGCAAAACTCAGCTGAGCTGCTGGCTATAGTATGGCGTCCCTAAATTTATTACACTTTCTTTCATATGGAAATCACCACACTTTAAAATCTGTGTCTATCACTGAACAACTATTGAAGAATGGCCCCACTTTCGCGTCTGAGCGCTAATGATATGATTGTCTGTGGCCAATCACTGCTTAGTTTTATTTTAGATTCAAATTTCCTACCATAAAGTCATTTCAGTCATGCTTCAGTCAAGTATGGATGGTTATCTGTTAGTCTGTCCGTCTCTACTTGTGTTTCTACAAAAATGTTCTTGATTTTTGAACCAACCTTTCTCTCCCCTCCAAAATTTTGTCGTTAAAAGTTATATTTAGACACAGCTACCACCCAAAACCCCCTCCTCCATATTAAGTAAATTTGGACACCTGCGTTCGAGGTCGTGTGTTTTGTGCAAAATAGCGACACTTTTTATTCCATACAGTCATGTCGCTGATGTGAACAACACTGTCTTTTGTCATTATCTTCAATATTATCTATCCGTCTGTAAAATTAAGAACATATTCGTTCACTGCTCAGAATAGGCCATCCGGCCAGCTAATTTTTATATTCCTAACATTAATATTAAGAAAAAAGTACTTTTTAATTTTTGTAATATTCCTAACATCTGTGTTTAGCCGCTGAATTCAAATCAAGGGCTTGGTATCGCGCAAAAGCGTCCAATAAATGACTGTGGCGTAACATATCCATGGTCCCTTCTGTCGAGTTGCTTACTTTTTATGTCAACTTGGGAAACGTGACTTTTCTCCGTTTCCCCCCCAATTGCGTCTCCTTAGCCTTTCCAGTCATATTTTTCCTTTTTGATCCTCCGTTCCCCTCCTGTCTAGCAAGTCAATTTTTATGGAGGGTGATGACCCGCGGTCTGGGCGATCATGTACATCAGCAGCCTACGCATTATGTTTTTATCCTTAAATGTTATGTTTGGAGATATTTTACCGTTGTATCTCTGTCAATTTCACTACAAGGAACACCGGTGTCAATAATAGTTGGGCTTGACAAGAAGTTATTGTACCACACTACTTGCTGTCGGTCGGACAGGAATGATTTAAGTAATGTCACTAGTTTAAAGTTAACTTTCATTGTTTGTAATTTCCTTATTAAAACAGCGTGATCTAACATATCAAATGCTTTCCTAAAGTCTACAAAGATTGCTCCACATATGTTATCGTTATTGATGTTTAGGTGCAAGTTGTCTATCATCTTAGTTAGAGCTGTGTGACATGAATGCTTTTGTCGAAACCCTGACTGACTGTCAATTAGCAAGTCATTGCTAACTAGGTACTGTAGTGTTGTTTTATGTATGTGTTTTTCTTGTGGTTTAGATAGCGATGATAAAAGAGAAATTGGTTTATAGTTACCAAGGTTACTGTTATCTGACGAACCAGGTTTGAAGAGAGGATATAATTTGGCGATCTTAAAGGCCGAGGAAAAATAACTTTTGGCGATACATTGATTATATATATATAAGTTAGTGAATCACTAATAGCTGGTGCGGAGTAACGCAGTATTCGATTACTAATTTCGTCAAGCCCTGATGAGCTATTATTATCTTTAAGGCCAATAAGATAGTTAAACACTTCATTAACTGTCATAAAAGGAATGTCGGGTGGAACTGAGTTTGTACATTTCTTCTCACAGAATGCTGAAAGTTGGTCTAAGTCACTAGGGGAATCTGGTATTGTGGATTTCAAACTGCTTATTTCGGCTTGAAAGTGATTGCCGAAGTCTGTACAAGTAAATGAAGTGTTGGAAGATAATGAGTCTGGTGCATTACATTTTTTCGCTAAGGTGTTAATTGCCTTCCATATCTCCTTACTATTTGATTTGTTCTGAACCATATTTCTAAAATGATTTTTCTTTTCTTTACGAATTAAATATTGAACTTTGTTCCTGTATACCCGGTAAGTGTTGAGGTCCTTTTTTTTGTGCTCTTGATCTCTCTGCCTCATAGCCTCCAACACTTCCTGCGTGATCTACGGATATTTTAATTGTCGTTTGACGCGAATTTCCTTAGCTGGTACGTGCGTGTCAAAAACATTAAGAACAAGGGGCGACTATATCCTGCATCAAATATAAAGTGATGCAGAAAAATAAATTGGTTTGGTCATCTCGTGAGAATGAAGCCCGAACAATTACCACTACGCACCAACAACAGAAGAGAATCTGGTTTCAGGAGAAGACAAACAGGCATATGGATAGGTCAGAGATCCAACAATAACACTGACTCATATCAGCCTATGCGACACGCTTGGCTTAATTTCGGTTATTTTCATCCACCTTTATGTAATGTTGTGTTGGTGGTTTTGTATGTTATATGTACTAGCTGTTGCTATTGTTGCATCCAAGGGCTACTGTGTTCACTGGCGGATCTACATAGTGGGTGCCCTTAAGCTTGAACTATTGGAGGGCCCCTTTGATTACAAAAAAAGCGTTGAGCGATGGGAAAGAAACGCATTACAATCGAGAAAACTGGACTTGAGGACCATAAAGCTCGAGCTACATCAGCCTCAAATGAGATCCGCCTCTGACTGTGTTAATGTATTGGTGCGCTTGTGCTGGTGTATTTGCGCACTCATGTGTTTGTATTGTGTGTTTCACTCATGTATTAGTGAGTGGTGTACTTGTGTTTTGGTGTGTGTGCACTTGCATACTGTTTATACCACTCCTGAAATGGTGTGTGGTGTGCTCATTGATTCCTTTGCAGCGCACTCGTGTTTGTAATTGTCATGCACTGAGTGATTAGTATGTAGTCAATTGTTTATTGGTGTGCGGTAGACTCGTGTATTGTTTGTGGCGCTTACAGGTATTGGTATTTAGTGCACGTACATATTGGTATGCGGTAAGGTCTTATATCAGTGTGTGGTGCACTCACATGCTCATGTTTTTATGCATCCAATTGTTTAACAGATTCAAATGTATTTGTTTTTATCCAATCATGAGTTGGTACATTGGTGCATTTATGTATTATTATGTCCGTTTTCATATGCTGTTTTTCTGCAGCACTCATGCCTTGGTGTCTTCTTCTTCTTTGATCCTTAGCCGCCGACCGTCAAAGCAGTCAGTGGCCATCACGCCTGGTGGCGTCTTGTAGGGCAACAACAAATTGGTTCCACTTTGCTCGGTCGGCGGCCATCCTTCGTACAGTGCCCCAACTCTGGTTCATTCTTTGCATCTCAGCCTCCACAGTCCTCCGCCAGGTTGTTTTTGGTCGGCCTCTCTTTCGTTTTCCTTCAGGGATCCAAAGCACAGCTGTTCTTGTGATGGTATAGGGTTCTCTTCTGAGGACATGGCCAACCCAGCTCCAGCGCCTTGGTGTGGTGTGCACTTATTTATGTTCGTATCTTAGTGCTTTCATGTATTGATGAATTCATGTAGTATACGCCCCTGTATTAGTTTGTTGTACTATCATATTTTGTATACTCATATTAGTGTATTGATGTTTTCATGTAGTATAATAATAATAATAATAATAAATTCTTTAAGCACCAAACACGGCGCATAAGGCAGAAACCAGTGCTCTCCATGTTGTTCGTTGTGATGCCACTCCTCTTAGCTCTTGCACATTATTTAGGCCCAACGTTCTTCCTTCTCTTATTATTGTTCTTCTAAGTGTTTCTTTTGGTCTTCCTTTTTTCCTCTTACCCTCAGGAACCCAAATGAGCGCCTGTAGTGGTATTCTGTTGTTTTGCATTCGTAGGACATGATCGATAAATGACCATCGTCTTTTCCTTATATAGTCGGAGACATATTTCTGCTTAGAGTCTTCTCTTATTTGTCGATTAGTCTTGAATTCTTTCCAACTGATGTTCATGATTTTTCTAAGACATTTGTTCTCGAATGTATTCAGCTTGTTCTCCAATGATTTTGTTATTTTCCAACTTTCACAGCCGTATGTTAACACTCAGATAACATTCGAATTAAACAGACGAAGCTTGGTATGTATATTCAGTGATCGTAATTTCCAAATGTTAGATAATCTTTTGAAGGCGCTAGCTGCCAAAGCAATTCTAGTATGAATTTCTCTTGTTGTGTCACCATCCTGAGTCATTTTACTGCCTAAATAATTGAAACTTTCAACTTTCTGTAGTTTTTCCCCGTTCAGGATGATATCGAAGGTCTCGTTAGAAAAGTTCATAGCTTTAGTTTTAGAGGCATTTATTTGGAGACCTATTTTAACCGAGAGATGACACACATTATTTACTGCTTCTTGTGCCTGTCTGGGTGTTGGACTTATATACGCCCCTGTATTAGTTTGTTGTACTATTATATGTTGTGTACTCATGTACTGGTGTATTGTTGTATTAATGTAGTATGTGCCCCTATATTAGTTCGTTCTACTATCATATGTTGTGTACTCATGTATTTGTGTTTTGTTATGTTCATTTGTATGCGCCCCTGTATTAGTTTGTTGTACTATCATATGTTGTGTACTCATATATTGGTGTATTGTTGTATGCATGTAGTATGCGCCCCTGTATTAGATTGTTGTACTATCCTATGGTGTGTACTCATATATTTGTGTTTTGTTATGTTCATGTAGTATGCGCACCTATATTAGTTTGTTGTACTATCATATGTTGTGCACTCATGTGGTGTATTGTTGTATTCATGTAGTATGCGCCCCTGTATTAGTTTGTTGTACTATAATATGTTGTGTACTCATGTTGCAGTCACTGACTACTTTGACGGTCGGCGGCTAAGGATCAAAGAAGAAAAAAAAGATTAAAGACTCATGTTGGTGTATTGATGTATTCATGTAGTATACGCCCCTGTATTAGTTTGTTGTACTATCATATGTTGTGTACTCATGTATCGGTGTATTGTTGTAGTCAGTATGCGCCCCTGTAATAGTTTGTTGTATTATCATATGTTGTGTACTCATGTTTTGGTTTGGCTTGGAGCACATATACACTGGTCTGGTGTGCACTTATGTATTTTTTGTATGCTGTCAATCTCATGCATGTCTTCAATTATGTCAGTGCACTCATGTGTTGGTGTATTGATGCAGGGCCGGATTAAGACTGGAAGGGCCTCTAGGCTTTTTGGAGTTTGGGCCCCCCTTCACCAAAATGGCAATAATTTTAATAATTTTTTTTTCAAACTTATTAGCATGGCGATGTAGTATTATTAATAAACTGGTATATAAACTAGTATTATTAATAAACTGGTATATTAATTCGTTAGCATTGCTTACCTCTTTTATTAGTAATTATTTTGTGTTAATGTTCATTAGCATTATATTTATTATTATTAAAGTAACACAATAAACATATTTTATTGAAACAAATTTTCTTGTCTTTCTTTAACAATTTCTTCAGTAACTGGCAAGAAATCAGTTTTTCTAAGAATAAAAGATTCTATGAGCATCAGTGCCAAATTCTGTAATCCTTTATAATGGATCGTAAATAGTTTTTAACCCGTTTGAGTGCAGAAAATGACCGTTCTCCAGAGCAAAAGTGATAAATAGATGCGAATATAAATGAATACATTTGGAAAGACTTCTTGAAGGCCAATGCGTACAGGGTTCTAAACACGCGTAGGGCAATTGAAGACTTACCGATCCCATTTTCATCTTTTTTTTAACCCCATCTACTTCCCCAAAATATGCTTTAAAATGAATAAGTTCATCACCAAAACTATAACTAAGATCATTTTTGTAAAAAGATACGCCGTTATGATTTTGCCGGGGTATTTTATAACTTGAAAGTTATTTTTGTTTTTACTATCTTTTGAGAACGTTATGAATGTGATTGAAAAGAGCAAACATTTTCTGTTTTTACATAAATCTATGCATTTTTACAATGTTTTTTAACTTATGGACGGCCCCCCCCAAGAGCTCCGGGCTCCTAAGCTTCAGCCTACTTAGCCTAATGGATAATTCGGCTCTGTACTGACGCTTTCATATGTTACGCGCTCATGTTTTGTTACATTGTAGAATCACACGCTGATGCACTCATCTGTTGGCATAGTGAAGCATTAAAATATTAGTACATTCATATGTTGGTGCATTTCTGCATTATGTGTATTGCTATGTTGGTGCAGACGTAACCTCAGATGTTAAAACGTCGGTTTACTCAAATATTCGTGCGATCAAGTAATGGCTGGCTGCTGATCGTTATCATTCGTTCTTCAAATAACTTTCTCAAATCATTTTCTCATCAGCTGAAATAATTAAACCATGCATGCAAAGACGGCACATTTTCCCGCTCTTCTCCACAACATCCAGGTCGTAGCCCGGAGGTAAAACCAGATCCCAAATGCAGCCATGACCCAGCACGTATGATCTATATTTAGCTGCGAACAGCTGATTCAAACAGCTGACTTCCAGCCCGCGCGCTCAGTTCTAGAGAGAAAGAGTGAAGACACAAAGGACATCTTTGCCGCATTCGTCGATATAAACTCAACTACAACTCGTCGGAGTTACTTTAATATTCGCGTACAGGTATCAACAAATTGTAACCTGTTAATGAGAACGTGTAACAATACGAATATTCTGTCAACAACATATTATGTCAACCGAACATTCCAGCATATCGGGGTTCTACACAGCCTTTGTTTGTGGCACAGCGAACGCATTTTAAACCAAATGTGTTGTCTAACTGCGATTAAGATTGTCTGTGGACTGTAAACAACACATCTCTAAAGACAATGCACTGACACGGCTATGTTATTGATCTGTGGACAGTAAAGAATCGAAGTAAGTTTGTTATTCTTGGATTTAAAACATATCTTGATTTATTTTTCATACGTTCAATGTTTATTTGTGATAAAGACGCCCCGTTGATCTGCTACAAGACAGTACATGTCGTAAGGGTCTGGTTATTTATGGTGTGGTATAGGTCGGTATGTGTTGTGACATTGTATTGATCCAAGTTCCGCGTGCGAATGTAGGCAACGTCTAGTTCCGACCAGCTGATTCTAGCCATGTTCCTGTGTTGCGGGCAGCGGAAGTAGTTTTGAGGAAACAAAGGTAAGTTGAGTAATCTTTTGCAACAGCCGACTGACCTTATTCCTGTATGCCATGTATGTCAAGGTCATTGGAATACATTGCTTCGTGTTTAGCAAATGCATGTATTATTCTGTGTGAGAGAGATGTGTGTTTGTTCATCCAGTCTTTCATTCATCTTCCTTTTTTACGGATCACAGCTCCTCCACTAGAACTAGCTGCCTTGCGAAAACGCTGTGTCAAAGTCCACGTTCTCTTGTTGCGGTGTATTCAAGATAAAGGTTGTTACAAAGCAGATACAGCCGTAGAGGAGTGAAGTGTTACTCTTCACTATACCAGGTCCAGCCCTTATGAAGTGGAAGTCAACAGTTACCTTTTTCACTGCCTTCACCTTCCCTAACTCATGGGCAGAGTCAGGTACCCATTTAGAGCTTTGTAGAACAGAGCGTGTAGCTACCAAGTTTCGATAGTAGAACCCTGTAACTTTGTTGCAAGAGGAAAACGCTCTAACCGTTTAGCCAAAGGGACGTTGAGCGGTGTATTACTTCCTTCTAATGTGACTTTAATTCCTTGTAATGTGACTATACTTCCTTCTGTGACTATAATTCCTTGTAATGTGACTATATTTCCTTGTAATGTGACTATACTTCCTTGAAATGCGACTATACTTACTTGTAATGTGACTATTCTTCCTTGTAATGTGACCATACTTGCTTGCAATGTGATTATATATACTTCCTTGTATTCTGACTATACTTTCTCGTAATGCGACTATACTTCCTTCTAATGTGACTATAAAGTTAGTTGCTTATCCTTTACAGGACGTGGCAATCAACCCCAGCTTTTATTGGCTGTTTGTGATTTTTCTAGGCAATTTTTTTGTCATTCAGTAGTTTGCCATTGCTTTCTGAATGTGACTATACTTCCTTGTAATATGACTATACTTATTTGTAATGTGCCTATCCTTCTTTGTAATGTGACTATATGTCACGGATTGCCAACAGTGACAAAAACTCAAGAGTATCTAATATTGGCTTCCAAGGTATCTACCTGCGCGCAAGATTACTCTTGGCAGAGATGTAGATAGAAGATGTAGATAAAAGATTAATGACACTTCTACTTTAAGGTAACTTTCACAAGATATTTCCAGAAGTCACAAACAATGTTGCATTGGGTGAACAATTGTTAACGCATAATATCTGGTCCGTCGCCTTTTGTAAAGGATTTAAGAAATGGTTCTGGCCAGTTAAGCACCCCGTTGGTGTAATCCAACGAATGCCCTCTTATAAGTATGTCTCTCTCTCTCTCTCTCTCTCTCTCTATATATATATATATATATATATATATATATATATATATATATATATATATATATATATATATATATATATATATATATATATATATATATGTGACTATACTTCCTTGTAATGTGACTATACTTTCTTGTAATGTGACTATACTTCCTTCTAATGTGACTATACTTCTTACTTTCTGCTTCGTCTGCAAATTGTAACGCTTTCACGTTGATATAAAAGCTTACTGTATTATTACCCGCCTTCTTCAATGAAACGTGTGCTGCATTTCTAAGAAAAACATTGAGACGTACTGCGTAATGACCTAAATTAATCCTAACATTAATTATACTGCGTTACCAAAACGAACGAACAGATGGACAAAAGGATAAAGAGAGAGGGGAGGGCTGAAAATCAGGAACGCATGCAACACGCGTCGCGCGATACACAAATGCTGCCATCACGCGTGTAAGTCTACATGCACTAATTTTTTTTCAGACGGACAGTGATAAAATACACTACCCTTTCCCAGAGTTAGGTTTATAAATCATAAAAAAACTCTTATTAGAAAAGATAACATTAGATGGGTTTACGGTTGAAAACATAACAGTACCCAGACAGCACATCTTCGAAACAGGTGGTAGAAGAAATTGCATATTTTGAATGCAGCCACGTAGCTCCTTTAAATTTGTATTTTTGGGTTCCTTAGGGCTTGCTGACAAATAATATGTAAAACGTTACGCAAATAGTCCAGGAATTAATAAATTATACCCAAAATAAAATATTGGGGGTGCCTGACAGCATAAAATCATTTCTGCTCATAAGATTTTTTTTTAACGTGTTTGAAAAAAATTTACGTTACAGAAATAGCCTACCATGTAAACTCCAAATTGATTGGAGCGCAACAAATGAAAGCCTAACCACGATTGGTCGGGCTATAAATACTATCTTGGTTGTTAGGGGAAACGGGGAAAGGTAACATTTTTTCAAACACTTGTCGAAACGGGGCTCATTGGTCAGACTCGCTGATATACACACTTGGGAGCGTTAGTTCGAAACCACTTGTTTAAATAAGATTGATAAAGCATCAGTGCGTTGAAGCCAGCTTATATTTGGCTAAATAAAAGCCTGGAAGATAAGCAGATGGGAATTTGTGCCAGTTTGTGCCAGAATTCATTGCTAATCAACGTATCTGTGTTTATTCGTATGAAGTGTGGTAAGCTTGAACCATTCAATATCTTTTAATGAAAATTGAATGTGAATTGTTGATTTATGCCTGTATATATATGTGTAGTTCAGTGGCCAACGTGAGGTAAAGCCTGTAATGCTCCAGCCTGAACAGAGGGTGTCGGAGAGAAGTAAAACGGCATGGAATGGCCAAACAGTACACTGACACCTGGATGATTGAATAGAAAGAAATAATGCTGGAATTGCAGAGGCGTAGTAACCATTAAGAAGGGTAATACTGGAATAAAGTATTTCAAATGAAGCTGACAGTTGGCCTAATGCTCTGAACTCAATGTTTGTGCTGTGTTGTGATCAGTGTAACAAGAGAGTTTAAGTTAGTTATGAAGTAGAAGGTACATCCTTCTTGATTTCAGGGACAGTGGTCTTGATGGTACTGAGCAGCACCTAGTCAGAGCTTTGCTGAATCCAGTGTCGGACAGCATACTCCTTGGTCCTTTTAGCTATCAGTGAGGTGTCTCCAGAGCCCAGAGGAGAATTCGAGCAGAGGAGTCCTTTCCTGCCGCCATCACGCCAGATAAGCTAACTTGGCCAGCTGAGCTCAACATTATGTCCCCTCATCTTGAACTGACTTTGTAAAATTAACATTAAGAGGGGAATTTACTTGTCTTAAAATCAGGAACTGTGAACATCTCCAATACTAGTCCCTAAAGACAAACTATTGAAGTCATGATGACAAATACCAACAGAGCTTGAACAAAACAAAACCAGTATTACCTCATTTTACTACTACACAACTGACACACATAGAACATTTGTAATAATATATGTCACTACAATATTCATATTAAATACATTCTGTACATAACTTGTAATTTAAATTGATTGTGATTCCTGGTTCCCTTGTAGTTGAATCAGGACACATATTCATTCATGCCAGTAATGAATACATATTGTTATTTGAAAAGTTACGAGTGACTTCTTTAAGATATTCTCATAGAGTGTTATATGTATGTGAGTGTCACAGTGTTGTTAAGAGTAGTGGATTAAATTAAATTGTTTATCTGTCTGTTGTTGTGACTTACACTTCATCATACACATACCCTAGACACATAACGTAGCATCACACTATTCCAGAATAATTCTGACTGAGATATAGAGATATGTGGTAGCAAGTAAGGTTATCTATAATACACTACTCTTAATAGATATAGATACCTTCACAGCTGATCTCAGTCAGTACACTAAGTCCCCTATAAATATTTATAACATCCCACTTCACCACATATATTGGGGTCTCGCTCTTGGGATTTTGAATCTTTCACTATTAAAAATATTGGGGGTAATTCACTTCAGGGAAGATAAGAATTAAAAAGTATCCTTGGGTGGAATTGAATAAGGTTGAGCTCACGGTGCCTGTGTTGTCCATTAGATATTTAGAGATTAAATTGTTGGTTAGACATTTTATAAACTTACCTGATAGACAATGGCGGACCTGGCCAAATTTCGATCTGCTGCGGTTCAGACTGCAAAAGAGTTAGGATTAGATGGGCAAGTTATGGTTGCCTATGTCACGACGGAATGTGACAAATTTATTGAACGCGAAGAAAGAAGATTAGAAAAAGAGGCCGAAAGAAAGTTAGAGGCTGACAAGGAAATTAAGAAGTTACAGTTTGAAGCTGAGGCTGAGACTAAGAGGTTGCAGATTGAGGCTGAGGCTAAGAAATTGGAGGCAGAAAGAGAAGACAAAAGATTAGCTGCAGAAGAGAAGAAATTAGCTGCAGAAAGGGAAGAGAGGAGATTAGCTGCAGAGAGGGAAGCAGAAAAGGAGGAGAAAAGATTACAAAGGGAACATGAATTACGACTAAGGGAGTTTGAGTTTCAAGGCCATGCTCCTGAAAATGGTGCCAGTCCCTTTGCCTCTGATGCTACGGTTACTCAAGGAGCCTCAACCTCAGCTATGAATTTTCATTTAGATCATTTTGTTGAGAAAGACGATGATATTGAGAGCTACCTAAATAGGTATGAACTATTAGCTACCACGTATGGGTTAGAGAGAGAAAGGTGGAGCTTAAAGTTATCTCAGGGACTTCGTGGGGCAGCTTATGAAGTTTTTGCAAAAATGAGCAGAGGTGATCAGGAAAATTATGACATGCTAAAGCAGGCTCTTTTGTTAAGGTATGAAAAGAATGCAGAGTTTTACAGGAAAAAATTTAGGAATGCTAAACTACTGTCAGGTGAAAACCTATCACCAGTTCTCTGCACGAATCGAGACATACTTGGAGAAATGGACTTCTCTGGGGAAAACCCAAGATCTTAAGGAAATGGTCCTTATAGAGCAACTAAGAGAGTCCATGGCTCCAGACCTGAGAAAGTTTCTCATGGAACAAGGTGCAGAGAGGCTGGGTGAGTTGCTAAATGTTGCTGAAAGGTACCAAGCAGCTCAAGCAGAGGTAACAGGTAATAAAAAGAAACAGGTGGATAACTTTAGGGCACCACAGAACTTTAATAAATTTGATCCTAAGGATCAAAATAAAGGTAAGCACCAATTTGATAGGCCACGGTATGAAAATAAAAATAAATTCCCACAATTCGATGAAAGGAAATATGATGAAAGAAAATCTTTCAACCAAGGAAAAAGGTGGTGTAAGAATTGTCAGATGGACAATCATGACACTGACCGTTGCAGAAGGAAACCTGTGTATATGGCAACCCTTCAGGTCAGGTCGACCTCAAGACAGGAGGAGGATATTATGTTAGATACCACTCCAGAAGAGATGAGGAAGGCACAGGCTGGGGATAAAACACTCAAGCCTTGTTTCAGAAAATTGTCAACTTGTCATACAACTCCAGGCAAGGGAGATTTTTACATGAAAAACAAGTTGATGTATAGGAAGACTGGAGCTAGATCCAATGGTCACGGACAGCTGGTTCTTCCAAAAAGATACAGGACAGAATTAATAAGGAGCCTACATGTGAAACCAGATGGGGACCATGAGAAGATAGGTACCATCATTCAAAAGGTGGCTCACAATTATTATTGGCCCAAAGCAAGATGGGACATTGAGAATTTTGTAGAAAGGTGTAGCATAGCACATGAGGGAACACCCACAAGTGGGAACATGGATCAGGACCTGGACACGCCATGGGGCAAAATTAGGCCTGATAATAAAAAGAAAAAATAGATTTGATAAAGTGGACCAAATGGAATGGGAAGCCCCTTTTCACGGACAAGCTTCACTTAACTGTTTTACAATGGCCACTATGCGGAGAGTGCAAAAAGATGTCTTACCCCAGGATAAGCCGAAAATCCCTCAATCGGACTTAAACAAACTGGAGGAAGAAGATGTAGAGAGGAAATCTCTCATCAAGAATTTTTAAGTGGGGAGAAAGCCCCAAAAGAAAAATTGGTAGCGGTCGTTTTGTGAATGATAATTCTGGGAGGAAAAATCATCACTATAAAGCTTCGAGTGGAAGAGACCATACCGGTGCATGGACAAATAGGTCCACACAATTAAAGGTCCATATGTAGCTTGTTAAGAACGTGGACTGATGAAAAGGCAGAGGAAAACATTACATCTTCATACCAATATGTGAATGAGCTGACCACTCGGTTGAAAACTGGCTGGAAACTTGCCAATGAAAATTTGAAACAAGCCAGGAAGAAACATGCTGCCTATTATAACAGGAAGGCGAAAGACAGAAATTTGGCTGTGGGAGAGAAAGTACTGCTTCTTTTGCCTGGGAGTCAGAATAAGTTACAAATTGGATGGCAGGGTCCATATACAGTTTTAGAGAAGGTGTCTAGAACAAATTATAAGATAGATAAGAAGGGGAAAGAAAAAATCTATCATGTGAATCTCCTGAAGAAATATTTGGAAAGAGAACATCAGGAAGAGACACACTTGTTGACCTTGTCCATCGCCATGGAGATGAAAAAGGAACCACTTTCATCATTTGAATATCCATTACACCCCTGTGAGACAGCAGCACAGGTGAAAATCAGTACACATTTAACGAAAACTCAGAAAGAGAGAGTGCAACAGGTTCTAAATAATCATGCAGAGGTGTTAACAGACCGACCAGGGCATACAAACCTATTGGAATATGATATGAAACTGATAGACCCCCACACCTGTCTGTATGAAACCATATTCGATTCCGTTTGCTAAGGAGAAAGCTTTGAAGGAAGAGATAGACTATCTGTTGAAGGAAGGAATTATTTCGCACAGTGAGTCTTCGTATAGTTCCGGTGTTGTACTCTTTAAGGAAGCCCTCTGGAGAACATAGACTCTGTATAGATTACAGGAGACTGAATGCTATTACAGAAGGACAGGTGGATCCATTGCCGGATACAAATCAGCTGTTTGCCAGACTAAATAAAGCTAAATATTTCTCAAAAGTGGATCTGAGTAAAGGATACTATCAGATTCCAGTAAAGCCTGAGGTTAGACCATACCTAGCTTTTAGTACCTCAGAAGGACACTATGAGTTTAATAGATTGCCATTTGGATTGAAGAATGCGCCTAGTGTCTTCTCTAGAATGATGAGAAAATTATTGGATCCTCTGAATAATCCCTGTATAACAAATTTTATGGATGATATCCTTATAGCAACAGAAACATTTGAGGAACACATTGACTCTCTGAACATGCTGTTTGATCGACTTAGGGAGGCAAATTTAACAGCCCGTCCAACCAAATGTTGCGTTGGATGTAAAGAATTGGAATTTTTGGGACACACAGTTTATCAGGGAAACATGACCCCTGACCCAAAGAATTTAGAAAAACTACAGAAAGCCCCGAGACCACAAACCAAGAAGGACGTGAGATCCTTTGTCTCATTATGTGGTTTCTACCAGAAGTATATCAAAAACTTTAATTCCATATGTGCACCTTTAACGGAATTGACACGTAAAGGACATCCAGATCGCATTACATGGACACCACAATGTGAAATGACTTACCAAGAATTGAAGGAAAAGCTCACAAGTAAACCCATTTTGAAATTACCTGACTTAAGTCAAGAATTCATAGTAGGGACGGATGCAAGTAATATTGGGTTAGGTGCAACTTTACTACAGAAATCAGATGCATTGGATGGGGAATTAAGCCCAGTGGCATATGCTAGCAGAAAGTTGAATAAAGCTGAAATCAACTACTCAACTAGCGAAAAAGAATGTCTTGCAGTAATATGGGCAATAAAGAAATTCAATATTTATCTATATGGGAAGGCATTTAAGTTGCAAACAGATCACAAACCTTTATCGTTTCTAGCACAGGCTAAGCATGAGAACTCTAGGTTACTCCGATGGTCTTTACTTCTGGCTCCATATAATTTTAGCATTGAGTATATATCTGGAAAAACCAATTTGGGAGCGGATTTTTTAAGCCGCCATCCGTGTGATGAGAATCACCGTAAACCCCAGAAATAATAATAAATTTCTCTATGTGTATATAGAATAAAGGACTGACATATAATGTCTGTTTTAAGAGGGGAGGTGTCGTGAAATATTCTAATCCACATATATAAATTATTAGGTAAATATAAAGCCTAACAAATAAAATTAATAAAGAGAAGAGCAATGGGAAAATAACAGTGCTGTCACAAAGAATGTACTCGAAATCCCCCTTGTTTTCTGCTTCGTCTGCAAATTGTAACGCTTTCACGTTGATATAAAAGCTTACTGTATTATTACCCGCCTTCTTCAATGAAACGTGTGCTGCATTTCTAAGAAAAACATTGAGACGTACTGCGTAATGACCTAAATTAATCCTAACATTAATTATACTGCGTTACCAAAACGAACGAACAGATGGACAAAAGGATAAAGAGAGAGGGGAGGGCTGAAAATCAGGAACGCATGCAACACGCGTCGCGCGATACACAAATGCTGCCATCACGCGTGTAAGTCTACATGCACTAATTTTTTTTCAGACGGACAGTGATAAAATACACTACCCTTTCCCAGAGTTAGGTTTATAAATCATAAAAAAACTCTTATTAGAAAAGATAACATTAGATGGGTTTACGGTTGAAAACATAACAGTACCCAGACAGCACATCTTCGAAACAGGAGGTAGAAGAAATTGCATATTTTGAATGCAGCCACGTAGCTCCTTTAAATTTGTATTTTTGGGTTCCTTAGGGCTTGCTGACAAATAATATGTAAAACGTTACGCAAATAGTCCAGGAATTAATAAATTATACCCAAAATAAAATATTGGGGGTGCCTGACAGCATAAAATCATTTCTGCTCATAAGATTTTTTTATAACGTGTTTGAAAAAAATTTACGTTACAGAAATAGCCTACCATGTAAACTCCAAATTGATTGGAGCGCAACAAATGAAAGCCTAACCACGATTGGTCGGGCTATAAATACTATCTTGGTTGTTAGGGGAAACGGGGAAAGGTAACATTTTTTCAAACACTTGTCGAAACGGGGCTCATTGGTCAGACTCGCTGATATACACACTTGGGAGCGTTAGTTCGAAACCACTTGTTTAAATAAGATTGATAAAGCATCAGTGCGTTGAAGCCAGCTTATATTTGGCTAAATAAAAGCCTGGAAGATAAGCAGATGGGAATTTGTGCCAGTTTGTGCCAGAATTCATTGCTAATCAACGTATCTGTGTTTATTCGTATGAATTGTGGTAAGCTTGAACCATTCAATATCTTTTAATGAAAATTGAATGTGAATTGTTGATTTATGCCTGTATATATATATGTGTAGTTCAGTGGCCAACGTGAGGTAAAGCCTGTAATGCTCCAGCCTGAACAGAGGGTGTCGGAGAGAAGTAAAACGGCATGGAATGGCCAAACAGTACACTGACACCTGGATGATTGAATAGAAAGAAATAATGCTGGAATTGCAGAGGCGTAGTAACCATTAAGAAGGGTAATACTGGAATAAAGTATTTCAAATGAAGCTGACAGTTGGCCTAATGCTCTGAACTCAATGTTTGTGCTGTGTTGTGATCAGTGTAACAAGAGAGTTTAAGTTAGTTATGAAGTAGAAGGTACATCCTTCTTGATTTCAGGGACAGTGGTCTTGATGGTACTGAGCAGCACCTAGTCAGAGCTTTGCTGAATCCAGTGTCGGACAGCATACTCCTTGGTCCTTTTAGCTATCAGTGAGGTGTCTCCAGAGCCCAGAGGAGAATTCGAGCAGAGGAGTCCTTTCCTGCCGCCATCACGCCAGATAAGCTAACTTGGCCAGCTGAGCTCAACATTATGTCCCCTCATCTTGAACTGACTTTGTAAAATTAACATTAAGAGGGGAATTTACTTGTCTTAAAATCAGGAACTGTGAACATCTCCAATACTAGTCCCTAAAGACAAACTATTGAAGTCATGATGACAAATACCAACAGAGCTTGAACAAAACAAAACCAGTATTACCTCATTTTACTACTACACAACTGACACACATAGGATATTTTTAATAATATATGTCACTACAATATTCATATTAAATACATTCTGTACATATACTTGTAATTAAAATTGATTGTGATTCCTGGTTCCTTTGTATTTGAATCAGGACACAAATACATTATTAACAGCACTGAATACATATTGTTATTTGAAACGTTACGAGTGACTTCTTTAAGATATTCTCATAGAGTGTTATATGTATGTGAGTGTCACAGTGTTGTTAAGAGTAGTGGATTAAATTAAATTGTTTATCTGTCTGTTGTTGTGACTTACACTTCATCATACACATACCCTAGACACATAACGTAGCATCACACTATTCCAGAATAATTCTGACTGAGATATAGAGATATGTGGTAGCAAGTAAGGTTATCTATAATACACTACTCTTAATAGATATAGATACCTTCACAGCTGATCTCAGTCAGTACACTAAGTCCCCTATAAATATTTATAACATCCCACTTCACCACAGTGGCCTGCATACGTGACTATACTTTCTTCTAATGCGACTAGTAAGCTACCTTTGTGTTATGGTTACTTTCAGGACATATTAATTACTCTCGTTAAATGTCAAGACAGAACAAAATAACTGACATAGATGTCTTGTCATAACGTTTGTTCTTACCTTAAGTTGTCAGTAATGTCGTTTGACAATAACAACAGAAACAAGAACAGAGAAATCAGTCTGACAACAAAAAAGACTGATAATTCAGTTTGACAACAACAACAATAACAGCAACAGCAACAACAACAAACAACTTAGCTGTTTCTATTTTTCGTTTACTGGTGGCAGTTTATGCCGGTCAATAATACAATACACAACCCCGAGAATACATTTTCGCTATTGAGATATTAAGAAAATTACAAGCATATAAATATGACCAATATAGCAGTCATGTCCAGTTTATAAGTTATATTAAATTTAAAAAATATAAATAAAATGTTCTATTAAAACTTCAATAAACTGAAAAATATTTTTAAAATTTTTAAACTTATTTGTGTTCCTATGTTCTTATTTAAATGTTGGAAATGTTTTCTAGATCACGTTTTAAAAATATAATAATAATTATTATTAATTTTTACAAAACAGTGTCGTCCCTTCTAAAACCAAAATTACGCCCCTTGAGTAAACACATCAATTTGTCACGTATTTTAAAGTCACGCTACCCGTGTTTTACAGAAGCAAAGAAAAGTGACACTGCGTTCAGGGCCGGTGCTAGGGTATTGGGGTTCTAAGTAAATAGAAATTTGCTGCCGTTGGCAAACAGAAAATTTGGCTGCCAAAGTAGTTTGTATGAATACACACACACACACGCACAAATACATATATATATACATATACACTCACTCACATATATATATATATATATATATATATATATATATATATATATATATATATATATATATATATATATATATATATATATATATATATATATATATATCTAGTATCATTTCTGTGTGAGCAATTAACTGTCCATGAAGAAAAAGTGATTTAGCGTAGTCAGAGACAAGTTTAACAGCACTGCTGATATAATTTTTCTATAATTGATTAACAGCACTGCTGATATAATTTTTTTTTCCTATACTTGGAGGAAGGACTTTTTTAAATATATATATATATATATATATATATATATATATATATATATATATATATATATAATATATATATATATATATATATATATATATATATATATATATATATATATATATATATATATATATATATATATATATATGTGTGTGTGTGTATATATATATATGTTTTTTTTTTTTCTCTCTAACCAGCGGCACTCGAGCTTTCCAGCCCTTTTGGCCCAATGACACGTCATTGCGAGGCTGGGGAGACAGTGGACTTTCCTTCCAACCCGGTCAGGAGCTTCGCTCCTTCCCATCCACATGGGGTTTAAAGTGATATATATATATATATATATATATATATATATATATATATATATATATATATATATATATATATATATATATATATATATCATCTGTAAACTTACAAATCCATTGCATTCCATCTTCCAACATCCACCCTTCAGCACAAGAGTAGATAGTGTATATACTTAATAAATAAGGAAATTGCATTTGAACGACTTGTCAAGTTTATAATTGTTAAGCGAAATCTGTTTCCTTGTTTTAATATCACAGTTAGTTACCCAGCGGGGGTGGCATTTTATGACTGTCTCCACTCCACGAATTTGTCGAGTTCAGATCATTCACAGCCTTAACTATGTTGTGATACAAGTGGTTCTCTCATTTTCCTGCAGAAATTCTATTTCTGTATATTTAGTACTATACTGATCCTATATACAATAAAAACCTCAAGCTGCATATGTATAAAGGCCAGTATCAATTAAATTAATTTTAATCGATTAAATGATAAAACGAATTTTAATAGATTATTCCCCTTTTAACAATGTTTATGCTTTTTTGCTTAAATGCGAAAGCATTTACTATGTTATGGGTTTGTATAAACATTTATAACACATAAGGAATGGAAACCCGAGGCCTGTAAACAGTAAATAAATATTAGACAAACATAAAGGTATGTTTTCAGGCACTCGTAAGAAATAAAGAAGTAGAACAGTAGACAACAGAAAAACAACAGACTTGAGTGAGTTTGTGATATGGAATCTGACAAGTATGGTCAATAATGATAAGCTCTTTGGTTGTAAATTTTCAGTATTTTCATTAAATTTGTAGGACGAAGTTGCCTCATAAGAAGTAACCTCAATAAATTCCTAATGATCTAAAAAAAAAAAAAAATCGTATTGATGAATTTTTTTATAATTTATCAGAAAGTTCGAAACTGATCGATTAATCTTTGATTACAGAAATTCGATTAATGGATTAAGATGTTTTTTAATCGGTCCTAACTTTATATATATATATAAATATTATATAAATTATATAAACATATGTCTGTGTTTAGTAATTGTCCATGAATGACGTACATGTGCAAGGATTAGCTCTATTTAACTCTAAAGAACTCTCCATCTTACTTGCACTCACAAGGAGTTGTTGCACAAAATGCGTTTAGTTTTATTGTTATTAATTCGATAATTATGATCGTGCCATACCATTCCCATCTTTCTGGTCTACGGTAGCACCCATATATGACAGTGTGTGTGTCCTTGGTTGTTATTTTTGTTGTTGTCCTTAAGGTGTCAATCAGCATCAGTTAAAATGTTCACGAGTGGGGTTAATAAAAAGAAAGGTAATACATCTTCATAGGAAAAAAAAAGATAAAAGAAAAAACCCATGTTACGGCCACAAGGTTTTCGTCAGGGACAAAATAAAAAATAAAAAGAGAAACGAATGAAAGCGACAACTAAGTTTTTAAAAAAAATGTAAAATAAATATAACAATTAATACTAATACACATGGTGCCCAGCAAGATCCAGAATGGTTGTACATCCGAGTATTAAGAGTAAAGACGTCTCCTTTCTCCTTGGTGCTCCTAACAGAGCGTGGAGCCATCGCTATAGTTGTTCTTAGACAGCCTGCATTAACTCATGTGCTGTTTACGGAGCATAGGGTCAACATTCCAGCATTGTCTTCATGAAAGCTTCACCAAACATATGCATGCTCTTACAACAGTCGTTTCTATGGGAATTAGTTTTACATGACGGGGTTGTCAGCCGAATCAAAAAGAGCAAAATTGAAGTACCGGAACAATCAGATAAAACCTGCATTGAGGCCTCGGAATAAAGAGAGAAAGAGAGAGAGATACAGAGAGAGAGAGAGAGAGAGAGAGAGAGAGACACGAGCAGTGTTACGTCAGAAAATGTATTGAAAGCGACGATAAAAAAATGAGGTCTTTTCTATCACAGATAAGACAGGAAAACATGTAAGGGCTGGTCAAAGGTTCTATCACAGATAAGACAGGAAAACATGTAAGGGCTGGTCAAAGGTTCTATCACAGATAAGACAGGAAAACATGTAAGGGCTGGTCAAAGGTTCTATCACAGATAAGACAGGAAAACATGTAAGGGCTGGTCAAAGGTTCTATCACAGATAAGACAGGAAAACATGTAAGGGCTGGTCAAGGTTCTATCACAGATAAGACAGGAAAACATGTAAGGGCTGGTCAAAGGTTCTATCACAGATAAGACAGGAAAACATGTAAGGGCTGGTCAAAGGTTCTATCACAGATAAGACAGGAAAACATGTAAGGGCTGGTCAAAGGTTCTATCACAGATAAGACAGGAAAACATGTAAGGGCTGGTCAAAGGTTCTATCACAGATAAGACAGGAAAACATGTAAGGGCTGGTCAAGGTTCTATCACAGATAAGACAGGAAAACATGTAAGGGCTGGTCCAAAGGTTCTTTCACAGATAAGACAGGAAAAACATGTAAGGGCTGGTCAAAGGTTCTATCACAGATAAGACAGGAAAACATGTAAGGGCTGGTCAAAGGTTCTATCACAGATAAGACAGGAAAACATGTAAGGGCTGGTCAAAGGTTCTATCACAGATAAGACAGGAAAACATGTAAGGGCTGGTCAAAGGTTCTATCACAGATAAGACAGGAAAACATGTAAGGGCTGGTCAAAGGTTCTATCACAGATAAGACAGGAAAACATGTAAGGGCTGGTGAAAGGTTCTATCACAGATAAGACAGGAAAACATGTAAGGGCTGGTCAAAGGTTCTATCACAGATAAGACAGGAAAACATGTAAGGGCTGGTCAAAGGTTCTTTCACAGATAAGACAGGAAAACATGTAAGGGCTGGTGAAAGGTTCTATCACAGATAAGACAGGAAAACATGTAAGGGCTGGTCAAAGGTTCTATCACAGATAAGACAGGAAAACATGTAAGGGCTGGTCACAGATAAGACAGGAAAACATGTAAGGGCTGGTCAAAGGTTCTATCACAGATAAGACAGGAAAACATGTAAGGGCTGGTCAAAGGTTCTATCACAGATAAGACAGGAAAACATGTAAGGGCTGGTCAAAGGTTCTATCACAGATAAGACAGGAAAACATGTAAGGGCTGGTCAAACGGGTTCTATCACAGATATAAGACAGGAAAACATTGTAAGGGCTGGTCAAAGGTTCTATCACAGATAAGACAGGAAAACATGTAAGGGCTGGTCAAAGGCTCTATCACAGATAAGACAGGAAACCATGTAAGGGCTGGTGAAAGGTTCTATCACAGATGAGACAGGAAAACATGTAAGGGCTGGTCAAAGGTTCTATCACAGATAAGACAGGAAAACATGTAAGGGCTGGTCAAAGGTTCTATCACAGATAAGACAGGAAAACATGTAAGGGCTGGTCAAAGGTTCTATCACAGATAAGACAGGAAAACATGTAAGGGCTGGTCAAAGGTTCTATCACAGATAAGACAGGAAACATGTAAGGGCTGGTCAAAGGTTCTATCACAGATAAGACAGGAAAACATGTAAGGGCTGGTCAAAGGTTCTATCACAGATAAGACAGGAAAACATGTAAGGGCTGGTCAAAGGTTCTATCACAGATAAGACAGGAAAACATGTAAGGGCTGGTCAAAGGTTCTTTCACAGATAATACAGGAAAACATGTAAGGGCTGGTCAAAGGTTCTTTCACAGATAAGACAGGAAAACATGTAAGGGCTGGTCAAAGGTTCTTTCACAAATTATTGATTAAAGTTTAATCTTGAGATACAGATCTGATGTCGGGTTACAGTGATTGAGCCAACAACTGAACAGCAATGAGAATCTTTATTTAATTAGAGTGGATACAATAGAAATTCAGGACTATTTACATTGTTCATTTAACAAGGTTAATACGAGTATATTCGGCCCTTTATCTTTTTGGTCTTTCTTTCTCACACACACACTTTCTCTCTCTCTCTCTCTCACTCTCTCTCTCTCTCTCTCTCTCTCTCTCTCTCTCTCTCTCTCTCTCTCTCTCTGTGTCTTTCAAATGTTTGGGTTTCATTATCTCCTGTATAGATCGGCGTGGATCATTAAGCCATCACTTCAGATGTCCATCCCCCACCCCCTGCCTTTTGAAGAAGCCTAAGTCAATGCATAACCTCGTGCAGAGGTAGTTCATGTAGCAATTTGTTTTGCAAGAGGAGGTTGCAAACCTCGTGTTCAACCTCAAAATATCGCCTTCTACGGGATGCCTTAGGGAAATGTGTGAGTTTACAGAGACCCTAGAAAAAATAGGCAGACAGAATGACAGACAGAATGTCCAAAAACCCAGTGAGAAGGTAATCAGAGACAGACTTAAAATATAGAAAATATGAAAAGACCTTCGACTGATGGCACAGGATACCAAGGAGTGAGGGAGAAATTGAATGGCAATGGGAGAAGCCTGAGATTCACCGCCAAAACTTTATGAGAGAGATAGCTATTATTATTTGGGAGCGAACGAAGAAAATGAACCTCAAGGGATCATCATCGCCAAAGTCAGTTATGACTGGAGGAGGTTATCAATACTAACTGATATAAACAGAATATAACTGACAACTAACAATACAAGAATGTCATGTGACAATACAGCTCTATCTTCACTAATAATGTTCGCTCACTGTGGAGCACACGACTGCAATAGTTGTCTTTTTTTCCCAATTAAGCTGTCGTCTTCATTTCTAGTCAGGAGCCTCTTACTGTTTGTACTTCTTCTACTAATCTTCTCTAGTCTTTCTTTCACGTGCATTTTCTTTCTCATTTATGTAGGATGGAGAAAAGGGCACTTTGTGAGCATTTATAGTTGTTGTTGTTTTTTTTATGTGGTTATGTATTGTCCATTCTCGCTGCCTCTAATTTTCAGTTGTTCTCTTTCACGGAACCTTATTTCTCATAGAGAATTGTAGTAAAAGACATTTTTGTGATTAATTTTAGGTTTTTCCTTCTGAGAGTATGGTTTTATCCATACCCACTGTCTTTAATTTTCGACTCCGTTGATTGGCCAGTGTTTGTTATTACATCTGGTAACCAAGGGCGGGAACAACGGAGACGTCAGGGGGTGCAGTGTTGTCAAGTGGGCGTGGCTTCAACTAGATTTAATCTGTTCAAAAATATATCTTTACTATCAGATAAGATCAATATATTCTGGATATTTCTAAGTGATAAAGATTGTTTGTTTTTTTAATTAACGGATACAATTATTCAGTGCAACCATTTGTGGATTAAAATTAGGATATAAGGTGCCGATAATTACAGATGACTGACAACCTCATCGTGTAAAAATAGCTTTAGAAACCCCTACTGTAAGAGCACATGACTGCCTGAATGCAGGCTTCCTGCAAGATGACTAGCTGTAGTCGTGGTTCCATCGAAAGCTACAAATGAAATGATGATGATGACAAATGTATTTAATATATTGACGTTTGCTGCTTGGGACTATCCATCCTAATAATTTATTAATATTCTTCTTTGATCCTTAGCTGCCGACTATCAAAGCAGTCAGTGGCCATCACACCTGGTGGCGTCCTGTAGGACAGCAACAAATTGCTTCCACTTTGCTTGGTCGGCAGCCACCCTTCGTGCAGCCCCAGCTCTGGTTCTTTCTTTGCATCTCAGTCTCTACAGTTCTCCGCCAGGTTGTGTTTGGTTGGCCTCTTTCGATTTTGCTTATTTATGTTACGTACCAGTTAATTCGCTACTGACCTTTCAACTCCCTTAGACTTCAATATGCTCACGCCAAGAATGTCTATCCTGTGCCATTCGTTCAATAACTTTCCATATCCTCACGATACCTTCCAAGCCTGTTACCAATTTTCATCCCAATGTGTTTTGTTGTATTTATTTACTTTTCGTACCCTGGAAAACGTCCGATTGACAGAGTGGTTAGAGCGCTGGTCTCTCGCGGCAAACGTGCCGGCTTCGATTCACAGCATCGACACGCTTTAGTCTACCCAGGTGTAAATGAGTACCTGACTTTTCCCTTGGGTTTCAGAAGGAAAAAGCAGCGAGGAAGTGAACTGGTCACCTCATCTCTCGATGCTGAACCTAGTATAGTGAAGTCTCTAACACTTTACTCCCACTTCTCGATGCTGAACCTAGTATAGTGAAGTCTCTAACATCTTACTCCCACCTCTCGATGCTGAACCTAGTATAGTGAAGTCTCTAACACTTTACTCCCACCTCTCGATGCTGAACCTAGTATAGTGAAGTCTCTAACACTTCACTCCCACCTTTCGATGCTGAACCTAGTATAGTGAAGTCTCTAACACTTCACTCCCACCTCTCGATGCTGAACCTAGTATAGTGAAGTCTCTAACACTTCACTCCCACCTCTCGATGCTGAACCTAGTATAGTGAAGTCTCTAACACTTTACTCCCACCTCTCGATGCTGAACCTACTATAGTGAAGTCTCTAACACTTTACTCCCACCTCTCGATGCTGAACCTAGTATAGTGAAGTCTCTAACACTTTACTCTCACCTCTCGATGCTGAACCTAGTATAGTGAAGTCTCTAACACTTTACTCCCACCTCTCGATGCTGAAACTAGTATAGTGAAGTCTCTAACACTCTACTCCCACCTCTCGATGCTGAACCTAGCATAGTGAAGTCTCTAACACTTTACTCCCACCTCTCTATGCTGAACCTAGTATAGTGAAGTCTCTAACACTTCACTCCCACCTCTCGATGCTGAACCTACTATAGTGAAGTCTCTAACACTTTACTCTCCTACGGAAGTATCTGTGATATGACTACCTTTGACCCTGGAGATCCCAGAAAATGACTACCTTCTAATGCTATCCATAGGTTTCGTCAATGTGGGTCACATCCAGCAGCACCGTCATCTTTTCACCTCATGTTCAACTTTTACTTACCTGGTTCTTGTCATGTTTCACTTTCACTTACCTGGTTCTTGTCATGTTTCACTTTCACTTACCTGGTTCTTGTCATGTTTCACAGCCGTACAATAGAACTGCCTTGATGTTTCAGGTGGAGATCCCTGTTGTATATGTTGATCTTTTGTTTGGTTTTCGTATATTTCCCAATGCAAAGATAGCTCCTCCTGCCTTATCAATTCTTATTTTCATCTTATTATATATTCCTCCAACTTCACCTACGGTATATTCTTAATCGGCACTCGTCAAATCCCCAAACGTTTTAAACACATAAAGAAGGGAAACCCGAGGCCTGTAAACAGTAAATAAATATTAGACAAACATAAAGGTATGTTTTCAGGCACTCGTAAGAAATAAAGAAGTAGAACACTAGACAACAGAAAAACAACAGACGTGAGTGGCTTACCGGGGAATCGAACCCAGTACCTTCCGTTCAACTCCGCAAGGAGCATAGGCCTCCAACAAACATATGCCAAGTCATCCTGTCGCGTGCCATTAGCTCTCAGTCTTTCCATTTATTCTTCGTCATTTGATTTATGTCTCCAGCTCTCTTCTCTATGTGTTTTTCGTTCTATCTCTGCTTACCCTCGGGATTGTACAACAAGAACTGCCTGATAATGTTGTTAACAGATTTCCTTAATGTGTGTCTTAAGCCATCGTCAAACATATTTCCTTAATGTGTGTCTTAAGCCATCGTCAAACATATTTCCTTAATGTTTGTCTTAAGCCATCGTCAAACATATTTCCTTAATGTGTGTCTTAAGCCATCGTCAAACATATTTCCTTAATGTTTGTCTTAAGCCATCGTCAGCGTCTCTTTCTAACCTCCTTTAAAAAAATAAAAAAATTAATAAAGCCGATGTATTCCGTTCTATAAATAGATAAAATTATTTTCAATTAGAAGGAAAAAATGTGTTTTCATTAAAAGGCAAAATTTCATTCCTTAAGGAGAGGATATTGCGTTCTATTTTATTGAGGCATCTCGCTCTATACAAAAGGAACAATTCATTCAACGAGATATAAAAAAATTTCGATTCATAATAGTTGAAAGTTTCGTTCCGTTTAAAGGTAAAATTCTTTCCATAAGAAGGTAAAATTTAGCTCCATCAGAATGGGACACTTTTGTCTCCATAAGAGGGGAAATCTTCATAAGAGGGGAAATCTTCATAAGAGGAGAAATCTTCATAAGAGGGGAAATCTTCATAAGAGGGGAAATCTCCATAAGAGGGGAAATCTTCGTATCATAGGACAGTAAAATTCCGCTAAATAAGACAGGCAAGTAAATTATGTTGCATGAGACGGGGACAATTTCACTTTTTAAGAATGAAAAACTCTCTTCAATAATAAGGGACATTTTTATTCCATAAGAATAGAATATTCAATTTTTGTTAATGGGGAGGGAGGGGGGGGGGGGAGGGCGAGACAGAGAGAATTTTCGTTAAATAAGAGGAAACAACTCGTTCCATAAAGATGCGGAAATTCCGATCAATAAAAATGGAAAGTTTGTCTTATAACTTTAACTCAAACATTTGCGGTGTGGGAACGTAACCTGTATATTTGCTTGTCTGTCCGTCTGTGTGTTTGTGTCACACACTATTTGTTTGTTCAATTGCTGATAAAAAAAAATGCCATTTGATAATATACGTTCTTTGGCTTGTCACATTAATATTTGCTCAGCTACAAACCACTGTGCGCGATCGTCAGTTGTTTTCAGAAGTCAACGTATGTTGACACTCCAACATTATATGTCCGAGTTAGGGCTCTACATCACTTTCCTGGACGGTGATCTATCCCTGTATTCCGGTTGTATCGCCTGAAGTTAGTATTTAAGTTAACCTGACGTTACCGATGAGAGAAAGGATGGGAAGAATTTTTAGACACATTTACTTGCGCATATTTCGACCCTATAAAAATATCGTTATTATGCTCGCTCAATATGGTCTATCTATCTATCTATCTATCTATCTATCTATCTATCTATCTATCTATCTATCTATCTATCTATCTATCTATCTATCTATCTATCTATCTATCTATCTATCTGTCTGTCTGTCTGTCTGTCTGTCTAATCTATCAATCTATCTATCTGTCTAGCTGTCTGTCTGCCTGTCTGTCTGTCCGTCCGTCCGACTGTCCATCTACCTTTCTGTAAGTATGTATTTATATTCATTATCACAGTCGACGGATATGTTTTCTCCGATTTTCTGTCCCTTGTGTTTTTTCCTTTCACCACTATATAATTTCATTTTCTGAAGCCCGGCTATCCCCTCCTCCCCAATCGAAGTACACCACTGCGTTGTACGTGTGACCTTGAGAACCAGTGTGACGTTATGCGGACGGCAGGTCACGAACTCCATAAAAGCGACGATAAAGACAACAACAACAACAAAAAACGCACCTTTCTATTTTGATCATGCTATCTTGTCACAATCAAATTATTGAGGACGCACTTTTAGCATAAGGAAAAGGTAACTATTAGAGATTGTGTCTACGTGTGCGTCTGCGGCTGCACCCATGTCTACGTGTTATGTTTTGTAAGGTTTGACTTTAGTGGACGCGACGTGTGCACCAGATTATAGGATTGTTTTTCAGAATCAAAATACATTCCAAAGTTCTGCTGAAATTCTTGACCTGTTCAGTCGTTCATTTGCAAGTGGGTGCTTGCGTAAAATGTAAGGATTTAAATGTTATGACAAGATTACTAATGTGGAACTGATGACAAGAACCAGACAACTGCCAGTGGAACAAGAGATGAGAAGAAAACGCCGAAGATGGGGACGAACCAACGATGACAGTAAAGATATAGACAATATTGCCATTTTTTATTTGTGCCATGCATCAGCACAGTTCTAAAAGTGGATTCAAAGTAATGCATTAAAAATGGAAGAAAACACTGGCTATGGATAGGCCACACATTGAGGAAACATGTTGATCGCGTTACCAGGGAGTATTTGGTCTGGAACTCCCAGGGTAAGAGGGGTATAGTGAGAAGGATAAAACACATGGAGAACAGAACTGTCGACAGAAATGAAATGGATAAAGAAAACATGATCTTGAGCGGATGGCACAGGACAGGAAGATTTAGCATTACGTTTGTTGAAGGTCTTTGTGTCTTAGGGAGCTTGGGTCAAGATTATGATGATTTAATTCCATTTGTTCTCCTTATGGAGATAAAGAGGCGACCACTGCAGCTAATCCCTGTACTTGGGTCTATGTTACTTGGGAAGCTTAAGGGTCATCTCCTTATGGAGAAACAGAGGCGACAACTTCAGCTAATCCCTGGACTGGAACCTCTACCAAAACATTCTTTTGTTCTAGCATCACTGGTTTATTGAGCAGTTGGTTTTCCTCATGAGGTTGCCAGCTCCATACACAACCTCCATACACAACCTCCATACACAACCTCCATACACAACCTCCATACACGCCATGTGCGACATCTCTGAGGGAGGAGTAGGTTTGTTCTATCCCAGTTTCCTGAGAGACCCCCCGAGATCTGCTTGGAGCGATCTAAAAACTACAGCAGTATAAAACTGTAGTCGACTACAGGAGAACAAGGTCGACAAAATGGTGAGGGTAATAATTTATTATGTTAATAAAGTATTTTCCTGTTTTTAGCACGCACACCGTGTTCCACAACATGCAAAATTAACCTTTAGATTAACCTTTACCGACTAGGCAAATGAGATTTTGCGTCTGGCATGTTCGCACTTTGAAACAACTTGGAACAAGAACCAGCATAAATGTGGAGGTAGCTAAAAAATCACATGAAGAAGAGAACTGGGAACAAAATGAGAATTGTGAGGAAGACATGGAGAAAGGAATTTGAGCGGATGGCACGTGACTGGGGGAACGTGGCATGTGTTTGTTGAAGGCCTATGTTCCTTTGGACATCTAAAATGTATTGATTGAATGAATCAAAGAGAAACACATAGTAGACTACATTACATTTCGTTTGAATTTAATTGTTATTGTCTTCCTTAGTTGGTCGTGCAAATGTGTTATTCTAAGAATGCTTTTGATAAGACGGAGTAGATGGCGCTGGGGGGTGACTTTGTGGAACCAAGGGACGGTGGTCCAAAACATATTATAAAAGGTGGAGGTAGTCCAATAGCAGACATTATTTAGAGGAGTGAAGTGCTGGAGACTTCATCTATACTAGGTCTCAGCTTAGACGACCAGTTTCAGTCCTTGCTGCTTGTGTCTTCCCTAACTCGAAACAGGTACCATCCTAACGGCGTCATCGTCTCACCACGAGGGTGAATCGTGAAAGAATACACGACCAACTTAGCACGCTTCTGAATTACGAGTGTCTGCCACATATCTAATTTATCTTATTAATTAAAATCCACAGCGCTAAAGAAAATTCCCTCTTATCTATTATTGTCCGATAGAAAGGAGCTGGGTTTGATCCAAGGTTACGTGTATGTGGCCTAAAAATGTCTATGAAACAGTAAACGTCTGCTAAGGCATTGCTAATATGCTGCGTACGTGTTAACTGTCATTTAGTAATCACATCAAAACTGTTCAGGTCTATCGTCTGTTTCAGGGCATTTGAACCTGATGTACACGGTAGTGTTCTAATGGTTCGATAAGATACTTGGAAATAAACATTTATCGATCAGCTTTTTCTTTTTTAATAAACAATTAATTTAACACGCTATGAACGTACGGCATTTAAAACACGCACGCGGACACATATAGACACATGAATTCTTATCAAAAGATATTTTTTAACAAATGGTAAAAACGTGTTCGTATAATCTTTGTTAACATAAAGGACAATTTAATTTTCTTGGAATAAGATGAAAGGTATTCTATCCGCAGATGAGTGTGTTAGCTCCTGTTTGCATAATTTGAATTAAACTGATAAATAATTAATATTCAACTATACAAAAGTTCCAAACAACAGTAACAACTACGCGGTACTGGTGTGTTCAGTACAGTACATCGTGGTACCTGGAGATTTCTCCTTGACGAGGATGGAATACAGTGAGGAAATCTTAAAATGTTTCAGATTTTAAACTGATTTTTTGGCTCCCACACACATGGCTCCCAGTAAGGTTCTCTTGAGGGACGACCCACTCATAAGTAAGTTTAGTTTAATATTCCAATACCAAACCAGTCACAAGTAGGGCGTCTGATTTTGGAAGAGGTTTCCCCCAACCTGATATTGAAATTACTACATGATAATATAAAATATTGCCCCTTACATGGTATTTTTGCCGAAATCATTTTATCACCGACTTGTCCTAATTATTACTACTAATAATCTCTTCCAAGGTTGTTATAATTACATTGTTGTTTATTACAACGAGTCATCTGGGCAGAAGTGTTACATGATTTTCTGCCTTAGTTTTTATCAAGGTTGTTATTCTCCGACCAGCAACCGTGTCTCCCAAAACAACCTGGACCGACTTGTCATGTCTAGACATGTCCTGGGGATAGTCCGTATATTTGTACCAAGTCATTCTTGCAAAATTAACACGTTATCTTAAAATGCCATCTGTTGACCATCTATGTCCTATTATGAGACGCATTCCCCAGGTGTTGGTTCAATGAATCCATCTCGCTACTCAGACTACCAGACACATTTATCGTCTGGTCGGAAGTCGTTACGTAATCTGATATGCGATAGACCGTTTAATACGTCCACTCCTGTTGGCTAAAAATAACCAAACAACACATCAAACAAACATTACAATTGTCATTTACCACCCGCCATACGCATATCTCCAAATAATTAGACCATGTCTATATTTCCATACTACTCGTACTATTTTAATTTTCCCCACACCCTCATTACTCCTACCCTCCATCACTACATCTATCCCCCCTTCATCTACCCCATCACCATTTCCTTTATCTATTCTAAATATATCTTATCACAATAACACCTATCATCACCTCTACATATATCTT